>CM076581.1:1021527857-1022127857 GCA_034641835.2 Pinus albicaulis
TTACAGATTTACTTAAGAGTTACGAGACTAAACATTTATGATGTTCAGGTGGTTCATAGACATCTTCAAGTGGTTTCTATTTGTATGGAACAAGTAGTTTCTGTTTGTATGCAACCGAGAATTTGATACGTCAACTGAAATACTATGCTTTAGCAGGTTTTCCCTTTCAGATCATCTTTGTGCAATAGAATACAATCTTTAATGCTCTTTAGTGTATGGATAAGTCAAAACTAATGGATCAATAAGCAAGGACTATAGAAAAAGTTACTAATGGAGGGAAACATTATCCTTCACAAGATGACAACGTAGAGGTACTTTTTTGTTGTTTTGGCTAGAATAGGCCATCCAAGTAGGCCTTAGAAGTTATATAGAGAAGCTCTTTGTTTTATTTTACAATGGCTGAAGTGGAAAACTGTTGCCACATTCTGGGGTCACCTCTGTCCATTATAGAAGGAGGTCTTGTAGCCTGCTCCGAGTTGCCAGTTTCTCTCTAAGAAAGTTTGTATGGCAAACCAATGTTCTATTGAAGGTTTAATCATACAAAGGATGCATAAAATGAAACTCCTTTAGTGAGTCCAAGAAAAATACCTGGCGAAGAATTGGTGTAGAATGATACATGTAGAAGAGCCGACAAAGTTTCAAAATTAGAGCCAAATTTTCCAATTAAAAACTGCAAACAACTTGGAATCCTATCTTCAGGACGAGATTGTTTGAAGCACCCCAAAAATTCAAGTATGTTGCTACTATTCTTCCTTTCTATAGACTGGAATTATTTCTTTTATTTCTGTAATATCAGTTATATAGTCCTCGTTCAAACATTTGAAAGATAGACTTGATTTTTCATCTAGTTGATTATGAGAGTTTGTACTCAAGGTCATGAGAAAAAAAATCCAATACTTTTCAGCTAGTCAAGCATAAGTTCTTGAAAGTTAAATAGTAACTGTCTCTATGTAGTTTCCCACTGTGCAGCAAGCATATCGCTGATTTTAGCAAGCCTTAGCATTTTCCTCTCTAACTGCAGAAGGAAGAAAATTTATGAACTCTTCCCTAACACACATGAAAGTCAGATGCGGTTTCAGCAATGGCATTCACAAATTATAAGAAATTGTACAAGAACCTTCTTACAGTCCTTGCTTCTCAATGCCAAGCAGATGCTACGATGAGAATTTTGTCTAACCATCCTTAGAATTTTAGCTATTGCAGTATGATTGATGGAGAAAATATTTAACTGTGTCCTTATTATTTATTTTCTCTTTCCAACCTGGATTGTTTATCTTCTCTTAACAGTTCATTTCCTTGAGAGCACAAGGCTGCCTTTTAAGTACCCATTTTCCCTTCTTTATTACACAAATATCCAAAACAACCTTGTTACCTTGCATCTATTGTTTGACTCCTTCCTTCTTCCATTAATCCTCTAGATGATAATATGGAGGTTAATCATAAAAACAAGACAAGATACACTGCTCATATTCCAGACAGGATTTCTTCATTTCTACATGTGCCAGAACCCAGTTGAATTTTCCTTCTTGTGACAAATACAAAATGATACACCGCTCATATTCCAGATAGGATTTCTCCATTTCTACATATGCCAAAACCCAGTTGAATTTTCCTTCCGCTCATCATATTGATTCTTTCTTAGCTTAGTCCAACTTCTTACTTTGGAAGTTTACAAAAAAGTTACAGAATCCATAACATCTTGTGTACCTGAGTGGCGCATTTCCAAAATCAATAGGTGAAGTCCAATTTCCCAGCGTCCAAATTCCTTCAATTCACTATTGATACAAAACAAGAAATTATAGCTAGCTGTTGAAATTCTCACTTAAAGCTTTAACAATATTCCTAGGAACTACATATATCCTTTAGTGTTTCTAGTCATCAGAATTTAAGGAGCCAGTTTAGAAAATCTCACACTTAGAGGGAAATCAACAAGAACATTCTTCAAGAGATTAAAGCCAGACTCTCCTTAAAAATTACATCTCTATCATTCCTACTAATAAAAATACGAGTCAATTAGGCTTGTACTAGTTTAATAAGAACATATACCATGCTAGGGACTAATGTTTTATTCTTATTTGGCACAAAAGTGACCAGGTTTATCCCCATTGCTAGCTTCCAACATGAGTGGTTCCATCTGGTGATTTCTCACCGTCAACATTTAGCCTACATAGGGCTTGGTCTAGTGGTAAGTTGGACCAATTTCGATGCTGGAGAGAAAGCTTCTATTCCTTATAGGCATAGAAGTTTACTAGGACTATCTTGATTGGCTAGCCTGCAACGTTAGTGGCACCCTTAAGAGGGCTTCTGGCCATCAACATGACCTGCAAGAAAAAATAATCTACCAATAAGGGGGAGTGCATATGATGAATTGGGTTCAAACCCTGACAAGTGCACTCCATTGTGTTACTAAGGGCCCATGATGAGGCCAAGAGGAAAATACAAATTCAAGTCCAGATGGATTTTATATGGGCATAGAAACCCCTCAAATGCGGCAACTTAGCCAATGTTCCACTGTGTTTGACATTGCTCTTCCCCATGTTATAGGGGGGAAGTGTTTCCCCTGCTTTTGACCAAAAATAAAATAACAACCTAGAGAAGATATTAAAGCCAGACCATCCTTAAAAATCACGTCTCTATCATTATAAAAATATGAGTTGGTTTGGCTTGTTCTAATGTAATTTAAAAACATATACCATGCTAGGGGCTAATGTTTTATTCCTATTTGGCACAAAAGTGACCAGGTTTATCCCCGTTGACTAGCTTCCAAGATCAGTGGCTCCCTCTAGTGATTTCTCGCCATCAATATTTAGCCTACATAGGGCTTGGTCTAGTGGTAAGTTGGACCAATTTCGATGTTGGTGACAAAGCCTCTATTCCCTGTAGGCATAGAAGTTGACTAGGACTATCTTGATTGGATAGCCTACAACATTAGTGCCACCTATTGTGGCCCTGTAATTTATAATATTGGCAAGAATAAATGACAGAGGACAACATCAAACCGCTTTGGAGTCCGAAACCTATCTTTCCTAGACTCAGAGAGGGCTCTCTCTGTTTTTATGATTTAGCTTGATGGTTATAAAGGCTAATATTAGGCTAGCTATAGAAATTATGAGGGCCATTTTTTTTTTATTGATTATGTGGTTGGACAGATAGAGCTATGAAACTTAATCCATTGGGCTAATTGTGCATCAACTTTTCAAGGGAATTCACAGGGCAAGCTAACTATGCAGACTGGATCTTACTGGCAATGTGAATATGAGATGGAAGAAAACAATGAGTTCAGTAATAGCTAAAGAGCAGTTAATAATTCTTTAATTATACTTGAGAAGAAAACATTAAGATAGTAAACATAGAAAAAATTAAGGTGCTCTCTTAGAAATCCTTAATCTAAATTTTTTGTTTCACAATCAGACAAATTGATGCTCAGCATGAAAGGCAGAGAAAAACATTAACATAGAAGAAACATCACCATTAACATATCTCAAGAATCCTGTGAACGGTCTATTATTATTGATGCCCCAGCAAGAACTATAGTGCTCCAATAAAATGATCTTTACAATGTAAAGTCTAACAAGGTCCAACCCTTGATAATGGAAATACAAGCAGTATTTAACTACAACTATGCTGGTTTCCCTAATCTACTTCGACAATCTTCATTAACTACAATTTAATTATAATTTGACAACTATGGCCATGCAAGGCCTGAACAAAAAATATCTCTGGCAAAACTGACTGTAACATTAACTTTAGCAACTCTTCGTATATCAAAAGGGTATGTTGAAAGTGGCTGAGGTGGTCACGAGGAGGCAACGTTGGGTGGCTCTGACATCTGGCTCTACCATTCAGACTGCCTTTGCTGGACCATTAGTTCTAATGCGGCATTGGCTACCATGTGTACCCTCGAATATCTCTGTCCAATATTTGCCATCGGTCACCAATTTTTGCATCTACATCGTCAATTTATTTTCCTAGCTTTTGAAGCATAGCATCGATCCTATTTATCATAGAAGATGAAACATTGCTTCCTACAGAAACTTTAGTCGCATGACACTTTGCATCCTTTGATAGCTAGACACAAAGAATCCTTCACCCTTGTTAGGAAAGGTTGAATTGGTGGCTTCACATTGCTGTTTACACTCAGTCACATTGTCTGAAGGAAGAGATTGTGTTGCCTTCTGTGGTATCTCAAATATACCCTTTACAAAACAACCAATTCCTCCTGCTATTATAATTTCCTCCGTGTGGCCCTCAATTATATCATGTAACACCTGTGTTGGAGTTCACTTGGCCTTTTTTCCACGGTATGACATTTGTTGGTGCTTGTAATATCATACTTTAGTTAATGATTCTTCTCTTGTTTTCTCCCTCTTTTTCCCCTGATAGGAAGAACGTTGCCATATAAGGCCATCCTGCTCAAGTATGAGTTTATAATCGGAATGCCTTTTCCGCTCCTCTGTAGCCTTCCTCACGGCATTTTCATGCTCAGCTAATAGCTGAAAGCATTTCATAATCGCAGGAAGCTTTGCCTCTTGGACAAGGCAATTAAGACCTCTGCATGACAAATGATGAACTCAACAACATCCAAACCGAATCAATAGCAAAACACTGGCCATACACATTCTCCAGATTTTCCACTACAACGTATTCTCCTTGTGAAAGCTTAAACTTCTGAAAGTGCATCATATCCCATTTCAGGGATAGACTCAAAACAAACATCAATATTTAGAATAGGTGGACCAACAGTCCCGATTGTTGAAATAACATTTGGAAGAAAAAGAAAACTTCCCGCAAAAGTTTCTGTCAAACCATAGTCCTGTACAACATGGAAACATGTCACTACTCGTAGAAACTCTTCCACATATCTTGCAAGTGGAGCTGCTCCTGATGACATTACACAGACACGTCCTCCCAGACCTTGTTTAATCTTGCTAAAGACAACTTGATCAAAAAGTGGAGATGCTTTTTCATGTTTCAACCCTTTGCACATATTATTAAGCTTGTATTTGTATGCAAATTCAAACACCTTTCTATTCAGAAATCCTCCAACGATGATCTTCTGGTTTAAACCTAAATATATGTGATCAAAAAACACGTGGGACACCACAGAAGATAGTTGGTTTTAGTTCTGCAATATCCTCCACCAAAAGCTTCACATTCCTGCGCTAGAAGCCTATTAAAGCACTTTTTGATATGAAAAATTCCTCTGTCACCCAATAAAATATATGTGCTAGAGGAAGAAACGAGAAATAAACATCCTTCTCTGTGAGCTCTTCATTCTGACATTTAAGAAAATAAGCAATTTCGGTCACCATAGAAACAATGTTTTCATTTGTGATCAATATGCCTTTAGATTCACCAGTTGTGAAATTAGTGTACATTATCGTGCAAATATCTCTCTTTTTGGGTAACGATAGTTCAAACCTCCTTTCCTTTCCTAACAACAAAAATTCGTTCCAAGTATAGACTTTGAGCATTTGTTTTATGAAAACCCGAAACCGGATTTCGGAGAGCCCAACAGATGGTAGCTGTATTGTGATTGGGGGTGGGGGGGTGGGGGGGGGAGGTGGGTGCGAACATATCCCTCGCTTGCCACGTGTTTAATGGCTAGGTTTGAAAAGTACCCATTTCGAACCCCCCCTCCTCCATTAAAATTCGAAATATCGAGGGGGTCCGAAATCAACTTGAATCGTCAATCTAAACTAACGGTTATCCTTCATAAGTAGAAATCCTCCAACGACAATCTTCTGGTTTAAACCTGAATATATTTGATCAAAAAACACGTGGGACACCACATAAGACGATTGGTTTTAGTTCTGCAATATCCTCCAACAAAAGCTTCACATACTCGCGCCAGAAGCCTATTGAAGCACTTTTTGATATGAAAAATTCCTCTGTCACCCGATAAAATATATGTGCTAGAGGAAGAAACGAGAAATAAACATCCTTCTATGTGAGCTCTTCATTCTGACATTTAAGAAAATAAGCAATTGCGGTCACCATAGAAAGAATGTTTTCATTTGTGATCAATATGCTTTTAGGTTCACCAGTTGTGCCATTAGTGTACATTATCGTGCAAATATTGCTCTTTTTGGGTAATGATAGTTCAAACCTCCTTTCCTTTCCCAGCAAAAAAAATTCGTTCCAAGAATAGACTTTGAGCATTTGTTTTACGAAAACCCGAAACCGGATTTCGAAGAGCCTAACAGATGGTAAGTCGTATTGTGATTGGGAGGGGGGGTGCGAACATATCCTTCGCTTGCCACGTGGTTAATGGTTGGGTTTTAAAATTACCCATTTCGAACCCCCCCTCCTCCATTAAAATTTGAAACACCAAGGGGGTCTGAAATCAACTTGAACCGTCAATCTAAACCAACGGTTATCCTTCATAAGTTGAACATGCGTGAGGTTTAGCATAATATCGGCAGAAGCTCCACTACCATAGTGTTATAGTTCTTAGCTCTTAAATCTCCTTCTACAAAATCATCCTCTATCGGAACACCAATACGCATAGCCTTACTTGCATCAGGTTCATCTTGTGATTATCTTCCTCCACTTCAGGAGATCTCTACTCATTTGTAATAATAGATTCTGAATTGACAAAACATTTAGCCATTTCATTGTTTATATTGCTTTTAGACACACCTGTCACTGTTGATATAGTGTGGGGAAAAGGCTTTTTTTTTGTATTTATAACATTGAACCACTAGCTCAATCATTTGATAATCTTCACTGCCTCTATGTATATGCTCAATAGAATCTTTACTGAGGCTTACTATTTCATTGTTTTTTTTTTTTTGCTGATTCAATGTTTTGCAATGTCATATCTCTGAAACATGGGTAGTCATCGGCTGTCACTCTCGCTATCTCCCTGATTTCTTTGTTACTAATTGATAGCTCTCCATCAGCTTTATTTGACGAGAAATAATGTCAACACATCTTGGAAGAAGTTCAACTGGCTGCCCTCCAGGGATCACAATATATTCAATAGAAAGTCTGGCCTCTTCTAAAGCATCAATCTCTTCTCGGGAAGAACTTCTCTTGGATGCTCCATATGATATCTCAATATCATTCTTAAGCTTTTTGAATGAACTAAAATAACTTGCACCAAGAGTCTCCAAACCAAGAATAGTACGCATGACCCTTACCATCTCCGCCATCTGCCATCATGTTTGTCTTCATCACAAATATGGGTAGACGCTGATATTTAGCCACTCCTCGAATCCATGAATTCTCCTTGAGCTTAGAATGTAAAGCAAGAATTGCATCAGCTGCTCCAATGTCATTGTGAATTTAACTGCATTCTCTAGGCCCATTACTTTCACTACTTGCTCCAGATCAGCCTCCATGATCTTTTATAAGTATATAAAATAAGCGGTGAATCATCATCCTTCCGAAATTGCTCATAACTACCTTTCAACCCATAACGATCATCATCACCACTCTCATTACCAGCCTCAAAAACACCATCAGACTCTAAACATGTCAAAGTGCTCCTAAAATGGCTTCCAATGCCTGGTTATGTTGTGGCAGGACTTCCATCTGTCACTACCTTCATAACCATCTGGCGGACCTCAAATGATGGAGATTTTCCTATTCACAACATATCATGGAAATTTTATATGAAGTTTGAACAGGCCAAGATAGATACTTGATTAATTATTTCTGTTTTTGAATTGACATTGCATACTGTATCATACAACATATTTATCCCCTGGGATGGATATGAAAAAATTTATAGAGCACCTGCTAATATGGCATCCACAGCTGCTTCTAAGCTGTGATGAATACGGCATTCAGTCCCTGATGTCATCTCTACAACATAAGTAAATGAGGATGGTCCTTTTCTCTCAAGTATAGCCTTCTGAACTCCCCTTCTCTTTGCCTTATCATCTCCAAGGGTAACACTCTACACACCCTCTACAAGCATCTTTAAAGAAGGACTCTTTATGAGATTTTCAATAGTCATTCCATGCGCAGTTCTAACCAATTGGATTCCACGCTGAGAAATAGTATTGGTTGCCATTGCTTCAGGCTCTGTTCCAATTTCATCAATAACAACTATTTGAGGCATATAATTTTCAACTGCTTCAATCATGACTTTATGTTGCATATCAAGATTTGGTACTTGCATTCTCCGTGACCGACCAATGCATGCATGAGGGATGTCTCCATCACTAGCTATTTCATTTGATGTATCAACTACCACAGTGTGCTTCTTATCTGGTTCCATATTAGGCTGATTGGATGGGAGAGACATTGATGTTTCTGAAACATCAAACATATTTCCCAATTTCATATCTACTCCCTCACTTATTGCTTCAATACTATCAACTACAATTTATTCCACTGTCAAGACACTCTTCTTCTTCATTATCTGAATGTGAATCAAATTCAGCATTAGAGGAAGATGAGTTTGCCTCTGATTGAACTTCAAACCCCTCATCGTCAAATGAGTTAAACCTATCAGTTCCATCTTTGTGTTTCCCACTATCATCTGTGCCATCCACAGCTTGAGAAATTCCATCAATATTGGGTTCAGTTGCAACATCATTTGTGTCTACAGTGGGCTTTGATTTTTTGAGAAATATCTTGTTTGCTTCTTTTCACAAAGGCTTTCCTCAACTGTCTGCATAGAAATTCCACCTCCTTTTGTCCTGTGACAAATACCAGTATACCACCAGGTGGTAACTTCTTATGAATAGCTAATACCTTTTTGTAAGTCTTCCCCAAGTAATCTACCAGCTCTGTCTTTGCTGAGAGATGAATGGTTATGGGAGGTTTCCTTGTAGCCACTTCTACTACAGATGGACTTGAAACAGGAACTCCAAAATTTGTGCCCAAAGGAGCACATTCAAAACCCTTAGAAGTGGCACTGGTTTGTGTATCTAGCTTTGTTAACAAGTGGCTAAGGGCTTCATTGTTGTGAGTGTCAATAATATTCAAGATACTGAGGCAGTATACAACGTAAGTAGCAGGTCCAGGTGGTGGGGCACTAGTTGGTGAAGCCATTTCAAATTTGTCCCATTTTCTCTAATGAATTTGAAAATATGCAGGACAAAGTGTAAATTTAAAATTTATCCTGTGCCAACACCACCCTTAATAGGGCTTTTGGCTATCAAAAAGAGTTGCAAGAAAAAATGGTCTACCAATAAGAGGGAGTTCATATGATGACTTAGGTTCAAACCCTGACAAGCACACTCCATTGTGTTGTTATGGGCCCATGATTAGGCCAACAGGAAAATACAAAATTCTAGTCCAAATTGATTTTATATGGGCATAGAAAACCCTCAAATGCAATAGCTTAGCCAATGGTCCACTGTGTTTGACAGTGCTCTTCCCCATGTTATAGTGGGGAAGTGTTTCCCCTGATTTTGACCAAAAAAAAAATAACAACATAGAGTTTTGTAATATGTGCACCTCAATGCAATTGATTAATATCGAAGGCGGGTCTTTTTTCTATCTTGGTAACTCCCTCATTATCGCAAAAAGTATTATGCTTATCCTAATGAACTTGCATATCTGCAAGTATTTTCCCAATCCAAATTGCTTGAAATGCCCATTTTTTTGCTACTCTGTCTTGAGTTTCCTACATTCAACCTTGGAAGTTAGGGAAGAGACAGATCTAGTGGACTATAACCTTGTCCAAGGACTTTGATACCTTTTGCAGGGAAACAAGGATCAAGAGGATGCTAAGAATGGGCTTGTAGAGTAACAAATCCATCATTGAGATAGCTAAAACCATGATCCAGGACATGGATTTACCCATGTGTCTTTAAGCCAAAGCTTGCAACACATTGTCTATATCTTGAACCAATTTCCTCACAGGATCTTGAAGGAAAAAACACTAAAGAAATCTTTTGTTGGTGAGAAGCCACAAGTATTACATTTTTGTTTCCTTTTTTTTGTCCAATTTATATTCATATTCATGATGAGAAAAGGACTAATCTTGAACCCTTGAACATAAAGGCGGTCTTTGTTGGATATAGTAAGATATCCAAGGCCTACATGATCTAAATAAAAGTGCAACTTAAGACATTGGTGAGCAAGGATATGAAGTTTGATAAAGATGAATGGTCCTCAAAACCATAGAAACATCCTATAGTGATTAATGCATGCGAAAATTTTGTTCCAGATTCTGTTCTAAAACTGAAAAATAAATCAAAGTCAGATCAGCAAGATTCTAGTCAAGGAACAGAGACCTAATTACTTACTAGTGTAGCCAGGAAGTTAAGATGGCTTACTCAAACATTGTAGGGTGTACAGGAACAAGTGGGAGCATATAAGTCCACGTCTCAGGCGAGTCATCAACCTAAGAAATTTCCTACTTATGTTGCACTAATGTCTTCTATTCTTCAGACAATGCCCTCCCTTTTTTACTTCAATTTCGTCTTTGAGAAAGGATGTTTCCTTGGTAAATTTTTGTCATTGTATGTCAAGGGGATTTGCTGAGCTGAGGAGATAAATGTGGCACTTGATGAGCAGTGGCTCACAATTGAGGTTGAACTAGCTTTCAACTGAAAACACATAAGTGTGTTCTTCCAAATGATCATTGAGAAATGTCTTTCAAAGCTGCTGAAAAAAAAATTGGGCACAAATTTGGACTAAAATTGACATCGTTGTTGTGCCCTTGGGATTGATTTTTTTTACATGTAGTTTATAAGTTGCAGATATAAGGATACCATTTTGAGATCATGATGTGCAGATATCCCGAGCTCACATATTTTTGGTGAATGAAATAAGAGGTATTGGTGGTACTAGTGTGAGAAAGAAAGACCATCCTCCTTTATGAATTATTCCTTATAGGTATAACTGTTGTAATGAAGTGAGTTCTAGGTGGGAAGACTATCTTCAGTAAGCTACAATGGTCCATCAAAGTGTTTTTTGGTTAGTTCTACTGCCAGACTTGGCAAGAGATGGCTCAAAATTCTTGCAAGTGATCCACCAAATATATATCATGGAGAATTGTCAACTCAAAATGGCTACGATACAGACTAAGGGATGCATCAGGGATCTGATTTATGATTTCTGGTCATTTACCTTGTTTTTGTAGCTGATTGGATTGTTGCCTTAAGGAGTTCATGCTAGTAAACTTCCTTGTGGACCCATAAAAGAAATATGTTCATAATCATTTAAATTCCTTTCCTGTAGGTTGTCATATCAAAGGACTTAACCATGGCATGATCAAAGAAACTGTAAAGAAAAATAAAAGCAAACTTTTCTAAGCTTAATGACTTCTTTCCATTGCTAAGCTAACTAGGACAACCTTGAAATATTTTCAAGGAATTTCTATGATGATGCTAAATTGTTCTTGCAAGGCCTGTCAATGGCAAATTTTACAGCTTGATTTCACAAATGGAAATTTAGGGTGACTAAAACATCTTCTATAAAGTGCAGAGGACCAGTCACTAGAATGCAAAGAATTGTTTTGCTATATTGTTTATCTAAATTGATGGATAGACTCTTAACCAGACTCCTCAAACATTGATGATGTCATAAAATGATTGAGGGGCTCTTCCAATTCAATACCATAACCACCATATTCATGATCATCTTGGATGATATTTAGGCCATTAATGAGATTGGAAAGAGGGCTCTCATATTGGAATCAAATTCAGCATATAAATAGATCTATCTAGGTTTGTACAATAATTCAACTCATCTCAAGGTGGTACAAAAGTCCCTTCAGCTCATCAAAAGAAATGTATTTCTATTTTATTTCGTCATTTGAGTGAATGCCAGTGCTTTGTGCCCTACTGATCTTAAATTCTTAACTGTCTGAGTAAAATCACTAACTTTTTCAATTTACCACAGTCAAACTGTATAAGTCGCCTATCAGGAAAGAAGAACTGCCTTCACACAATAACAAGTCTAAGAGGTTCAAGAATCACACTGAGCTCTTTGCTAGCATTATATTATAGGATTCAATGGCTGATTTAGTACACCACTAAATTGGTAGAGGTGCTCTTGCAGCTGGAATTGCAAAGACAAAAGATTTAATGAAGTTCAACAACATTTGACACCACTATGAATGTAACAAAACAAGATCAGTAAGTCTTGATGAAGACTTCAGATAGCATGAGCTTCATCCATTGTGTGAAGATAAGTATATTTATGATACCAAATATCTTGAAATAGAATTGGGTATAGGGTGGTGGTCTCACTCTGAAGACAAACGGTTCATAGCTGCAGCAAAAAAGACACTAGAAATATTTAGTTGTGTAAAGTTTAAACAAGGCCTCTTGTCTTGCAGATTGTTAGTTGAATGCCTTAAAAGCGTTGATGACTGTGTTAGCCTTGTCAATATTTGACAAAAAGGTTGTAAGTTCACTCATGCTTGAGAACTATCATACTTATCCAAAATAATTTATGTGCTTGTTATGCATCTAGACTCTACCTACTTTCCTTGTTTATGGTATAACATTTTCGGTTCAGTCCGTTTTGGTGCTTATCCTTCTGTTTATAGGACCTCATATTGTGTCTTGTTGGATAGGGGGCGCAGTTGGGATCAATAAACCTAAATGCAGCCTTGTCAGAAGAATCAATAGGGTTGTGTGTTGAAGATATTTTCAGTTATCTATTATCAATACAGGTGTTAGGCCCCCTTGGTGACCCAACAAATTACATGCTAAATTTTCTCTTTAAATAGGCCCAACTTTTGATATTTTTTGTGAGATGGATGTCCAGCTGTATAGTATCAATAACAAATAAGATACAAACTTGGACACTTTATGAAAAGGAGATCAGAATAGTGATCACAAACCTAATATCATTGATGTATATCAAGCCATTTATTCCAGATGGATTTGAAACAATGCTTAATGACTCCTGGAAGTGCTTATGACATCATTAGATATTATTCATTATCAACATAAAAAGTACTAGGAAAATGGAGAATCAAAGATAGGAAGAATGTGGGATATGTCCTTTCTAATGTTTCTCTTATGAGTTTGGGATTTTTGCCTGTTCTTTGCAGTTGTGTTGAAAAAAATAATGTTGCAAACATATCTCTAGCTGTAATTGATATGCTCTTAAAAGGTTTCCATGCATCTAATACATGGATTCCTGTTTTTGAAAAGCATTTTCCCTCAAAGTGTGTAATTAGTCAACTTCGACATGATAGTTGGAGAGATTCAGCTCTTGTAATCCTGAATTTATGTTTATCTTTAGCATGTGTTAGAGGAGGTGCTGAGATATTGCAGTTTGCTAAGATTTTTTCAAGCTTGTCAACATTTAGTCACTTCCTACGGGATGAACTTTCATCAGGCCTTAGAGATAGAGAGGGTCCATTCTCTGTGTGGCATAAAGATAGACAGTGTGATGGGTTATGGGGTTTAGGGCTAGCAGTTGTAACAACGAGGGTGAATTATATTGGGGAAAATGCTACTATTGTTTCAGTTCTAGACAATGCATTGCCATTTTTATTTTTATTTTCCGAAAAAGATTATATCTTGTGTGCATTGTATACCGCTGACCTTCCAACCGATGCACTTGGTAGGAAAATAACATAACATAAAGACCCTAGACTTCTCTTGTTGCATTACAAGAAACAGAGCATGCCATTACTCTTATATGCCATCTTGCAAAGAACCGAGTGACATGACTACATGTTATGCAATGTGTAGATTTAGGACTCAGGGAAACTAGTATACATCTATTAACCTTTATTGTTGGAGGTGGTCTTATCTATACTCAAGATAATACTAGGGAAAGTATGTTTTTGCAATGCCTTCCCATTCAAAAGGAAAATATAGCTACACATGAAAAACCCTAAACAACAAAAATGGATGGTTTGGTGTTTCAACAAGGGGATCTATGGCTAAAAGAAAATGGTGGATAGCCTTGTAATAATTTTCACTTGATCTTGGAACAAACATTTTGTCATTATTCTTGGTAAAGGGTGAAGCTAAATCAGAAAATATCACTGCTTCCTTTACGAAAAACTCAGATTTGGTTTCCTTACAAGTGTTCATAATAAATTTTCTAATTTTGAATTTTTTGGGAAGGCAAGCAAAAGCAACAATTGAAAGAGTAGAGGAAGCTGACAATATCGATCTTGTTCATTTCGTAGAGCTTCCAGTGTCTGAATATAACACATACCCAGTAGGGTCCAGAGGTGTGGCCAAGTACAAGTGAGGTTTTCCTTTGGCATGAAAAGTACATGCTTGAGACCTTGAAAAGATTCCAAATGATTTTTTGTAAATCCATGGTCACCCCAATGATGCCAATTCTAGGTTGCATGCTGAATTGAACTCAGATATGGTAGATCCTTTGATGTATATACAATTGATTAGATACTTGATGTAACATCAAACTTGATGTATGTTTCATAGTGAACACCTTGATCTAGTTCACAGTTGATCTGAGGCATATTCATAGGGTAGTTGCAAAACATGTTATTTGATATTTTAAGGGTACAAAACAATATGGTTTGAAATATGCAAGAGATGGTGAGTTGATGCAGCATGGATTTATTGATTTTTATTGTGTAGGAGATGCAAGTGATAGGAAGAGTACTTTCTGGTGCTTCTTCAATTTGGGTTTAGAAACAATTTTCTAGTTGACTAGGAAGCAGCTTTTAGTGCGATTGAGTTTAGAAGAGACATAGTACATTGCAATCAATGCTACTAGTTGTAAAGCCATATATGGCTTCACAAGTTGATTGCAGCACTAACATGTGAGATGTTGGAGCCCACTTGGGTCAATTGTGACAATTAAAATTGTGTCGAACTCTATGATAATCCAATATTCCATGATTGCTCCAAGCACATTAAAATCAGGTACCATTTGTTGGGAACATGTTTTAGAAGGGAGAAATTGATCTAGAGTACATTCAGACAGGTTGCAAATATCTTGACTAAGCCCTTGGCCAAGAGAATTTCAAGATATTCATGGGGAGACTTGGATGGGTGGAGAACAATTTTCTCAATAAGAGGTAGTATTAAAATATTGTACCTTAGATAGTCTTTTACAATCTGGTTGCACATGTGGCACTCCTCGGCACATGTATGAATGAGGTATGAGTGCTTTAGTTGCATAATTTCGATAGGATAGTGAGGGGCACACTTCCTTTTTCCAAATTCAACAGTATGGCACATTAATTATGAGGGAGTGATCAATCTTATAGATTGGATTGTTGTTCTATTCTTAACAATCTATTCTCATCAATTTGCATGTGTTTTCCATGTAAAATAGGGTGCATGCACTTTGCAAGTGTTAGTTTTAAATTCATTTAAGTAGTTTGCTAATTTTGACATAGTCTGAAGTCTAGTTAAGAAGGGTGCATGCAATCTAGCAATAGGGTGTAGATCTCAAGGAGATTTTATCTCTTCCTTGGAGCACACTAATTAAAATCTGTCCATCATGCAGAGATAGGATGCAGATCCCAATGACCTTAAAACATGTACTTGCATATTTTTAAGTTTTGTATTGTCACAATTATTTGACATGGGTCTGTAGTATATACTAGCAAGTTGTACTAGTCACTATTATCAGAATTCTAGGTTGGGTTTAGAATAATGGACAATGCCAAAATGGAAAATATGCAGTAAGAATGTCTACAGGTTTCAATCTCCACCTATTTTCATGAATGTATACAGGTTCAAAACATTACCTTTCTTATTCCATTACACTTCCCTAACATTGTGTTGGGATAAAAACTCGTACAAATTTTTGTATCACGTTTAATTTGTTGAAAAATACAGAAGAAAACGGCAGCTTAGCTGCTGAATCTCCATATCTAGATATGAATCTGACCTATCCATGCTAAAATTAGAATCGTATGCCATTGGTGTTCACGTCTTCTCCTTTTCCCCATCTTAGTTTTCTTTAATTCTGCTATATGAAATTGATGGTAATACTAGGTAAGGATAGACTTTGTAATTCTTTTTATTTTTTTGGAAAACATGTCTTATATTTGTAGAAATTATTCAAAAACAGTAGAGAAAAAAGTGGAGATCATAAACTCTTATCAAAATATAAGAGCATATAAAAATAAACAATGGGATCTAAACATTGGGAATCTTTGATCAGTAGTGCCTTTGGCCAAACACTGATGGTATACCTTATCCCTCCACAGAACATAAGCATAGAATGAGCTATCCTCATGGTGAAAAACATAAATCTTCCATAGATTGAATAACACCAATCTCTGTAAGGACTGCCATATCCGAAAGAAGGCAATACGAACTAGAGATTGATAATCTCCAAAAGATGTAAAACACCAATGAACCTTTCCTTGAAGTAGAACTGAACATTGATCATCTATATGTCTCTAGTAGTGTTTGAAAAACTAACACTCACAAAATATAGGTAGGACACTGGTCATCAGAAAGGATGGTGGAGAGGGAGGCATTCCATAGGTTTCATGGGATGTGTCTTCCTTCCAGTGTGGTGTTTAGGGGGTTCAGTGTCTTGGAAGGACTTGTATCTAAATCTTCTATGATTAGCGCAGGATTAGACACTGGAAGCTTATCAAGAGAAAGAACAGTTGCAATTGAATTAATAATAGTGAAATATAAACTTTTGTGGTTCTACTTAGGTAGCTGCGCCATTGACAATCAACTTCTCTAGAGATTGAATTATTTATGGAAGAAATCCAAGATATTTGTGGCAATTTTCAAGCTTATTATGTGAGTCGATGAAATCTTCCTTACCCATTACTCTTATGTGACATCTTGCAAAGAACCAAGTGACATGACTAAATGTTATGCAAGGTTCCTTACCCATTACTCTTATGTGCCATCTTGCAAAGAACCGAGTGACATGACTAAATGTTATGCAAGGTGTAGATTTAGAACTCAGGGAAACTAGTATACGTATATTAGCCTTTATTTTTGGAGAAGGTCTTATCTATACTCAAGATAATACTAGGGAAAGTATGTTTTTGTGATGCCCTCCCATTCAAAAGGAAAATATAGCTACACATAAAAAACCTTAAACAACAAAAATGGATGGTTTGGTGTTTCAACTTTCAACAAGGTGATCTATGTTTTGAGAATTTGTAGGGCTAGAGATTAATTCAAATTCTCTTCTTGATAATTACTTGTGAGTTTACTTGAGTTACTTATGTCTTCTCTTGCTTAGCTTATTTAGTCTTTCATGGGAGAGGTTTTGCCCTCACTCTAGGAGCCTAACTTTGTGTCTTTTGTATTTTGGTAATGGATGGTTTGGTGTTTCAACTTTCAACAAGGTGATATATGTGCTGAGAATTTGTAGGGCTGGAGATTAATTCAAATTCTCTTCTTGATAATTACTTGTGAGTTTACTTGAGTTACTTATGTCTTCTCTTTCTTAGCTTATTTAGTCTTTCATCAAGTAAATTACCAAAATACAAAAGACACAAACTTAAGCTCCTAGAGTGAGGGCAAAACCTCTTCCTCTTGGAGAGGAAAACCCACAAGAAATTCTTCTTTTAGATCTTCAAATGACAAGTACCATGACCAGGACTTAAACCCTTGACCTATGAATGCTTCCAAGACCTCACCACTGCTTTCAATGCTGATCCTTTATATTTTCATCGTCTTACACTGATCTGCTCCAACATTTAGAGAACTTGGTTTCTACTTATATTTTCCTTGTTTTAGTCAAGACAATGCTTCTTACTTCATATTCACTTGAAATATATATATTACTTTCTTTTGAATACTAATAATAGGAAGGTAAATCTTCTTTCTTTTACTTTCTCTCTATGCAGATATACACCACTTCAGACTTAAGATGATTAACTTGGCAATTCACGATTTACCTTCCTTGCAGATATACACCACTTCAGACTTCAGATGATTAACTTGGCAATTCATATCACAGTATTTGCACACTTTTTCAGTCCTGATTTGTATATCTCTTCACTGGATTCTAATTATTTAAAGGGTGCTAGCTCAATGGAAGAGCACTTGCTTTACAAGCAGGAGGTTGGTGGTTCGATTCCATCATGCCCTGATATTCATATGGAATGGTGGCGATCAATTTTTGGTGACGAAGCTTTTTTGACCATCACTAATGAGCTTATGGTGACATTTTTCGACCCTCACCAAAATATGAGATGGTGAGGGTCAATGAATGCCACCATATATACGCATCAATAGTGACGACCATCAAAGGTCCGTCACCATAAATCGTTGTTGATATGAAATGGTGAGGGTCACTGTTTTTCATTATAGTCATTATTCATGACAGACCTTGAAGTCACCAATGAACTTATCATGACATTTTTTGACCCTCACCAAATATGAAATGGTGACGGTCAATGAAGGTCACCATATATATGCACCAATAGTGACAGCCATGGAAGGTCCATCACAATAAATCGTTGTTGTTCATTTGAAATGGTGACGGTCACTATCCGTCATTATAATCAATATTCATGACGGACCTTGAATGTCACCACAACACATACTTTTGGCGACGCCACCTTTGGTGACGTTCAAATTTTTGGTGACGGAGGCTATTGTCCATCACCATTGCTCATATGCAATGGTGACGGTCACTATCCGTCATTATAAATCATTATTGGTGACAAACCTTGAATGTCACCACAACACCTATACTTTCGGCGACACCACCTTTGGTAACGTTTAGTTTTTGGTGACGAAGGTTCTTTTGACCGTCACCAATGAGCTTATGGTGACATTTTTCGCCCCTCACCAATGTCCTTTTTTCTTGTAGTGCATTGGGTAGCCTCAAACGGATTTCAAGCTTTAGAATTGTTTGAGGTTAAGTGCTGTTGGGGTTCAAACTCATTTAACTGAGATTTTTGTGAGGAGAGATCACATACCTCTATCTGTCTCGGTTGGAAGAGTGCAAGGCTTGTCAGAGTAGAGGAGTTTCATGCTTCGGACCCCTGGAAGGCCTGTTCAACATCAAGGCTAAGTTTGTAAGGTTTTCTTTCATTCAAAGTTAATACAAATGAATTCATTTTTCTTAATAAGCTGTTAATTAACTGTTTATTTCATGGATTCCTTGATCACCATGATAGGCATGATTTATAATATTTACTATATAGGTTCTATTTAATATTTTCTTTTTTGTGACTGCAGGTCTTTAAAGATAACTCCTCCAAGTGATCGAGGGACAACAAACAAGCATTGGATCTACGGTAAGACCTTAACACCTTTATAGTATTCTTTTGTAAATCACATGTTGTACATATCCCCTTCCCCATTTAAAATTCGGCCACCACTTTCTCTAAAATCCATTTCTAGTGTTTTTGAGAGAAAAAACCCCTGGGCCCCTTTATTTCTATCATCTCCGCCCGAAAATCTGCTTTACCACGTTTTAAAACGTATATTTCATATATCGGGTCGAAGCCCCTTAAACCTTAGCCCCCCCCGCCTTGATTTTCATGTGACCCGAGCTACAGGACCACGGGCTGGGAGAAACGGGGGCTTATCATTTAAATCCCGGGCGCCGTCACAGCCGTCCGATCAATGTTCAATCAACGGTGCAGAGCTCGTCAGGAGTGAGGGCCCTACCTCTGGCCCCGGCGCACAGCAAAACCGGCGGTTCTCCCCCGCACCACTCTTGTCGGCTGGCGGTATTTACCGCGGGACCAGCGATCCCACACGAGCAATGCCACGCGTCCTTGGTACGAGCGGGAAACCGCTCTCTCCCCGCGCGTTATTCTTCGGTCGATGTCCGGGCAGCGGGATCCACCCGCTCCGTCCGATCTGCCTACCTCCATCCGACGGCAGATATGTCCTAGAGCTGATCGTTCATCGCTATGTCCCGCCACGTCCCACAGTCTGCCACCGTGTCACTATTTCATGCCTCCACCCATCAGATTACCCGCCACGTTGTCTCCCCCCCGCTAGTCTCCCGTATATCTATGTGTCTCTCCCCCGTACATCCATAACATGTCCTCGCGCCAATATATATAGATATGCGCGTGTTTATAAATATTTGGACCTATAAACTATCGCCATTTTTCTTCCACGAACTACACCGTGTTACGTTTCGCCTCTATCCACGGAAATCTCCGTCGTCTTCTCCCACACTACCCCCCGAGTGTCTTCTTTGTCTGGGTGCGTTTTCCCCATCTTCCCCACTTCCACCTCCATCATTCACGCCTTCGTATGTGTCCATTTTTCTAATAATTTTGAGGGTTTTGCAGGTTACGGAATTGCAGGAAGATATTTTAAACTGCTGCTGTTACAAATGTCGAGGGCCCATAAAGGACGTTTCCTGTGGATGAAGTTTAGTGAAGAAGCGGAGGGTAGGTCCAAGAAATGACCATGATTAAAGAAAATACAGATATAAAATTAACCTCCGCAAGTTTATCTCACATTTAAAGCCCCGGAATTCAAATGCAGAGCTAAGGGCCGAATAGTACAGTACAGAATTGCAGGACATTTCTAGGTCCTTACGGCAGCAGATTTTTCTTGGCTGAAGGCATCTCACTGTATATATTTTATTATCTCTGCCCTGTACATAAGGAGATTTTTATCTCCCAGCATTTATTTCTTTAGACAGATTGTTAGGTATATTCATTTATGGTCAGTCATTCATAAAAAAGGCGCAAATGTTTTCCGCCATTTGATCTAAGTCATTAATTGTACATCATCTTCGCCCTCCTCTAGAAGTTTCTCTCTTCTCTATAAATACTGAAAAACAAGACATTGTAGAGGTTCCAGATTTCTCTAAGCAAGCTGAGCAGCGAGAAGACTACTGTATTCATCTTGTGACATTTCTGTATGAAGTTTCAGAGCCCATAGGGTCTCAGTGAGGAGGGGTTATGACTGTATTGAGGATTCTGGTCTTTGGTATATTACAGTATGTAATTTCTTTCATGTGTTAATATATCATCCTTTTTCATGCAAACTTTCTTCTTGTATCATGTTCTAGAATGCGAGTGGCTCACTAGTTTGCACTAAGGATTCATCTTAAATGGTGCCCTTTCTGGAATTAGTCAAGCGCTTTAAATAGGCCTAGAAGTGATATGTTGTTCCATGTTCACTCTTTTCATAACTTCTGCTATATTAATGGCTTAAGGATTCGTAAATTGATGCGCCCTTTTGTCAGTAATATCTTCTTATGTTTCTTCACTGCCTGCACTTCTTGATATCTCGATGGTCTCGATGTTTGTAATATATTATTTGAATCGGCCCTCTTACAAGAAATCGCCCTCAGTCATTCGATACTACCATGTCAAGTTTCACTTACCCGATGTCTTTACTTTATTCCTATCCGTGCATCAGTCACTGAAAGAGAATTGGGACCAATTCATCCTATTTCAATTTACTTGTTTAAAACAAGAGATAGTAAGTGAGTCCCTTGGACTCACAACCCAAACTATAAAGGACTCCTTAAGGCCAGATGTCCTAGGCACTCGGTCTAAGGGCAACTCTAGGTCGTCTTAGAGGGTGAGCAAAATCACCACAACATTCTTCTGCGCTGCTGTCGGGAACGAATTCAAGAACATTAGTTCCCCTGGGTTTTCGACATTTTATTTCACTCTCTATTCAGGTGAGCACAGAGAGGTGAAGAGTTGCAGATTTCTCACCTTGGCGACTCCACTGGCCCTTGTTTGATAAATCTCATCGATAGTCCTGGCTCCTCGTAGGCCGCATTTGAGGTCAGATACAACTCAACTGAAAACACCCTACGTGTCTGACCCAGCGAAAATTATTCATAAAAAAGTCTGGAAGGAGAAGAAGTCAGCCCGTGCTGAAAATCCTGAGTGTTCTGTTGAAGATTATCCGCCTTCTTCTTCTCAAGAAGTTAGAACAGAAAATCCCGAAGTTTATCTAGAAACCCCACGTAGGGGAAATACTTTATTTGGGGAAGAACCTTATCGTGTTTTCGAGGCTGAGGAAATTAAAGAGGTCACTGAAGTAGCTCCCGTCAACCGAGAACTATTCCCATCCACACCTCGTAACTCGGTCCAATATATTCCCATTGTCATTCACACTCCGTCTCTCTCCCCTCTCCCTTCTTTTGTTTCTCTTCAGATTGTTGTGCAACCTCACCTCCTCCAATGGCCAATGTTCCTGCTTTCCTGTTGAACAAATATGCTCCTCTGGCCTTACCCCAAGTGTTGAATGATATGCCACAAGATTATCTGAAGATTCTGCCAAGGTTTAATGGTGAAAATGATATTGATGCTCAGAGACATCTCGAGACCTTCTGCTCTTTCGCGGAGAACTTGAATGTTGAACATTTGGATGTGGTTTTGAGATTATTTGTGCAGTCTTTGGAAGGTGAAGCTAGAAAATGGTTTAAAACATTGGGAAATCGTTATGTGACAACCTGGGATCAAATGTAAAACGTTTTTCTCAGGAAATGGGGAGACAAGAAAGATTATGGAATGTGCCTTACTGAATTTAATACTATCAAGAAGAAACAGAATGAAGGGGTATCAGAATTTATCAAAAGATTCAACAAGCTATATCTAAGCCTCCCTCCAGAAATGAAGCCCAATGAAGCTGCTGCCAAGATAATTTTCATAGAAGCCTTTGATTCTGACTTTGGATTTTCCTTAAGGGAAAGAAAGCCTGCTAATTTAGATGATGCACAATCATATGCTTTGGAACTAGAAGCAAACTTTCCCTCCACAGGGAAGTTAAAAGGAAAAGCTGAGCAGGAAACCAGAAGGAGAGGCAAAGAAGAGGTTTCTACCTCTAATCAAGAAAAGGATTCAGATAAAATGGATGAAATAAGTAAGATGATAAAGAAGATGGTCAAGATGGAACTGGAAGCTAAAAATGCAGCTCCCAAGAACTACTACAATACTCCAAACAGAGGATATAATCCCCAGTACAGAAGGCCTCCTTTGCAGATATTTCCAAGAGAAACGAAGGAACAACAAGATCAGGTACCTCATCCCTTGTACCTGGAAGGACCAATAGATGACTCCACTGGAAATGCAGCTTATGGATTAGAAGATTCAAATCTGGCTTTTTCACACAATGATGATATGGAGTGCCCCCTGCAAGAAGAAGATGAAGAGGCAGAGATTGATCATTACTGCGCGCCTTGTCGACTTTAAGGAAGCCTAATTCGTCGTGACATGATCCTCGCATCCTCAAGGAAGAGGACCAGAACTCAGGAGCAGGAGGAAGAAATACCTCAGAAAGAAACATCAGCTCAGAAGGAGTCAGCAACAAAGAAGAATGTGGAAAAAGGTAAGAATTTTCTAAATACTCCCTCGCAGTCAAATGATCAATTTCCTTCTTCTTCCAAAACAGCCGGTCCTCCTAACACTGAGCCAGTGTCAAAAGAAGTCAAACCCCCAGTTGAGAATAAGGATTCAAAAGAGGTAATGATAGAAAAGTCCACATCTGCTTTTAATTTGCAAAGAGAGCTTGAAAAGATTAAGATTCCTATTCCTCTGACTGAATTGTTAAAACAAACAGATACTCATTTGCCAGTCACCTTCTTCATGCCCCTCTCGAATCATTATAATTGCACCCGATAAATTTTAAATCTTCATGTTAGGAGACTCATGGTAGTCCTTGCCCTACTTTACAAGGAGATGGACCCTTCAACTCCTCCCTTTTATGTGTCCCTAGTCATTCATGACCTGCTTCTTCACAATTGTATGCTAGATTCTATAGCCTCCCATAATCTTATGCCTCTGTCTGTCATGGAGCAACTAGGGCTGCAAATTACAAGACCATATAAAGATCTATATCACATTGATTCTAAAAGGGTTAAATGCTTGGGAATGATTAAAGATTTAGTGGTCAATCTAGCTCAAATCCCAAAGAAAAGTGTGCCATGATATTGTGGTTTGGATATCCCACGCTTTCGTGCACGTTGTCAAGGTCCTAGGGTACTAAGATTGGGGGTCGATTAAACTGGGACTACTATGCCACTGTCCCGCCTTGGTGGTCGTGGAGAGAGGTCAGACAGGGAGACCAGATTTGTTAAAATGGTGACCACTGCTGATTGTTCAGACAACTCTCCAGTTTATAATAAAGAGGGTGACTTCTCATGTTTTGTGTTAGAAGAGAGTCAAGACTATGCACATGAGTCCCCCTCTGGTCAATTCCAAGCCGAGCAATCCAAGAAAGGCCAGAAATCAGAAGTATGGACTTTGCATTTCGATGGAGAAAATTCCAGAGAAGGTAATGGGGCCGGGGTATTGTTAATCTCCCCCACAGGAAAATGGGTGCCGCTGTCTTTCAAATTAGAGTATGAAGCTACAAACAATGTGGCTGAGTACAAAGCTTTGTTATTGGGTCTACAGACAGCTAGAAACATGGACATCCAATGTCTAAAAGTGTTTGGAGACTCTGAGCTAGTAGTGAGACAGATTAAGAATGAATGCCAAACTAAGCATCCTCGGCTCAGAGCATATAGAAACGAAGTATGGGACATGATAGAAAATTTCTTCGTAGCATTTAATATACGATTCACGCCCCGGGAGCATAACAGGATAGCAGACTCTCTTGCTGTGGCTGCTAGTACGTTCCGACCTCCTCAGAACCCATTGTTAAGATATGAAGTAGAGGTACGTTACAGACCATCTATCCCAGACAACATAAAGCACTGGCAGGTCTTTGAAGATGACGAACAAATGAAGAGATTCATGGAGACAGTGGGAGAATTCACAGGCATGGAAATTGATGATGATGTGGAGGAAGAAGCTGAAAATATTTCTGAAGGCAAATGGGAAGAGAATATAGTAGGAAACAGAGTATTGCAGTTAAAAGGAAATGTCATCCCTAGAGGACTAGTACCTCTAGAAAGACTATTCAATAAGAATGACGTTCCCATGCAGCCAAATAAAGTAGTAGAAGAAGATCAAATGAGAGATTTAAATCTGGGTACTGCTACTGATCCTAAGATTGTTAAATTATCTAAAAGAATCTCAGAAGAATATAAAGAAAAGTATTTGAAGTTATTTCAGTCTTATAAATATGTTTTTGCTTGGTCCTACGAGGACCTAAAAACTTTTGATGTAAATGTTATACAACACAAGATTCCACTTAGGGAAGACGCAAATCCATACAAACAGAAGCTCAGACAGATTAACCCTCTGCTTCTTCCCTCAATTGAGAAAGAAATTAAAAAATTGTTGAAGGCCAAAATAATTGTACCCCTGAGGTACTCAGAATGGATAGCAAATCTTGTTCCTGTCAGAAAAAAGAATGGAGAAATCAGGCTATGTGTAGACTTCAGAAATTTGAACAGAGCATCTCTCAAAGATAATTACCCACTACCTAAAATGGACCACATCTTGCAGAAAGTGGTGGGGGCATCCAGAATGTCAATGATGGATGGATTTTCAGGCTACAATCAGGTAGCTGTTTTCCCAGAAGATCAGAAGAAGACTGCGTTCACCACGCCATGGGGAACCTTTATGTATGCAAGGATGCCATTTGGACTGATTAATGCAGGTGCTACTTTTCAAAGGGCAATGGATATAGCCTTTGTGGGAGAACAGGACAAGTTCCTAGTAGTATATCTCGATGATATCACGGTGTTCTCAAAGAATGATGATGAGCATATTGTGCATTTAAGAAGAACTTTTGAAAAATGCAGAAGGTACGGCCTTTCTCTTAATCCTCAAAAATCTCTGTTTGCTTTAGACGAAGGGAAACTCTTAGGACATATTGTGACTAAGGATGGTGTAAAAATTGATCCTAAGAGAGTTGAAGTAATAAATAGCATTTCTCTGCCAAGAAATAAGAAAGAAGTACAGGTGTTTTTGGGTCGAATAAACTTTTTAAGGAGATTCATTCCTAACTATGCAGAGATAGTTAGGCACATTACCAATATGTTGAAAAAGGACAATGAAGTTAAGTGGTCCCAGGAGTCTAGGGATGCATTTACAAGAATTAAACAAGCATTTGCCGAAGCTCCCGTGCTAGCAGGACCGGATTATAGCAAGCCATTTATAGTATTTTCATTTGCTTCACCTCATACAATTGCTGGAGTGTTATTGCAGAAGAATGAAGAAGGATACGAACAGCCCATAGCTTTCTTCAGTCAGGTATTGTATGATGCTGAACTAAAATACAATATACTGGAGAAGCAGGCATATGCCCTGGTAAAGTCCCTTAAAGCTTTTAGAGTTTATATTTTGCAATCCCATATTACTGCTTATGTTCCCACAGCAGCTGTAAAAGATATTCTAGTTCAGGGGGACAGTGAAGGCAGAAGGGGAAGATGGATTGCAAAAATCCAGGAATATGATCTAGATATAAAGCCTACTAAATTGACCAAAGGACAGGGACTTGCCAAGATGTTATCTGAATCTAATCATCAGGCTCTAGGCATTAATTTATCCATAATGGCAAATGAAGAATCAGAAAAAGAAGAGGAGCAACATGGACTAGAAATGGCCACACAAAAGGTACATGTGAAGTATCTGACTAGTCCATGGTATAAGCAAATAGTTGAATACCTGTTGACACTTAGCTGTCCTCCAGGATGTGACAAGGCAAACTACAGAGCTGTAAGGATGAGATCCCAGAAGTATGTCATTGCCAATGGACAGCTCTATTGGAGAGACCCTTTGGGTATATTGCTGTTATGTCTCACAAAAAATGAAGTGCAGAATATAATGACAGAATTCCATGAAGGAATATGTGGAGGACACTACAGCTGGAGGGCTACTACCAATAAAATCTTGAAGGCTGGTTTTTACTGGCCAAAATTATATTCAGATACCTTTGCCTGGGTCAGAGCATGTGACAAATGTCAAAGATTTGCAGAAAGACAGAAGTTAGCGTCATTGCCCTTGATTCCTGTTCATGTAAATGAACCCTTCCAGAAATGGGGATTAGACTTCATAGGAGAAATACACCCCCCATCAAGCGGCCAACATAAATGGATACTCACAGCTACAGACTATTTTACAAAATGGGTGGAAGCCATACCTACAAGAAGGGCTACAGATGCTGTAATCATGAATTTTTTAGAAGACAATATCATATCTAGGTTTGGCTGTCCTGCAAGAATTGTAACCGATAATGCTCAAGCTTTTAAGTCTGCCATATTTGTAAATTTCTGCCAAAGTTATAATATTGTATTAACTCATTCCACAGCGTATTATCCCCAGGGGAACGGTCTAGCAGAATCATCCAATAAAACCCTGGTAAGGGCCCTCAAGAAAACAATAGCTGAAAATCAGAAGAACTGGGACTCTCAGTTGAAGTTTGCTCTGTGGGAAAACAGGATAACCAGCAAAAGAGCAACATGCAAGTCTCCATATGAGCTGGTGTATGGGCGGGCTGCAGTATTTCCTGTGCAACTGGCATTGCCAGTGGCACGTTTTATACAGGAAAACCAAGAAGAACCGGATGAGATGATTAGAAGAATTCATCAGTTGGTAGAATTGGATGAGACGAGGAACCAGGTAGACCAGAGACTAATAGAATACCAGGAAAAAATGAAGAAGGTCTTTGATCAGCACGCAAAGGATAGGAATTTTCAAGTTGGAGACCTGGTTCTTAGATGGGATGTTCGCAGAGCAGAAAAGGGCAAGCACGCTAAATTTGATCCATTATGGTTCGGTCCTTTCAGAATCGTGAGCCAAGGGGGAAATAATACTTTTATGTTGGAAAACCTACAGGGTGATTTGTTTAATGCCCCCGTGAATGGCCAATTCCTCAAGCCGTATTTTCAATTCTGACCCAGGTTGGAAACGCCCCACTGTATATATTGTACATAAGCTGTTTTTGGTTTCTAATTTCTATAAGGGAAAAAGGGGGATGCTGATAATTACCTGAAGAGAAAGCGCAGCAGAAGTTGAACAGCGGAAGGAAAATTTTGAATGGTCTGCGTGTTCTCGGCATGCCCGAGGACGAGCATGCCGTCCCCAGATGGAGCCAGTGTTGTACATATCCCCTTCCCCATTTAAAATTCGGCCACCACTTTCTCTAAAATCCATTTCTAGTGTTTTTGAGAGCAAAAACCCCTGGGCCCCTTTATTTCTATCATCTCCGCCCGAAAATCTGCTTTACCACGTTTTAAAACGTATATTTCATATATCGGGTCGAAGCCCCTTAAACCTTAGCCCCCCCCGCCTTGATTTTCATGTGACCCGAGCTACAGGACCACGGGCTGGGAGAAACGGGGGCTTATCATTTAAATCCCGGGCGCCGTCACAGCCGTCCGATCAATGTTCAATCAACGGTGCAGAGCTCGTCAGGAGTGAGGGCCCTACCTCTGGCCCCGGCGCATAGCAAAACCGGCGGTTCTCCCCCGCACCACTCTTGTCGGTTGGCGGTATTTACCGCGGGACCAGCGATCCCACACGAGCAATGCCACGCGTCCTTGGTACGAGCGGGAAACCGCTCTCTCCCCGCGCGTTAATCTTCGGTCGATGTCCGGGCAGCGGGATCCACCCGCTCCGTCCGATCTGCCTACCTCCATCCGACGGCTGATGTGTCTTAGAGCTGATCGCTCATTGCCATGTCCCGCCACGTCCCACAGTCCGCCACCGTGTCACTGTTTCACGCCCCCTGCCCATCAATTCACTCGCCACGTCATCTCCTGTTTGTTCTCCACTCGCCTATGTGTCTCTCCCCCCATACACTCATATTATATCCTCGCGCCGATATATATATATATATGCGTGTGTTTTATATGTTTAATTCATAATCCACCGCTATTCTTCTTTCACGACCATACTGTGTCTTATTTCGCCCATTCACAAAAACCTCCGTCGTCTCCATTCCACTATCCTGAGTGTCTTCTTCCTCCGTTCGCATTTTTCCCATCTACCCCATTTTTCACCTCCATCATTCACGCCTTCGTATGTGTCCATTTCTCTAATAATTTTGAGGGTTTTGCAGGTTTTCAAATTAAACATAGGGGGCATATCAATCTGTCGCCTCCATTTCAGAGGATCAAGAACATACCAGAAGATGATCTCCTGTGGGCGAAATTAAATGGAAAAAGCTGAAGCCGGTGCATGAAATGACTGCTATTAAAGAGAACACAGACAGAGAGTCTCAGAACCCTCCAGAGAAATTCGCCCCGCATTTAAGATTCAGAATCCAAATTCAGAATTCAAAGGCCAAGAGTACAGTACCAGAGATGCAGGCCAGCTCAGGTCCCTCACGGCATCAGATCTTTCTTCAGCTAAAGGCATCCCGATGTATATATTTTATTATTTTCGTTTTGTACATAAGGAGATTTTTATCTCCCGGCATTAATTTATGTATACAGGTTGTTAGGTATATTCATTTATAGCTAGTCATTCATGAAGGAGGCGCGAATGCTCCCCGCCTTTCTTATTCAAATTAGATCAATAAGTGTGGATACCTACCTCTCCCTCCAGAAGTTTCGGTCTTCTCTATAAATACTGAAAAGGAAGACATTGTAAGGGTTCCAGATTTCTGTAAGCAAGCTGTGCAGCGAGAAGACTATTGTATACATCTTGTGGCATTTCTGTATGAGGTTTCAGAGCCCGTTGGGTCTCAGTGAGTAGGGGTTATGATTGTATTGAGGATTCTGGTCTTTGGTATATTGCAGTATGTAATTTCTCTCATGTGTTAATATATCATCCTTTTTCATGCAAACTTTCTTCTTGTATCATGTTCTAGAATGCGAGTGGCTCACTAATTTGCAGTAAGGATTCATCTTAAATGGTGCCCTTTCTGGAATTGGTCAAGCGCTTTAAATAGGCCTAGAAGAGATATGCTGTTCCATGTTCACCCTTTCCATAACTTCTGCTATATTAATGGCTTAAGGATTCGTAAATTGATGCGCCCTTTTGTCAATAATATCTTCTCATGTTTCCTTCCTGCACGCACTCCTTGATATCTGATGTCTGTAATATATTATTTGAATCGGCCCTCTTTACAGTAAAACAGTCTCTTAGCTGTCTGATACTACCATGCTGAAGTTTCACCTGATGTCTTTACTTTATTCCTATCTGTGTATCAGTCACTGAAAGAGAATTGGGACCAATTCAATCTATTTCCATTTCCTTGTTTAAAACAAGAGATAGTAAGTGAGTTCCTTGGACTGACAACCCAAACTATAAAGGACTCCTTGCTATATTAAGATTTCCTAGGCACTGGTCTATGGCAACTCTAGGCTGTCTCTAGGAGGGTGACAAAATCATCCACAACATCACATATGTCTAGAGAAAGATAGATTTATTTCGCTGTTTGTTGCTAGATTAACTTTTGGTACTAGGGAGATTGATCTTGTCTGCGGGATTGATTTATCCGCTCAACAGGAAGTTCTTACTCAACATGGGCATCCAGTGGCATATCACAGTGAGAAATCGTCCGACACAGTTTGAAAGTATCCCACTTATGACAAAGAAAAGTATTCCATTGTGCAGGCTTGTCGACAATGGAAGCATTAAATTTTGGGGAAGGAGAAAATCATCCACACAGACCACCGACCCCTGTATTTCATACAAACACAAGGGAAGTTGCAGAATGATCACCATCAGAAGTGGTCCACATATCTGCAAAAATTTCATTTGATCATCAAGTACAAGAAGGGTAGCACCAATATTGTTGCAGACTGCCTTAATCGACCACCAATCGTGGCCATAACCACCGTTCTCAACTCTTGTGGGCATGAGACTTCTGATTGACCGCTTCTCTACAAGAGCAATCCAAAATTCAGCTACACATACAAGACACTCTTGGGGGGTATGCAAGTTCCAAATTTTCACCTCCAAGATGCACTATTATGTCACTTGGGACACCTTTGTGTTCCTTCAGGCGAGCGTGCCAAGATGATATGGGAAGCGCACTACAGTCGAGTCGCTGGGCATTTTGGGGTCGAGAAAACAGTGGCAGTACTACAGAAATATTTCTATTGGCCGAACCTTCGACTGGATGTTCGGAAGTACATCAGATCCTTCACTGCTTGCGCCATTGCCAAACCGACCATCAAGAAGCAAGGCCTCTATACTCCGCTACCTACGCCTAGTCGACCTTGGGAATCCATCTCCATGGATTACATGTCAGGCCTTCCTTCTACTAAGCATGGAAAAAACTGTGTTTTCGTGGTCGTCAACAGATTCTCAAAGATGTCCATTATCATGGCCTGCAAGAAGAATATCACAGCAGAAGCCACTGCTAAACTCTTCTTTGAATGAGCGTGGGTGCACTTTTGGATCCCACAGTCTATCATATCAGATCGCGACAACAGGTTCCTCAACACATTTTGGTCCAGCCTCTGGTCAATGTTGGACACCAAGCTTACCAAGTCCATAGATTTCCATCCCCAAACTAATGGCCAGACAGAGGTCGTCAACAGGATGATTGTACACATTCTGTGCATGTACAATTCAAAGCATCCACACACATGGGATGAGAGCCTTCCCTATGTACAACACAGTTATAAGTGGGCTTTCCACAGCTCAACCGACCACAACCCCTTTCAGGTGGGCTTGGGATTCTAGCCGCTATGTCCCATTGACATAGCCATGCTATTTGCAGCTACTCACGCTGATTCGACTCATGTCCAGTCTGAAGCTGGCAAAGCAAACAACTTCATCGAGCTCATTCAGCACATCTGCCAACAGGTTCATGACATATTGGACAGAGCCAATGCTAAGTACAAGCAACGACATGATCAACATCGGGTGCCACACAACTTCCAGGTGGTTGACAAAGTGTGGCTAAATTTGCAGAAGGAGCGCCTCACTGGACCCCATCGCAAGATTCGCCCACTCCGATATGGGTCGTACACCATCACCAAGGCTATAGGGAAAAATGCCTTTGAGCTCAGTATTCCACCATTCCTTGGTCTGCACCCAGTCTTCAACGTAAACCGCCTTCATCCCTACTTCCCACCTCTATTGGAAACCTTTGACATTGCAAAAGAACTCACACCAAAAGAGTTAAACCCAGACTGCATGGAATAGGCCACCACAGACTATATCATGGACATGAAAATCAAGAACACTCATCGACAGAAGATCCAACTATATCGGGTTGTCAAAGTTGGCCAACTCCTACACCAAGCCAAGTGGTTCACCAAGGACCAAGTTCAACAGAAGTTTCCTCATCTCATGGAGTAACTCAACGCAATGGGGACCATTTCTTCCTAAGGGGAGATGAATGATCTAGGTGGATATTGGTGGCCACCCACCTATTCCACTTGGCGCCCCACCATTGTCTCTTTCAGTTTTTTTTCACAACTAACTATTTTTAGCAGTTTTTCAGGTCCTGAACTTCCAGAGTCGTTTTGAGGCTCCAAACAAAGATAGTATGTCGAAGTTACATCCCCAGAAAGTTGATACACCAATTTACCCAAATGGGGCCCATAGTTTTGGTGATTCATCTCCTAGGGTTAGATTTTGGATGTTTAGAGTTCTCCATTGTTTCTCCATAATAAATAAGCCCTCAAGCCTCATTGTAACACAATTCAAAGGTCTGTAGCCACCACATCTCTTCTCAAAGATTTGCTACCAGCACCCTAACTATTTTATTTCTATCATGTTTGTAAGCATATTTATGTGATTCGATATTAATGAAATGAAGCCTTATTTCCGCTGTATTTATATGTTTATGGTTATTTCTGTATTTTGTTTTGTTCCTGCATAAATCCGGATCAACTTAATTGAAGCAGCCAATATGAGAGTCAAATTTGGTCTATAATATATGGATGGTAAAAGCATGAATTTCAAAATATAAGGAAAATGAGATCATCTTCTTCAGCTAGTTCTTTGTTTTCCACTATTTCAGTTATCAAAAAAATGAGGTTGAGGAGCTTCCAACATCAAAATGTTTCAAGCTCTATTCACCATAGTTTGAAATTGCATAAAATGAAATCTATATCTAGATCATGAACCTGGTTCGTGGCTGAAACCATAGGCTAGAAGTACACTGAAAAAGACTTTCTAGAAAATTGATGATATAAAACAACTTGGAAAGTATTACCAAATATGGTACAAAAACCACTTGAAACAAACAAATTGCTTAGTTAGGTAGGATGCATGTAAGTAGAGTGCACATGTGGTGCATGCATGCTAGGCTACCCAAGATTTTCTTTAACTTTTTTTACCCAATATATTATTTTACTTTTTATTTATTTATTTTATTTCAATATGGTTACACATTGATTTTTTTATTTAAATAAATAAGTAATTGAAACAAAAATCAGATGTAAATATATATAAACAAGTAATTCAAAATTATGCATGCTAACTCGTTGCATGAAAGACAAGTGTCTATGCCACAATCCTTCAAGTTATATGCAAAATGTCAAGTTTTATTTTCATCTTTACCATATATGTTTGTGTTTAAGGAGTGTAAGACCTATGCCCATTTCCATGATTTTGTGATCATTGATTATCCTTTAAGGTATCCCCACAATGTCAAGTTTGTATTTTCATCTTTTCAATGTTTCCGAGTGCTTAAATAGTGTAAGCCCTCTATACTGAGGGGTAACATTAAATATCATATTTCTGAGTATTTTCTTTATTTAATTCAATCCCCGATTCCTGAGCCAGTTCGACAAAACCTTCCAACCATTTTGATCTTCCAGACATTAAACGCTAGCATTAAATGCTTGGCAGGGCTTCCTAGATAAGAAATTCACGCAACTGTAGTAATTGCAAGACTATATCAATCCTGAATTTGTGGCTGAAGTGGTCTCACTATTCTTTGAATACACCGAGAAACTTCTAGCCTATTTATCCAAAGCGTTGTATTTTATAATTCCAAACTAATTTTACCTATTTTTTGTTAGACCTCGGTGGAGGTTTTGCGGTGTTGAGATTTCATTTGTATTTATTTTTAAAATTTTGTTTTCATATTTCTTTTGTTAAATAAATACATATATGAGAACCGTTTGTATGTGTTACAAAGCTCAACAACTGATTGACTTCAATAAAGTAGATGCCTATGTCTACTAGTACAAGGGTAGCAGTTGCAAGTGATTTCCATAACATGGTGGTTGTGTTGTAACTGCTAATTTTTATGCTGATATTTGAGTTCCAAGTTAATATCACATGGATTATAAGTGAATGAGGAAAAGGGTTATTTTTTCACATTGGTACTTTTTTTATATCCATTAATTGTAACTTCACATCATATGAGATATATGGGTTGATGTTACTCAAATTTTATTTCGACTTCGTAGTTTCAAAATTTCAATAGTATGTGTGTTTCAGAAATTTTCAAGTTCATTTTGTTGAATGATGAGGAGCAAGGTGATCATAATCTGCACACTTTTCATTATTTTACCATTTTTATTTAGTTAGGGCCAAAACATAACTCCATGCTTTTGAGAAATGGGTGTTTTCACAGTGGCTTGGGATGCCAACTTCTACCATCATTGTCTCAGATTCTTATAGTTTTCATCACAGGCCTGGTGATCTAGGCTCCTTCCCAAATTATCCTCCTTGAAGAATCTAACAAAACAACTTAAAAAGGGTTAGTTGTGTACATCAAGCAAATCAAAAAATTCCTGGATCACTTTTGGAGCTCGGTTAAATAGTTTATCAATACTCCTTCTTCCTTTTTTGTTGTTTCTAGTAGGAGCCTTACTGTGATTGTAGCAAATTGGATATGTGCTTTGTATTACAATGGTCCTCGTTTAATTTTATAGACTGACAAAGGCTATTTTCTAATGATGGAAACGGGTCAATTTTACTGCTACTTAGGGGCTTGGTCGTATTTTTATTTCTATAATATTTATTTTGACTTTGTACTTTGTAGATCTGAGAAAACAATATTTTGTTGAAAACACAAGGCCTTTTTAAGTTTTATTAGTTATGTTTAGGTTTGAAGGTCTATTCTTAGATATCGAGAGGATTTAGTAATTCATTTCTGCTTTCATTGTTTTATATAAGTATTATTTTCGTTTGAGTAAATTCCCATTCACTTATTCTAAGAGAACATGGTAGCATGTAGATCCTCCACCCAAAAATACCCTTAATCTTAGTATGATGAAGCCATTTTTGCTATAAAAATTAATTTCCTAATTTGAAGCTCAAGGCATCTAAGTTAGTTCACTGTAGAAAATTGAATATATTTGGATAAGAATTTTAGCTTGGGTTTTGTCACTACCTATTTTTAGTCTCCTTATTGCTTATTTTTGTTGTAAATGAGCACTCAGCATGGTTTGCTGTTCAGTAATATTTATTGGCCAAGATGATAGATGAACTCGTTTTCCTTGTTTTGAATGGACACTATAGGAGCGCATCGAGTGAAAAATGAATGTATATCATTCTATGCATTATGTGAATAGAGAAACAAAAAAGGCTAACTACACTGTCCTAGCATATTGGGGGTTGGAAAATTTCTAAAAATCAATATCGTAGATTTTCTAGTAGTCCCCAGTTTGATTGATATTTATTTTGGTGTGAACTTAATTTATATAATCATGGGCAATCCCATTTTATGTTAGATATTAAAAACAATGTGATATTTAGTGCATTCCATATGCAGTGGATTTTGATCAATTTAAATTAATAGTAGTACTTTAATTTCCTTTTGCAGCGGTCTCCAATGCTCGAAGCATTTGAAACACGAGTATCACAATGGTAAAAGCAGGTTTGAAACTCTATTTCAGGTAACCATGTTTGTTATCACAATGGATGGTAACAATGAAATAACCATATGAAATTCCTTTTGTGGTAAAAAATCTACTGAATCTTTTTAGATAACTGATCCACAGTCACGAAGAAGCTGCAGATGTTTCATAGGTAAATTTTATTCATGTTAATACTGCAAATAATGCTACAAAGAATGTTGCTTGATAAAACTTTAGATTGGACTATAATGCACTTTTTCCTTATAGTATAATTTGTCTCGTAGTGTAGCTCCAACATCATATTCTAAAGGCTAGTGGAACTATTCCTATGTCATAATAAGCCTTTAGAGATTTGTGAGTCTCGTTGGACCACTATCGATAATTTGTAATGTCTAAAATAGGAGAAGTTGTAATATTAAGATTAATGTTTTCCGTGTACTTAACCTAATTGGAATTTTCCCCATTATCTTATTAGTCCATTGTTGCAATTGTTGCATTGTCACATGGTTATACCCAAAGGCTCTAACTATTTGGCGTGATAAGATAGAAATTGCTCCATTATCACATAAGTTAAATTTTTTTCTATGCTAAATACAATTCCTTTGTATTTTTTTCTAGTAAATTTGATTATTGAGAGGAAGTATCTGATAGACATACAATATATCACATAGTCTATCACAAAAAACCGTATTCTATGTGGTAAACTAAAAAATATGCTTTTTCGCTTATTTACAAAAGCGTTAACAACTCATACTCTCCATCTCTATTTTACACATTGAGATAAAAAAAAAAATTACAAAGATCTTAGTATAATTATGTGCATAAAATTTCCATTAACTAGAGTAATATAGAATAATGTAATAAAAGATATAATAACTATAATATAGAATAATGTAATGAGAGATATAATAGTTTTGTATAATTGAATCAAAAACACTTAATTAACTAGCTAATGGTTCTGTAGAACATGGATCATTGCTAATTACAAAAAGCAATAAAAAAATATTTTCTACTATACAACTTGTTTATCTTCAATAAAAATATTAATATATATTATTAATAAAAATTAATAAATCCAAAAAACTGTAACTAATTCAAATAAAAATATACATTGAATACTTATAACTAAATACCATAAATTAAAATACTATTCTAATACCAACAAAATTACATGGTAACTAAATACAATAAATTAAAATAATATTCTAATACCAACCAATATATTAAAGATATTTAATACAGTACTCTAATATAAACAAAGATGTTTTACATGTATCTACAAACACCCCACGATCAAATCAATTTTCTATCTGGCAGGGACTACCACTACGTGCAACTCTTCTCAAACGAAGTCTATGCATGAGTGTAAAAGATGACACTAGCATTTTCATTGTGCTCGTAAGGTGGGTTATCGTAAAAGGCATGGGGAAAAATTTCATTAAAACCATACTCTTATCTCATGAGTGTTTCTTGTTCAACTTCAATACTAGATGAAGTATAGTTTTAAAATATGAACGTTTATACTCACATTTCTATTGTGTTGTAATAGACTCATGTGCATGTGCATGTGCATGTGCATGGGACAAGTACATTCATTAAATGGATTCAATAAAACCCATCATGTGATTGAATATTAATCTTAATAGTAATCAATGTAATATGCGGCTTTATTATTGAAAGTCTCCGTTTTCTTATTTTTATGTTTATTTTTTTACAAAACTTTAATATATTTCCTTGAATTTTGCACAGCACTAAACTTCTATATGGTTCTCAACTTTTATTCACGGCTTTAATCAATGTGAATCAATGAAACTTGCAGACAATATAAGACTTTTATATCGTTCTAAACTTTTATACACTGCATGAATCAACGAATCAAGTTGGATGAAAAGCTCCATATTTTTCTTGCCCCTCAACAATGTTGGAAATTACTCCCAACCAACGCCATGAATAAATTGGCAGTAGCCATACATCAGTTAAATGTTTTTGCAGGGAAGGCCAAGTTCCATGCTTAGTAAATCCACAACCTTACTTACTTCACACATTTTCGTAATGTTCAGAAAATTGTATCTGACCATCACTCTGCTTTAAAAATCCTTCTCGTCATATCACCTACCTCTTGCCCGCACTGCGCACTTCACAAACCCTTAGTTTTTCTTCTTAACGTAATTGCCGAATCCTACAAGCCTTGCGATGCGATTTGGTGGGACCCCTCTTACATATACGCATTACCATGTCCGCATACAAACCTTTGTTTTTTGTTTTACCTTTACCTTTTGCCTTTTTGCAATGTCCACCATTTAGCGCATCGCGCTTTGCACATTTTAGAACTTAGATTTTTATGCTCCATCCCAAACATTGCGATGGTGGGATGCGATGTGCAATATCGCCATCGCACATCTCAAGATTATAAGTTCTTCGTTAAAGTTTCCGCAGGTTAAATGTTTTAAGTTGTGATGCGATGCAATCGCATATCGCACGTCGCAAGCTCAGGAGGATAGCGCCCAAGAAAATGTTGACATCGTCGAAATGCGATTTGTGAAATATGGCACAGATGCAATGTGATTTCAAAGTTGAAATCAAAATAATTTCAAGTCGAGGTTTTTAAGTTTTGTATGTTGTTTCTTGAAGAAATAACGAGACATGGCAGAATGACGGTTTTTTGCAGTTACTTGTCTGTCGAGCATTGCATTGGCATTAATTTGTTAAGCCCCAACATTTTGTATTAAAATGATGTATTTCATATGAATTAATAGAGGAATGAAAAAAAGTGTTCTCTTATTTTACCTCTGTGTGTGGCCTTATAACTCATTTTTGCATTTCCGCATAACTATGTAAACTCTGTGTGTTGTGGGGGAAAGAATTTCCCCTGTTATTCTAAATTTCCAACATGGTATCGGAGCATTCCAAATTTCAACATGGTATCAGAGTGGGTTTAATCTCTTAGTGAAAGGAAGTGTTTTTTACTGAAGAGATGAAATTTTGTTTTGAGAAGCGGATTCTTCAACAGTGAGAAGGTTTTTGTTTGCACATTGACAATGGTAGCAGCAAGCACAAGCTTGACTAATCCACAAATACCGAAGTTAAATGGCAAGAATTATGATTATTGGGCTATTACAATGAAGGCCCTGTTCCCCTCACAACATATTCGGGAGCGGGTGGAGAATGAATTCCAAGAACCAACGGATGCATCAGCATACAATGCTTTGACACAAGCAGAAAGAGATGTGTTGAGAGAAAATAAGAAGAATGACTCCAAAGCCCTTTTCTATATTTACCAGGCTGTGCATGAAATTATTTTCCCAAGGGTTACATCAGCAACGAAGTGTAAGCAAGCATGGGATACCCTCCAGACAGCCTATCAAGACACGGCAAAGGTGAAGACAATAAAACTACAAATGCTGAGAAGAGATTTTGAAACATTGTGTATGAAAGAGTCTGAGAATATAGACTCATTCTTTACACAAGTGATTGGGTTGGTTATCGAAATTAGGTTTCATGGTGAGACACTTGAGGAAAGGAGAATAGTTGAGAAAGTTTTGAAAAGTTTCCCATCAAGGTTTGATGCCATAGTTGTGGCCATAGAAGAGACAAATGATCTCTCACAGTTTTCAGTGGATGAACTTCATGTATCATTGATGTCTCATTAGCATAGACTGAACAGAGCAACAAACTCATCATTGGAGCATGTATTCAAGACACAAGTGTATTTTGGTCAAGGTAGAGGTCAAGGAAGATTAAACTACAAAGGAAGAGGAAGAAGTCCACACAGAGGTGGAAGAAGCAGCCCTTCAACTCAATTGGAAAGGGCAGCAATCAAAATCCAAGTCAAGGCTCAAGCCAGTTTCAAGCACAAGGTCAAAGGTATGATAAATCTCAAGTTCAATTTCATTATTGTAAGAACCATGGGCATTATGAAAATTAATTTAGAAAGAAGCCATATGACATGGGTAGCAAACCAAATGAAAATTTCATAAAGGAAAATCAGAACCATGATAGCTTGTTTTTATCTTGTATTTAGCATAATAAAACCAAGGGGATGTATGGTTCTTAGATTTAGGGTGTAGCAACCACATGACTGGAAACATAGCAATGTTTTAAAATCTAGATGAAATTGTAAAATCTGAAGTGACATTGGGGACTGATAGCAAAGTATCTGTCATGGGATAAGGAAGAGTAGGCATACTAACAAAGAAGTAAGAGAAGAAGGTCATGCCGGATGTTTATTATGTCCCTGGTTTGAAACATAACCTCCTAAGCATTGGAAAACTCATGCAAAAGGGCTACAACATATTTTTTAAAGATGATATGTGCACAATATTGGATAAGCCTCCAAGTAGACAACTCATTGCAAAAATTCATATGACAAACAACAAAATGTTTCTTCTCAAGGTAAGATCAAACTTGAAGGAAGAAGGTGTGATAGCAGTTGTCATTTCAAGAAGAAGTCATAGATGAGAATTGGTTATGGAATTTGAGATTTGGTCATCTCAACTTTGGAGATTTGAATTTGTTGCATAGGAAAGGTATGGTGAAAGAGTTGCCACTCATAGAAAAACCACACAGCCTATGTGAAGGTTGCATCTTGGGCAAACAACACAGAGAATCATTTCCAGTAGGAAAGTCAATAAGGGCAAAAGAACCTTTGGAGATTGTCCACTCATATTTATGTGCACCAATGAAAACACCATCATTTGGTGGCAGCGACTATATTTTGATATTCATAGATGACTACACAAGGAAGGCATGGGTCTATTTTCTAACACAGATAAGTGAAGTGTTTGACCACTTCCGCCACTACAAAGCTCTTGATGAGAAGCAAAGTGGACACTACATAAAAGTGTTGAGGACTGATAGAGATGGTGAATATATTTCAAATGACTTCCTACGTTTTTGAAGAGAGCATGGAATTCACAAGCAGTTTACAGCAAGGTATACACCTCAACAAAATTGTGTTGCAGAAAGAAAGAATAAGACCATTATGCAAATAGCAAGGAGTATGTTGAAGGAAAAGCATTTCCCAAATGATTATTGGACTGAAGGTCTCTCTTGTGCAATGTATATCATTAATAGATGTCCAACCAAAAGTGTCATGAATAGAGTTCCTGAAGAAGCATGGAGTGGAAGAAAGAAATTTGTCACTCACATGATAGTGTTCGGATGTGTGGCATATGCACATGTCCCTAATGAGTTGAGGAAGAAGTTCAACAACAAGGGGGAGAAATGTATATTTCTTGGATACAATGATGAATCCAAGCCATACAAGCTCTACAATCCATTAACCAAGAAGTTGATAATTAGCAGAGATGTTCAGTTCATAGAACAGGAAGCATGGGATGTAAGTTTAGAGAAGACAGTCAATGTAAAGACATGTATGTCACATAAAGACAAAGAGGAATCGACTGCAGTAAGTAATTCCTCAAGAGTCGTTCCTCCTCCACCCACACAATCTCAACAAAGCACATCGCAAGCAAGTAATAGGACATCATTGCAAAATCAAGTAAGTGCTTCTCCAAGAAAACCAAAAGGATCCGCAACTCCATCTACTTCAAGCTCAATGCCAAGTTCATCTTTAGCAAGTATAAGAAGACCAAAATTCAGAAATTCAAGTGAAATTTATGAGCAAGAAGAAGTAGAGAAGAGTGTTGGTTTGAATTCTATATTTTCTTTATTTTGTTATGTAGATGACCCAATACATTTTGACGATGTAGTCAAAGAAGGGAAATAGGTTGACGCAATGAATTAAGAAATAGGAGCAATAGAAATAAATGACACATGAGAGTTAGTGGACTTTCCACAAGGAAAAGAAGTCATTGGAGTGAAATGGGTCTATAAGACCAAGAGCAACATTGAAGGCAAGAAAGGCACAAAGCAAGGCTAGTTGTGAAAGGCTACAAGCAACAACATGGAAGAGACTATGAGGAAACATTTGCGCTAGTCACAAGGATGGAGACAATGCGAACAATGTTGTCAATAGAAGCACAACAGAAATGGAAAGTGTATCAAATGGACGTGAAGTCAGCATTCTTGAATGGAGTGTTCAAAGAGGAGGTGTATGTTGAACAACCTCATGGCTATAAGGTAGAATGCTAAGCACACAAGGTGTGTAAATTGCAGAAAGCTCTTTATGGGCTGAAGCAAGCACCGCGTGCATGGGACAGTAGGATAGATGCTTACCCAATGGACAATGGGTTTGAAAAATGTGATGGTGAACCTACTCTCTACATCAAATAAAATGACGGTAAGATTCTTATTGTTGTTTTGTATGTAGATGATTTGATTTTTACAAGCACTCATGATTCTCTCATTGCTTATTTCAAAGAAGTCATGAAAAATTATTTTAAAATGACTGACTTGGGGTTGTTAAGATATTTTTTGGGCATAGAAGTGAAGCAAATAGAAAATGGAATTTTTATCTCTCAAGCAAAGTATGTTGCAGAGATTTTAAAGAGTTTCAATATGTAGAACAACAAGCCAACACCAACTGCAACAGTGATGGGGTTGAAGTTGAGCAAGGAAGATTGCAGCAACAATGTTAGTCCGACATTATACAAAAGCATCGTGGGCAACCTAATGAAATTGACTACAACTAGGCCTAAGATAATGTATGCAGTAACTTTGGTGTCAAGGTTCATGGAGACACCCAAGGAGACACATTAGCAAGCAGCCAAAATAATTTTAAAGTATGTCAATGGGACAAAGGAGTATGGTGTTCTATACTCCGCAACAGATGATTTTAGGCTGATTGGTTACACTGATAGTGACTAGACTGGAAGTGTTGATCACAGAAATAGCACATCAGGATATGTTTTTCATTTGGGCTCGAGCGTTATCTTATGGGCTTCCAAGAAGGAGTCGATAGTGTCATTGTCAACAGTAGAAGCTGAATATGTCGCCACAACAGGAGCAGCGTGTCAAGCAATTTGGATGAGAAGGATGTTGCAAGATTTATGTCATGAAAAAAATGGAGCAACCACAATTTTTTGTGATAACAGTTCAAAAATTCCACTATCAAAGAACTCTATTTTGCACAAGAGGACAAAGTACATTGATGCTAAATATCATTTCATAAGAGTTAACAATGGTGAAATTGTGTTACAACATTGCAGGTTATAGGAAAAATTTTCAGACATCTTCACAAAACCTTTGGCAGAGAAAAAATTTGTTTATCTCAAAAAATGTTTGGAAATGATCAACGATGGCAGTTGTGATTAAGGCAGAGTGTTGGAAATTACTGCCAACCACTGCCATGAATAAACTGGCAGCATCCATACATCGGCTAAATGTTTTTGCAGGGAAGGACAAGCCCCATGCTTAGTAAATCCATAACCTTACTTACTTCACGCATTTTCGTAATGTTTAAAAAATTGTACCCGGCCATCACTCTGCGTTTAAAATCCTTCCCGCGGTATCACCTACCTCTTGCCCGCACTGCACACTTCACAAACCATTAGTTTTCCTTCTTAACACAATTTCCGAATCCTACAAACCTTGCGATGCGATTTAGTAGGACCCCTCTTACCTATACACATTACCATTTCCGCATACAAACCTTTGCTTTTCACTTTACCTTTATCTTTTTCCTTTTCGCAATGTCCACCATTTAGCGTGTTGCACATTTTAGAACTTACTTTTTTATGCTCTGTCCCAAACCTTGTGATGGTGCGGTGCGATATCGTCATCACACATTGCAATCGCAAGATTATAATTTTTCCGTTAAAGTTGCCGCGGGTTAAATGTTTTACGTTGTGATGCAATGTGATCGCATATTGCACTTCGTAAGCTCAGGAGGATCGCACCGAGGTAAATGTTGACATTTCCGAAATGCGATTTGCGAAATATGACGTGGATACGATTTGGTTTCAAAGATGAAATCAAAAGAATTTCAAGTCCAGGGTTTTAAGTTTTGTACATTGTTTCATTAAGAAATAACATAACGCGGCAGAAGGATTGTTTTGCCAGTTACATGTCCATCAAGCATTAAATTGGCATTAATTTGTCAAGCCCTGCCATTTTGTATTAAAATGATGTATTTCATATAACCTGATAGAAAAGTGAAAAAAAATGTTCTCTTCTTTTACCTCTGTGTGTAGCTTTGTAACTCATTTTTGTGTTTCCACATAACTGTGTAAACCTGTGTGTTGTTGGGGAAAAAAATTTCCCCTGCTATTCTAAATTTCCAACCAACAAATTATTATTAGTCAAATAAATATGCGTTTTCTACGTATACATTTGTAGTATACGTGAGCTATGCCATACTAGCGTATTTACTGCAACTATTTATTTTGGCAAACCACAAAGCACGCAATGGTCATAGAGGGGGGAATTTGCAGTTGTGAACATGAATATTTTATGAGTTAGTTTTTGAGAAATCCCAGTGTTGGGAAACACAAAGTTGGATGTCTGTGTCTATACTTGCCTTGATGCCACATTGAGGGTAAAGAATTGTACTCACAATTACAACACATGGACATGAAATAAATAAAGTTGTATTGTTAAATGTTTTAAGCTAAACTGAAATAAAATGGTTGAAAGGCTGAAATAGAAAGATTGGGTACCTATTTTGACATCACATGACACAAATTTCATAATTTAAATATATTTATCTTTTTCAATGCAGAGTAATTTTAAATTTAATATAGATATAAACTGAACTTATTTGATAGCATCGTTTTTAGTAACTCAACGTTTTAGAGTTTTTAAATAAGTCTATCTTAAGGGATAAGGGCCAAAAATATTTCAGAAAATTTGTGAAGAATTTATAAATTAAAATTAAAATAAATTAAAAAAAAATACATAAATTTAACAAGATTTATAAATTAAAATAAAAATAAATTTACAATAATACGTAAATTTAACAAATACAAATGAGTTAGTTAAAAGTCTTTCTACATTAAATAGGGATGAAATAATTACATATAATATAAAATGTTATTGTATGTGTTTATTGGGACGAGAGGCACCCTATAGTCTAGTATTGGGGTAGAATTCACATAAGCATGTAAACATGTAATGTTTAACATTTAACATTTTTAACAATTTTAATTTAATGTTGATCTTATTTAAAAATTAATTTAATTATTATTATGTATAAACACAATAGAAATTTAAAATATAAAGAAGTTTAAGAACACTAAAAAAAAGGTATGGTAAATAAATAAAAATATAAATAGCTCGGAAGTATGGTAAATAAATAAAACCACTTTTTATACTTACTCTAGAGGTATGGTAAATAAAAAATATATATAAATAAACTAGAGGCATGGTAAATAAATAAACCTTTTTTTATATTTACTCCAAAAACCTTTTATATTTAAGAAAACTCAAAAAATAGGTTTTATTTAGGTGATGCCTCTGAGCCAAATACTAAGGGACAAATTATTATTAATACTATGGGATAAATACCATGGGCCAAATAACATATTTATAAAAGAGGTATAAAGAGGTATGGTAAATAAATAAAAATATATCAAATTATATTAGATATCAACATCTAATTATATACCAAGCCCACCTCAAAAAATACCATGGTAAATGAAAGAGGTATGGTAAATAAATAAAAATTTAAATAAACTAGAGGTATGGTAAATAAATAAAACCTATTTTTATATCTACTCCATAAACCTCTTTATATTTAGAAAAATAAAAAATAAAAATAAATGGCATCATGCACTATCTTATTGTGAGAAGATAGAGTGGTCCTAAAGGAAAATTGGCAGGAAGAATTCCCCAAACCAACAATGAATCCAAAGGAAATGGGAGAAAATGAGTATGTCAAGCAATCCATACAATAAAATCAAGAATGCTTGCCACGATTGCAAATTGCACCACTACAAATGGCTTGGAAATTAAGAAAAAAGACGTTAAATGTAGATTCATATTGGGAATCAAATAGCCATAGAAAAGTGTGGAAAGTAAACCTTAATGGAGATAGAGAACTCATTACATATCCAACACAAGGAGCAACACATATCGAAGGAATTATATAGAGTAGGTATGTATCACCACAAAGAGGACACTAAGATGATGCCAACAACTAAGGTAAGTCCATTTTAATTGTTACTTGCAATCTTTCAAAATAATTTTCCTTTCTTAAAGATGTGTTGGAGATTGGTGCATGGATTTCAATGACAGTGCATTGTCCTTTTACCATCAAAATATTGAGGAATTCCCTCATCCTCAAGACTATATCCTCTTAATGGATTTAACCTATATCCACAGAGGGGAGAGATTCAATGAATTCTTTGTAAAAAGTAATATGATATCATTTCACACCAATGATACCATTCAAGTGGCATTATTACAAGGAAAAAGGGTTAATAGGGAGATGTGGAAAATTATTATTCCCATCATAGGAAGCAAATCCTCTTAGTGAAAGTAGGTAGTCACACATCCTCTTATGGAAATGTTATGTGATGGCATAGGTCGCTAACATCACATTAAACATGAAAATTAGAATCAGTGACTTGGCTTCATTAACTATCAAGATATACCATCTTAGTCTGATAAAGATAAAGACCTATGCACTGAATATGGGAATGAATTTTGATGAAGGATTTTAGATTTGAAGATTTCTCAGAGTTGTGACTTATTAAGAAAACTTCTATAATGTGATAACTATTAGGGCATGGATTTGGCACTTTTGTGTACCTATTTTCCCTATTTTTGCTACACATTTGGCCTTAAAACCTATATCTCATTACCTTCATTATCATCGTCTAGCCAATGTATGTTTCTTTTCCATATCACCTTACATTATTAGATTTTCTTGTATTTTTATGTGAGGCTGATTGTTTTAGGAAATATCATTAAAAAAATGTCAAGACATTGTTTCAGGGATAGTTTACCATCCTAAAGGTGCTATTGCATGGACATTATGTTCCATATTTTTTCTTGCCAATTCGAAAATTTAAAGACGTGTTGACATTGATGTTGAACCGATCCTATGTTTTCAACAAGGTAGCGATCAACCTATGCTATCACTCAATCGATTCGACATTGACCACTATGCCAACAAATAATTTTATATGTGAATAGTAAATCAAGGATGATTAAAACAATTATGACCTATAGGTGTCAGTCTTTTATATTTTGGAAATATTTTTATAGTATTTTGCATTCATGGAAAACTTTTGTAATTTGTTTCTCAATTTGTACAATGAGAAAATCAAGAGATTCTCATGATTGATTAAATTGCAAATATATATGTACATGTAATTTATAAAAGTGGATGACCTCTCCCTTGTGAGGGTGGAAATAATAATGTGATTTTGGAATTGTGTGTAAATGAAATCATTTCCTTAATATCAATGTAACTGAAGATCTGTTGCATATTAATTCTTTATTTATTAGCTAAGGAGGAAGGGCCCTCCTCTTTGGTAGGGATTGTTGAGTTAATAAGGTGCTCTAGATAGATGTATTTGTGATTTCTCCCAGCTTTGTTATACATTTATTTCACTATTATCATTATTATCATTTAGATGTATTTTGATTACTAATTCATTGAATTACAGGATAATGATTCATCTAATCATGTAGTAGTTTAAATCTTGGATGGGTCCACTCATTTTCATGTGTGCTCTGTATTAATTACTATTACAATTGGGAGACTTTATTTATGCAATGTTTTGCGAATATTCAAAAGTTGCTTTTAGTTGATTGAGTGTATCTTTTATTGAAATGAGGTTCAAGTGGAAGAGTGTTATTTTCCTTTACAAGCAGTGATTGAACGATTGAGATATCTGTGTTAGTGTGAAAACAATGATTTATGAGTGCTAAGAGTGATTATTGTAGCGGTGCTTTAAGGGTTGATGTCACTAGAGCTAGTTATACATGTTTCCTCCATATATTTCGCATGATAGCCTTGAAACAATATATCTACTCTGGTTGAAAATTTATTTGTGAGTGTGGTTAATTGATTCTTATTCAGAAGAAAATTAATATAACCAACATTTTGGAATTGTTGTTTGGGAGGCCATTAGAGGTGCATGTATGCATTGATTGAGAGTGTGTTAGATGTGTTCTTGGCTCTGAGGTTTCCAGGAAGTAAGACGATATGTAAGAACCTGTGAAACACTTTGACATAACGAAGTGGGCCAACTTCGTAAGGAGTCACAGAACATAGGATTGTATTGCATGAATAGAGAAGAAGAAAAACATTGTACCCCCATAGAAACTAAACATACAGTTATAAGAGGAAGTTGGAGAAATAAAAAGAATCAAGATTTGGGAATACTAACATGCATATAGGAGTTGATCTCAAAATTTGGAGCAGAATCGTCCATTAAGCGGAGAATATTAAATAAAAAGGGGTCAAACAAATTTGCTCCACATAGTTCAACATCTGAAGAATCATATGTGTTGGGTGAACATGTCAAGGAGTTTGAATTTTATGAACCCTCAACATCAGAGACAAGACTAAGAGTTTCTAACCCACCTATATCAGCAGAGGAAGAATATCATAATATGTTAGAAGGACAAGGGGATACTAGTGAATGAAACTTAGAATCGAGCCCAGAAAAACTACCACTTGATTATTACATCCCAAAATCAATAAGTGTTGTGAAATAACTTGATCATCACTTTGTTGCATGAAATCTTGTGAAACATTCTACTATAGGTGGTATTGTGAAGCAATATACTGTAGATAGTTTTTTGAAACAACCTGCTACAAATAATGGTGAGAAAAATATTCCTGAAAATTTTGTTGCAGAAGGTATTGTAAAATAGATAGAAAAAATTGAATCGTCTGAGAAACATAAGCAACCTAAGTAGCTTGAGCAGCTTGAGCAACATGAGTAGCATAATCAACTTGAGAAATCAGTGGGGGATTCTTGTCAATTGAAAAAACAGACATAGTTTTTGTCCCTAACTTCAAAACACAAAAGGAGGATAACATTGTTAGTTCCTTATAATAGTAGTGTATCCCCCATATTTTTATTGTTGTGCACCATAGAACCCCCATATTTTTATTTTTGTTCCCCATATAACCCCCATATTGCTACTGTTATTCCCCATAGAAACCCACTATTCTTATTATTGAGCCCTCGAATTATTAATTTTATTTAGGCATTAATTATATTTTGACCCTTTAGACTCTTATATATACCAAGAAGGTCTTGTCATTAAAATCATCCAAGAATTGTTTAGTTATGTGATGTAAATGGATATTGCACCCTTGAATAGGCTAATTTTCAAGTCATTGATCTATATTTTCTTCTGTTTTTGTGATCTTCTTACATAACATTTGGTATTATAGCTATGGATCTTAGGGTTTTGTTGCTTCAATCATGGCATCCTGGAAGTTTTGCTATAGCATTTTTTATGTGAGGCTTCAAAAGTTGAAATTTTGACCACATGTTGTCGAAATCTTGATGAACACCATGTAAGCATTTCAAATCTTGGTTCACAATATATTTGGAGATATGGTACAAATAAGTTAGAGTTTCTACATGGTCCAGAATTCATTCTAAACTAAGTGTTTCGAGGAAAATCGTCATCTCTCTCACAGTGCATCAAATTTGGATTTTGTAAAATATGGTTGAAAGTGCATAGAATTTAGTTTCTAGTATATTGTTTTGAGGGCCAAATTTCTAAATAGTAACATGTCGCATCCCGTATAAGTTTGCTATACTAAACTAGTCCATAATCAAGTCATAGTGGGAGATTTTGGATAACTTTGACTTGAAAAATCTGATCTCAGTCTGACTTATGGAGCTGGAAATAAGACTTAGAAGGCTACCACAAAATAAAATTTCAGACCTTGGAGATTTGAAGTCGTGGAGATTCTATAATTTCAATATCAATCTATCAAGAAGCTATAAATCAAACTCTAAGAGATATGTATTCTTAATTTTGTTGGGTGTGGAGGTTGATTATCTTCTTTATTTATATGTATCACAACATTGGAACCATGTTCTTCACGGAGCAACAACGTTTCCTGTAATTGAATGCTGCTTGGGGGGTTCGGGGGGATGATATACAACATATCTAAAATTGCCTTGTAAAAGTATTGTAATTTCTAGTCAATCTCGGTCGTTCATTAGGTGGATGATCTAGCGGTAGAAGTTATGTTTAATTTATGGTTTTTTTCCATAGAATGAAACCCCTTGTTTTGTATGAGGGCATTGTATTGTGCCTGTGTGTTGTAGGAGTATTATGAGTGAGAAATAGAAAGGGAGACTGTGAGAGAGAACATAGGATATTATAGTGGATATGTTGTAGGTTGTGTCTCTTCATTTTTCTAGATAATAGAAACGAAGTACTGGTTGTTCGGGGTTGACGTAGCACAAATTGGGTGAACCACGTATATTTGTGTCTCTCTTGTTTTATATGTTTTTCTGTGTTTGTGTTTCCACATATATTTTATGTGTTCCATTGCTCTGTAATATATAATCTTCTAACAACTGGTATCAGAGACGAAGGTCAGTTTGGATGATAAACTTGTAGGAAAGAAGGATTCCTGGTTCGAGTGGGAGCAATGGCGAAAGATGGTAAGTTTAGGGTCGAGAAATTTAACGGCCAAAACTACCCACTGTGGAAGATGAAGATGGAAGATTATTTGTATCAGAAAGATCTGTACCTACCACTGAGCATAAAAACAAAGAAGTCGGTGAGTATGACAGACACAGAATGGGAGATTCTTGATAGAAAGGCACTTGGAACAATACGGTTGTGCCTTGTGGCATCGATAACCTTAAATATTTTGAAGGAAACAACAACAAATGGTTTAATTAAGGCATTGGTGAAACTATATGGAAAACCCTCGGCCTCAAATAATGTATTTCTTATGAAACGTTTATTTAATATGAATATGTCGGAAGGTGGATCTGTTGCTGACCATTTAAATGATTTCAATATGGTTACCAGTCAGTTCTGTTCTGTAGGGGTAAACTTTGATGATGAAGTTAGGGATCTGTTATTTCTGTGCTCATTGCCAAAAAGTTGGAATGGTTTAGTTATGGTCATTAGTAACTCTCTCTCTGGATCTAGTACTTTAAAGTTTGATGATATTTTCGGTGCTATCCTTAGCGAGGATATGCAACATAAAAGCTCTGGTGAGACATCGGATAATTCTTTGAGTGCAGATACTAGGGGAAGAAAAATGGAAAGAGGAAAGAGCTGATGATATCACAATAAATCAAGGAAAGGCAGATCCAAGTCCAGATCGGGGATAGTGTGCTAGAAATGCAGAAAGAAAGGACACGTGAAGGAAGATTGTAGACCTCAGAAGGGAAAAGGAGACGCACAACAAGAAAACAATGATGAAGAAAATGTGATAGGTGATGTGTTACAAGATGATTTGATTATTTATTTAGAAAATGTTACTGATTCCTAGGTGGTAGATTTAAGAGCCTCATTCAATGCTACACCTGATAAGAAATATTTTCATGACTATGTTCAAGGAGATTTTGGACAAGTTTGTTTAGGTGATTATAAACCCTGTAAAATTGTTGGAATGGGTAAAGTACTTGTAAAATAGTAGAATGGAAACCAATGGTCATTAAAGGAGGTAAGGCATGTTCCGGATCTAAAAAAAAATCTGATTTCAATAGGGCAGTTAGGTGGTGAAGGTTGTGTGACAACTTTCATAGATAAAACTTGGAAGGTCACTAAAGGAGCCCTGGTAATAGCAAAAGGCGAAAAGGTTGGTACTTTGTATTTATGCAATGGTATTTATAACTCTTTTAATGCTTTAACTTCCAAAGGAGCAGCTGCCGCATTATGGCATCATAGGCTAGGCCAGGAGTGAGAGGGGGATGATATTCTTCACTCAAGAAATTTGTTGCCAAGTTTGAAGAATATTGATTTGGATTTTTCTGAGAATTGTATTTATGGAAAACCAAAGAGAGTCAGATTTCTTAGAGTTGGGAAAGAAAATAAGAGCAAAAAAATAGAGCTTGTGCATACAGATGCATGGGGACCTGCTCAGGTATCATCTCTCGGTGGCTCTCGTTATTATGTTACTGTTATTGATGATGCAACTAGAAAAACTTGGAATTATTGTATTAAGAATAAATCTGATGTATTTGATACTTTCAAGAAATGTAAATATTTGGTTGAGATTGAGATAGGAAAGAAGTTGAAGTGATTGAGATCATATAGTGGAGGTGAATATTGCAAAAAAGAGTTTGATAGGTATTGTTCAGAGCATGGAATTCGTAGAGAGACGACAGTTCCAAGAACACAACAAGAAAATGGTGTGTAAGAAAGGATGAACCGAAAAATCATGGAGCGTGGAAGGTGCATGAGATTTCATGCATGATTTCCTTTACAATTTTAGGCAGATGTTGTAGATACTATTGTTTATCTAATAAACAGAGGGCCTTCAAGTTCCTTGGATGGTGGTATTCTAGAGGAGGCATGGACATGTAAAAAGGTAAACTACTCTTTTTTAAAAGCCTTTTGGTTATGAGGCCTTTATCAATATTAATAAAGAAAGTAGAACAAAGCTTGAGGCAAAATCAAAGAAATGTACCTTTATTGGATATGGTGTTAATGATTTTGGTTATCACTTATATGATTACGAAAATCACAAAATCATTAGGAGCAGAGATGTAATATTCAATGCAAAGCTCTTGTATAAGAATCAGTTGCAGAAAAAGAAACATGAAAAAGAAAACAAAGAATACATAGTTCTTGATGAATCACAGAAAAAGTAAAGGTGCCTGAAAATAAGAATAATCAACAACCACGACAAAATCAACCACCACAACAGCAACAGGCACCTCAAACACCTGAAAGTGGTGTCAAAAGATCTACCAGGATAGGTAGAACCCCTAAACGATAATCTTGTTCATTATATTATTTATTATTGACTAATTCTGGTGAACCCGAATGTTATGAAGAACCAATGCAGGTCGAAACTAGGAAGAAGTGGGAGCTAGCCATGAAAGAAGATATGGACTCCTTAATACATAACCAGAATTGGGATTTAGTCAGGTTCCCTGCAGGTAAAACCACATTGAAGAATAAATCAGTTAGGTTGAAGGAAGAAGATGGAGGAAAACAGAGGTACAAATATAGACTTGTGGTGAAGGGGTTTGCACAGAAGAAAGGTGTTTATTTTGATGAAATATTTTCTCCTGTTGTTAAGATGACTTCAATCAGAACTATTTTAAGTCTTGTAGTAGCAGAATATTTGCCTCTTAAATAGTTAGATGTAAAGACAACATTTCTCCATGAAGATTTGGAGGAAGAGATCTATATGCAGCAACCACAAGGGTATGAGGTCAAAGAGAAAGAAAAATTAGTGTGCATGTTAAAGAAGAGCATGTATGGCTTAAAATATGCTCCAAGGCAGTGGTATCTAAAATTTGACAGGTTTATTTCTGAACAAGGTTATGCTAGATGTCACTCTGATCATTGTGTTTATCTAAAAAAGCAAAGTGATGGCAGCTATATTATATTGTTATTGTATGTAGATGACATGCTTATTGCAGGGTCTAACATGCAGGAAATAAATGTGCTTAAAATAAAATTGGCAAATTCATTTGTAATGAAGGATTTGGGAGCTGCAAAACAAATCCTTGTTATGAGAATAACTAGAGACAGGAAAATTCACAAATCAACATTGTCTCAGAATGAGTACATACAAAAGCTGTTGAAAAGATTTAATATGCAGAATGAAAAACCAGTTAGTACATCTTTAGCTAGCCATTTCAAACTTAGTAAGGAGATATGCCCCAAAACCCAAGTAGAAATGGATTATATCTCTAAAGTTCCATATGCATCAATAGTTGGAAGCTTAATGTATGCAATGGTCTACACAAGGCCTGATATTGCACATGCAGTGGGAGTTGTAAGCAGGTACATGTACAATCCAGGAAAAGAACATTGGATGGCGGTGAAATGGATTCTCGGATATTTGAGAGGTGCTACAAACAAACATTATGATTTGGTGGTTCAAACATTGCGTTGCAAGTATATGTTGATGCAAATATGGAAGTTGATAGAGATAATAGGAGGAGCACTATAGGGCATGTATTCACTGTAGGTGGAAAAACTATCAGTTGGGTTTCAAAAATCCAAAGTGTTTTTTCACTTTCAACAACAGAAGCAGAGTATGTTGCTGCTACAGAGGTTAGTAAAGAAATGATTTGGTTACAAAGGTTTATGGATGAGTTGGGTAAGAAGCATGCGATGGGCATGTTATATAGTGACATGCAAAGAACTCAAAATTTCATTCCAGAACTAAACACATATAGCTCAAGTACCATTTCATACGGTCAGTATTGGAAGATGGACAATCGAAGCTGGAAAAGATACACACTAGCCAAAATCTTGCAGATATGCTAACAAAAGTTGTAACCAAGGAGAAACTAAGATTATGCTCATTTTAAATTCGTCTTCAAGTATGATGATGAATATGAGAAACAACCAGGTCCAAAGTGGAGTAATTGTCGAGCAAATGAAGCAAGAGAGGAGTTTCTACAATTAGTCTCCATGTGGGAGATTGTTGGGTGTGGAGCCTGATTATCTTATTTATTTAGATGTATCACAATGTTGGACCCCTACTCTTAACGGGGCAGAAACTCTGCCCATTATTGAACACTATCTAGGGGGTCTAGGGGGATGATATACAACATATCTAAAATTTCCTTGTAAAAGTATTGTAATTTATAGTCAATTGGGTCGTTCATTAGGCAGATGATTTGACAGTACAAGTTATGTTTAATTTAGGGTTTTTTTCCCTAGAAGGAAACCCCTCGTTTTGTATGAGGGCATTGTATTGCGGTTGTGTGTTGTATAATTATTATGAGCAATAAACAGAAAGGGAGACTGTGAGAGAGAACATAGGATATTATAACGGATCTATTGTAGGTTGTGTCTCTTCATTTTCCTAGATAATAGAAAGGAAGGATTTGTTGTTCGAGGTGGACGTAGCCCAAATATGGTAAAACACATATATTTGTGTCTCTCTTGTTTTATATGTTTTTCTGTGTTTTTGTTTCCGCATATATTTCATTTGTTCCATTTCTCTATAATATATAATCTTCTAACAAATTTTGCATAAATTGTGTTCAAAAAATCAGTTTGGAGTGATTTAAAGAGAATTGTGAAACATAGATATTATTATTTGGTTCCAAATTTCCTCCCAATTTTTTTTTCTACACCCATTAAGCGCTTAGAAATCTCTAATATGACACATGAATAAGAGGAAGAAAGGAAAATGATATATCAAAATTGTGGGAATGAATGCAAAAAAAAATTATCTTTGAAAGAGCAACAAAAAATGAATTGGAAGCGATGATGAATGTCAAGATGGATGTTTTATAATTAGATATGAAAGACGACATTAAGGCTTAAAATGTGACATGGATGTTAAAAGGTGTCATGAAAACTTTAAAAGAAAACATAGAATGTTTGAAGGAAGGTTTGGAAAAATTTCTAGAAGAAAGGCTTCCTAGTGGTGATAAGGTATTTCATGAAACTCATCATGATAACAAAATGAATTTGAAACATAAAATTAAAGAATAAAAACTTATATTTACTACCGACCACATTCCAAGGATCGATATGAGTAAGTTTGATGGAAATAATTCGATAGCATGGATATTGCATATGGAGCAATTCCTTGATCTACATAATGTGAAACACACATAAAAGGTACACATTACATCTTTAAAACTAAAACCCAATTAGTTTATGTGGTATCAATGGATTTTTTTATCGTAAATCACTTATCACTTGGACAATTTTTATGAAGGAATTGATAACACATTATGAGGATACAAAGATCAACACATTCGTTAGCCAATTGATAAATATCAAACAAAAGGTTCAAATGGAGGAGCACATTGAGGACATAAAAATATTGAATATCAAGGTATTTGATCCTATATAGGAGAATATGATTTATTTCTTCATAGAGGATTTAAAGGATAACATCCAACATTAGGTTCAACTTTGGGAACCTAATTCAATGGAGAAGGCATTCAACGTGGAAAGAAAAGTTAACAAAACAATTATGGAAACAAGCAGGTCTACCATTCACAACTATAAATTTGGAAGTGTTTCTATTCCTATCCTTACAAAACCTATGAGGTTTACACCACAACAACTTGCAGAAAAAAGAACAAAAGGGATTTTTATTTTTGTGATAGAAATATACTAAAGGTCATAAGTGTGTTGAGAAGAAGTTATTTTACATATATTTTGAAGGACGGGAAGAAAAGGAACATGAAACATTAAAAGAAGAATATATACACCAGGAACCAACTCCAAGGGTTGAAAAAAAGAAACGAATCCAACTAAATATTGTAATTCATTTGGAGGAATTACCACTCCTAAAACTCTAAACATGGAAGGATATATCAAGAAGAAAAAGGTAATAGTACTGATTGACTGGAGTAGTAGCCATAATTTTATTCATCGTAATATGGCCAAGGATTTAAATTACTTTCCATTCCCAACACCAGAGTGTCAAGTGATGGTTACATATGGAGGGTTATAAATTTCTCGTGGAAGTGCCATAATATCAATCTAACCATGGGGGAATATGCATTGAATATAACAACTATTTCCATTCTAATGGTTGTTGTTGATGTTGTATTAGTAGTCCAATGGTTACAATCTTTGGGGATGATAAATTTTAATCTTCAAGAACTTTCGTTAAAAAAATTGGTGAAGGAAAAGAAAATGAATTAAGGGGTATCGTTGGGAGATCTTATAAGATAATAAGCTCTAATGGCATAACAAATATTTTGAAGAAGCAACAATGAGGTGTAATTGCACAATTATGCTAACTAGATATTCAAACATCTATGTGACCCATTTATCCGTATCTCCGAAGAGTCCTTGAACATCATTCCAATGTATTTGAGACTCCCAAGGGTCTCCCACTTGTCGTTGTCATAATCATGCTATTCAAGCAATTCCGAAAAGTGCTCCTCGAAACATCAGACCTTACAAATATCCCTATGCCCAAAACAATGAAATTGAACACATGGTTGCATAAATTCTAGAGATTAGTATAATTCAACCTAGTCAAAATTATATATCTTCTCTAATAGTATTGGTACACAAGAACTATGGATCATGGCATATGTGTCCAGATTATGGGGACCTAAACAAGCTCACTATTAAAAATAAATTTCCAATTCATCTCATTGATGAATTATTGGATGAATTAAATGGAGAAATTTACTTCAGTAAGCTTCATCTTCATTCGGTATATCATCAAATTAGAATTAAGATTGAAAAAATTATAAAAGAAACATTCAAAACTCATGAAGATCATTATGAATTTCTGTTCATACCTTTTGGCCTTACTAGTGCACCTTTCACATTTCAAAGTTTGATTAATTCCATTTTCAAACCCTTCATTAGAAAAATTGTGTTAGTAATTATTTATAATATACTAATCTACAACAAATCTTGGAAGTATCATGTTCAATATGTTGAGAGGGTGCTCAAATTATTGGAGGAGAAACGAGTGTATGCAAAAGCCTCCAAATGTTTCTTTAGGGTACAGGAGGTGGAATATTTGAATCATATTCTATCTCATGAGGCTATTAAGGTAGACCCTAAAAACAATAAATCCTTCAAGGAATAGAAAATACCCACAACCTTAAGGAATTTTCTAGTATTTCTTGGGTTAATAGGGTATTATCGCAAGTTTGTTAAGAATTATGGAAAAATAGCAGCACCTCTAACAACATTACTGAAGAAAGATGAATTTTATTTTACTCCAAAAGTAACTAAGGTCGTTGAACATATTAAAGAGGAAATGTGTCAAGCTCTAGTATTAGCTACACCGGACTTGAAAAAAACCTTTATTGTGGAATGTGATGCCTTGGAAAATCGAATCGATTATGTTTTAATGCAAGAAGGAATACCCATTTATTTTCAAACTCATCCAATCAAGGGAAATTATTTACACAAACCTATTTATGAGAAGTAAATGTTGAAAATATTACATGCTTTGAATAAATTACATCTTTACCTAATTGGAAGACAATTCAAGGTAAAAACAAATCATGATACTTGTTAGGTAAACATGACTCGGGGTAGAGTCAATGTTGACTAGGGTAAATAGTAGTGGTTTTGGGGCACATGGTATTGTCAACCATGGTTTTAGCCCATGGTATTGCATGTAATGGAGCCTATAAGAGGCTGGGAATACTTCATTGTAATGCAGGCCTGGAGGTGAGCGGTGAAGGCTCACTTGGCCAGATTGGCCAGGGTTTTGGCCAATGCTTAGTGAAATTTCATTGGTTGGGTTTTTCCTGAATAAACATATGTGTTTATGTTTATGTGCTTTGTTGTTGGTTCCTTTTATGTTTAATTATTCCTCTCGGTAAATTTTTATTTCTACAGTAAATTCTAACAAATGGTATCAGAGCCATTTTGGCTTCAGAGGGATGCCTCTGTTGTCAATGGTTTATTTGAATGCAGAATCTATTCGCAGTTGTGGGCACAAGGTAGCTCGGTGGTTGGAGAGATCTGATCACAGATTTGAAAAGAAAGAAAGGTCGATATGATGTCGTTAGTGGTGGATCGAATCACTGAGAACGACATATTGGAGAAAGCCATATTCAAGCTCTATGCAGTACATTTGGGCCACGAGCCCGGGTCACATGAGGGTAGTGCCAGGATCAGGTGGTGTATGGTGTTTTTTGCTCTGATCGGAAAGGAAGAGCCAGATTGTCAAATTTCTGTTCTCCAATAGGTCGGTTGGCCTCGAAGAACAAATCGAGCAGGAGCTCGTGGAATAAGTCGACGGTCAGATGATTAGAAGGGGCGTTTGATGGGTTTTGGCATGGGGAAGAGCGGCTATGCCAAGATGCTCATGGCCTTAGGTGCGGTTTGGAGTCCGTTAAATGAGCAAAGCCAAAGCGCCTTGTAAGAAGTGATACGTGGATAGGAAGAGAAGCAGAATCTGTGAGCGGAAATTTTTTGATTGAAAGAAATCCATGCACTTTCGTTCCTTCATCGAGAAAATGCGTGGGGAAATTTCGAGTTCTGCTGAAAAAAATGGCGTGTCGAATGTAAACTGCACAAGAAAAATTTGAGGCAGTGGACACCTTGTTGGCAAAGGATTGGAATCGATTGCATGGGAGTGTAGAAACAGGATGAGGATGAGATTCAAAAACCCAAAGATGCGAATGAAAAATTGTCCCTTCAAAGTTGTTGCAGGGATTTGATGATAATCCCATGATTTTTTTTTATTCACATGTGCGTATTAACGATTGATGTAAGTCAAATGTTCAGTCGAATTCAAGGTGTTCGAGCAGAGGATATCTAAGCCATTGTGATGCTCATGAACACCAGAACGAGTTGGAGTCTAGAGGAAGAGCAAAGTTGGAAAGCTTTGAAAGGCTGCGAGTTACTGTCTTGTGGTGCAACGCAGTGGGACTTGGGCGGCCAGAGTACCGGGAACATAAAAAGCGATATGAATCTCATATCTTCCACATGGTAGTAAACATATGATTTGCAGCTTTTGGTTCTGCATCAAGTCATTATGTTGTGCTAGATTTTGATGGTCGTTGTTACCCTTTGAAGGAGCGCAATGCTACAGTGGCACGTGTTGACAACAATCCTTATTATAAATTGAATTTGACAAGAAGATCATTGCTCTTGTAACCATGTTGGCGTTGTTGTGATCATGTTGCCCTCATTGTGCTATTTGTGTAGGAGGAATGCAACCTATGGAATTATATTGTTGAGAGGTCTTGGTCTGTAAATCCATAGAGTAAGAAACTATGGGGATTATTTACATGCAAAGTGTTTGACAGAATGTGTCAATCAAATGATTTGAAGAACGTCAAAATAAGAGAGGAGATGTGCAGGTGGATTAATTGGTGAACCATGTATCTAAAGAGAATTCCTAGAGGACTGGTGGTTACAGAGGCTGGTGACCCATGTAATCCGGTAGATGGATTATTTTTATATGGACATTGATGTATAACTATGATGTCCTATTTGGAGAGGACATCATGAATGAATGTAGAGAATGGTCATACAAAGAATAGCAACAATGAAACAAAAAAAAAAAAAAATTTATTATAATGGAGTTAATGTTTTTCATGTAAATGGGCATATTACTGTAAGACCTCGTATGGCATGTGTACCCCTAGGTGATCACTGGTAAAGTCTGGTTTAGACCTAGGTGATAGGGGGGATGTCAAGTTAACAATTACCTTGGGTAAAAATTTGAGGGGGGAAGAACTAGAGTGAGCGGGGTTGTCTCATTTAGCAGGTTTGGCTGGATTTATTCAATAATCCCCAAGTCAAGTTTAAGGCGGGAATTGTTAGGTAAACATGACTCGGGGTAGATTCAATGTTGACTAGGGTAAATAGTAGTGGTTTTGGGGCACATGGTATTGTGCACCCATGGTTTTAGCCCATGGTATTACATGTAATGGAGCCTATAAGAGGCTGAGAATACTTCATTGTAATGCAAGCCTGGAGGTGAGCGGTGAAGGCTCACTTGGCTGGATTGGCTAGGGTTTTGGCCAATGCTTAATGAAATTTCATTGGCTGGGTTTTTCCCCAGGTTTGGGGTTTTCCCGGATAAGCATATGTGTTTATGTTTATGTGCTTTATTGCTAGTTCCTTTTATGTTTAATTATTCCTCTCGATAAATTTTTATTTCTGCAGTAAATTCTAACAATACTCTTAAATTTTTCTTGGAACAAAGATTATCCTAAGAAGAGCAGAAAAAATAGTCACAAAGATGTTGGGTTATGACCTTGAAATCATCTACAGAAAAGGGAAGAAAAATGATGTTGCAGATGCACTCTCAAGAAGGGATGAGGTTATGGATAACTATTATCCAACCTGATTGGATAAATAAACCAAGGGAATATTGGAAGAATGGTGAAGAGGTTTGGACACTCATTCAAAATTTTTCGTAAGATCCTAATGCATCTAATAAATTTATCTAGAAAAATTATTCATCATGGTACACAGACTTCTTATATTTATTAAATAAATCCTAACTCAAAAAATAATTTTCTATGGAATTTCACACCTCTCCTATAGGAGGGAATTTAGCATTTTTAAAAATTACCATAGGGTCAAGAAGGATTTTTTTTGGGTGGCTTTAATTATGATATTCAAAATTTTGTGGAATAATGTTTGGTTTTCCAACAAAAGAAAGTTGAAACAATTGTGACCCTGGTTCCTTTATAACCATTATCCATTACAAGTCAGCGTTGATAGGAAGTATCAATGTATTTTATCATAGGTTTACCTAAGCCCGAAGGAAAGAGTGTCATCATGGTGGTAGTTAATATACTTACCAAGTATGAATACTTCTGTGCAATATATCATCCTTTCAAAGCTAGTACATTCACTATTACATTTGTGGAAATAGTTCAAAGGCTACATCGAAACCCAAATATTATTTTAAGTGAGAGAGATCCCATTTTCAATAGAAATTTTTGGATAGAATTATTTTCTTTTCTTATTACTCAATTAGCTCATAACTCATCTTATCATCCTCAATTTGATGGGAAAATTGAGATAGTGAACAAATGTTTATAAGGATATATTTGTTGATTTGTATCTGATAAACAAGCATAAAGGGTCAAGGGGTTACCTCTGGAAAAATGGTGGTATAACACTTCCTTCCATACCACAACAAAACTGACACCATTTATGGTGCTTTATGGATATCATGCACCATCCATCACATCATCTTTAAGAGAAAATTCTAAGATTCAAGAAGTGGAATATCACATTGAATATGAACAAGGATTTCTCCAACTCTTAAAGGATAACGTGATTCTGGTGTAAAATTGAATGAAACAATAAGTAGATCAACATCGCAATGAAATAATATTTTATGTATGACATTGGGTATTTTTACGGCTATAACCATACGAACAAATGTCCCTTAAGCAAGCCAAGAATGATAATAAATGATCACCCAAATAATATGTCCCTCACAAGGTATTGCAAAGGATTGGTACTATGGCATAGAAATTGGAGCTTCATTCATCTTTGCAAGTACACCCATTTTTTCATGATTCATCCTTAAAGAACGTTATATGTGACAAGATCCCACTTCAAATTCTATTTCCACAATCCCCATACTGTTATTGTTGTGCCCCATAAAATTCCACTATTTTTATTGTTGAGACTTTAGATTGTTATTGTTACATAGGCCCTAATTATATTTGACCCTTTAGACTCTTATGTACCAAGGAGATTTAGCCCTTGAAGAGTATTATTTTCAAGTTGTTGATCTGTCTTTTATTTTGTTTTTATGATTTGGTAGAAGAGATAACTGCTACCTTTGAGTTCCCTATTAGAGATATGAAGGGGAAGTCTCCAATGAAAAAAAATTCTTTATCAACCTTTCCAGTCTTCCAAGGTAATACTAATGAATATCCATACACACGTTCCTTTTTTAACTTGATTTCCTATGTAGAATTTATGATTATACCTCCATTTCTCAGGAATTAAAAATTTTCCCTGCTACATTAAAAGGAGCAGCATTTAGGTGGTCCATGGGATTTCGAGTTTCATCTATTTCTTCATGGGATGATATGAAGAAAAATTTCATGGATAATTATCAGGATTATTATAGAACAAAGGATCAAAGGGAAGAATTGTTGAAAATGTCTCAATGAGACGATGAACGTTTATAATATTTTATAGAACGTCTCCATTATAATCTACAAAAGTCCTAGCATAGTGATATAAGTATGTGAATCCTGAAGATGGTTTTAATTAGAGGAATGAAAGAGGACCATATATATATTTATGCTTAATTTCATGGGAAAATGTTATACATATAAATAATCATATTATGACATTGTTGAGGTTTGCTTAAGAGGTTCTAGAGGATGAATAAAAAGTAAGACTTCAGCAAGAGATGTTTTTTCCAGAGTACGAATGTCAGAAAATGTTGGAGTAACTAGGGTAGATATTAAGAACTAGTTGGAGGACTTAAAAATGGATATTCTAAGTTCCTTGACTTTTTAGTTCGATATGTTGTAGGAAAGACAAAAATACAATGAAGGATAACACGTGTTCAGTATATTTTTTCCTCATTGCATAAAGAAGCACCCTCTTATGGAGTTCCCAATTGATAGCATAATTCCTTGCAACATCTGCAAATAGGAAAATTCTACACATTAGTTCCCATCATTTCCAGGAATAAAAGAAATATACAAGAAATCAAGGGAGGAAGTTGAAATAACATACTTCATCAGTTCTAATAAGCCATGGCAACCTCAACCACCTATTATGACTCAGTATATTTTTTCATCTTTTAATTCATGATCTCATTTGTATATTTCTTAGCAATTTCCTCCACAGATGAAATATCCTCAAGTACCATTGCAACCCCCTAATCCTTATCTGGTTCAATATCCAATGATATGTCCACAATGACCCTCTCTTCCAAACAAGTATCTTCGGTGGACTCAAGTATGGAGAGGAAATACCCTTGCTAATCAACCACCTATTCCATTTCTGATGTAGCAACAACAACTAAAACTTCCCTCTAATGTACTAGTAAGTAATCCCCCTTTATGTCCTCAACTACATGTAGAACCTAACCCTAACCCTAATAATAAAGTTTTACAATAGATTGAAACAATAGTTCTCCCTGCTTACTATATCTCACCTATGGAATGCAATGAAGTATGATTAAGATGAGAGGGAATAATGAACCTGAGATTTCCCCCAGTCATTATAGAAGATGAAGAAGATAATTCACCAAAGGGTGGGGACTTTGATTCAAAAGGCATATGGTAGGAAGAAGTTTGAAATAGATAAGGTAGATACCACTATGAAAAATGGAATATATGTAACAATTGGTGTCTTAGTTCCTATAGTAGTTGAACTTTCTAAAATGGCTAACACTACAACCATTGTTGAAACTACTGTAATATTTGATCCTTCTAAGAAATTTGTTGATACTATTGCTGAAGGGGATATAACAATTAAATTTGTTTTTGGTATTGAGACTATTATATGTCCACCATACCCTGAAAGATTAATTATAGCACAAGTTATCCCTGAACCAAAATCGACTTTCTAAAATAATTGAAAAATATTTGTGTTTGTATCCCATTACTCCATGCCATTTGAGATGTTCCAATTTATGAAAAATAGTGAGGGAGTTATGAATAAAGAAACTTGAAAGAAGACCTACAGATCCTCCTACTCTCCATGTGGTAGGAAAATTGTTAGCATTAATGTTAAGGGATGTTCCTCTTACCAAGTACAAGGACCCAGGAAACCCAATAGTAACTATTCACATTGAAGGAACAACTATCCCAAACACCTTGGTCGATTTAGGAGTTGAAATTATTATAATGAATAGGGACACTTTTTGAAAAAGTTTTGTTAACCAATTTAATTCGAACCCTGACCATATTAGAATTGGCTAAGAGGTCTAAAATTCAACCTAAAGAGATATTAGAAGACATTGTCATTTCAGTTGATTTTCAGGAATACATAATAGATTTTGTAGTATTATAGCCTAAAACTTGCCTAGGAGGTCATCCCCTAATATTAGGCTATCCTTGGTTGGCTATTGTAGACGCTTAACTATGGTTGGCAGTCTATGAAAATCAAAAAATAAAAACGCTTTCTCTTCCCATGTTCACAATTCACATGAAAGAATCATCTTTACAACCCTTAGCTCCTCAATGTTTAACTCGCAATACACACACCATGCGTTTAAGTCTCTAACTACAAGCACAGATGTGAAGGAAGTTGGGCTTCACTTGACTTTCCAAAGAATTATTGAATTATCGATAGACACTCTTCTTGAAAAGCGCTTAATAAAAGTCATGTTTACCTCTGGAATCTGATTCATGCCTCTATACGTCAAGATGGTCTGGATATGTTTCAAGCGAATTCATTCACTCGTGATTGTGATTATTCCAAATCTACCACTCTTCTTTGTGCCATAATGTCATATGGCCTCGATATGTTTTCCAAATATGGTATCTGAGGGTCACGACCTGGATGTCATGCACAAAACATTTTAGTTCTTGGATGTCCATATTTCATAAGTCATGTGCAGCCAAACTTTAATAAAAGAAACAAATGTTGCATCTCTTTCATGTAGGGTCCATAGGGTAGTCATTTTAGATGCATTTAGATGTATTTGACATCTAGGAGACTTCACAAGTTACAAGACCAACAAGGGGCCATATCACTCCAAGCGCGGATATCTGCTTGACTTGGGAATCTCATTGTCATTTGTATCTAGATATGTTATGAATGTTGGATGCAAATAGCTATAATTTTTTCACTCACCTGGTTATACTTTTGTCCTTCGCATCCATATCCATTGCATTAATCCTTCAACCTCTTTAACTATGCATTAATTTCACTCAAGGGGCATTTGACCTTGGTTAGCATTTGTTTGTGGTTCTTATGTTATTATGAATCTCGAATATCTCAAGCCGAATCATGAAGTGCACTGGTCTAGTGCTTGCCAAAACTCCACTCAATATTCAAATAGGTCCTCTGACCCTTCAACTGAGGTTTGACTTTGTCACATAACTATATGCAATCTCATCCAACTAGAGGAAAATCCATTCACAGTGAACGCTTTCCTCCCTTTAACACATGGCGTCGTTCCATACTAGGCAGAGGAATTAAATGTAGGAATTAACTTAAAATTAGGCTTTAATAAATGCATAAATATTTATTTGCAGGCTATTGGTACACCTTTTCTTTTCCCACTTTTTAGCTCTTGTGCTCCTTCTTGAGCTGTTTTGGCGCTACTCTTGAGACTCCTCCTCAATTACTTAAGCTCTGTTTGGCCTTGTAATTTTACATACACATATGAACTCTTTTATCAACTAGAAAATATTGTAACAAAACAAAGGATATTTAGAAAGGCCCACATGACCCAAAACACTGACAAATCAAAACAAACTATCAACCCAATAGTCTGAGATTCTTCTAGACTTAGGAAACATATATTTACATCAAAAACCTCCATATTTCGAATTTATACAAATTACATTTGAAGCAAAATAAAATTCCTTTTGGAAATTTCATTAAAAAAAGAGTTGCCTAAGATTTATGTTTTTGTATCAATAATAATTCATAACAAGGTGATCACTAATTAAGCTACCCTTATTGCCTTCTAATAATTTTCATAAAAATTATATATATATATATATATATATATATATATATATATATTAATGAATATTATCTTTATAATTTAAAATGTATATATGTGAACTCGTAGAGGGAATCCTAGATATTCCTTATTGTGAATTATGAATGCACGTTGGAGCATAATAACTTAATTAAAAGTTAAAATTTACATTATAATATAATTTTTTTCCAAAATTTTATATCACATTTTTTTAAAAACAAATTAATTAAAAATTTTATGTGAAACCTAATTTGGTTGATTGACTCGTTAACTTATAATTAAATTCACTTTGAAATTTATTAGAAAGTTATTTTTTTATTAAAATCCATATAAACCTGATATGGACTTGAATTCTCATTAAAAATGCCCAAAAAAAATCAATCATTTTTGTATAATTATAAAAATTAAACCCAGAAGGTACACATTATAAAAGATAATTCAGCTTTTTTGGCCTCTTTGCTTAAGCATTTTAATTGTAAATTTAATTACGAGTCTGAGGAAATTATAAAAAAAAAAAAAAAATCTATTTTTTAATTATTATTTATAATTATTGATTACTAATTTTATATATAATTTTAGTGAACCCCTAAATATTTATAAAAATTAAGCTTAGAAAGAAAACACGAGAAGAGATAAATCGACTTTTTTGGTTGAGCATTTTATTTGAGGAACTAATTACGAGATAAATCAACTTCTTTGGTTGGGAATTTTATTTCCATCAACTAATTACGAGTGTGAGGAATTCCAAGTTTTCTTTTTTAATTATTATTTGTAATTATTAATTATTTTTTTATATTTTATCTCTTACGTTCACGTACTACATATAAAATTATAGAGAATTTATTAATTTATGTATTTTTTTTTTAATTTTTATGATTATGGCAATACCTATTCATTATATTTCTTCATATTTTATAATATTTTATTTACTTCTTTATATGTTGATTGGTTGAGGTCTATTGCTTAGTTTTTATTTACTTCTTTATATGTTGATTGGTTGAGGTCTATTGCTTAGTTTTTCATGAAGGGTAGACGCTTTCTTGTTAATTGCGTTAATTCTGATTGATTTTGTCTTCGTATTTAAGAGAAGTTTCCAACACTATATCTCAATTCATGTAAAGTTGGTCTAACCCCACTCTAACTATCACTTTTGAGTTTTGTTTTATGATCCAAAATGGATTTGAATAATTGAATGGTTGGAAGATTTAATATTTACAAATGTTTTCGATGGAGATAAGATAAATTATAAAAGATAATAAACGTAAAAAAAAAAATAGAAAGAGGGAAAAAGGAATTAAATAAAATTGAAAATTGATAATAGTAAAGGAAAAGAGAGAGAAAAATGGGAACTAAACTAAAAGGTTATTATATTGGTCTTTTCATTGAAAAAAATGGACAACATTTGATCAAGGTTGAGAGACCCTAGCACATCAATCTCCTTGTTCTAGGTTGCTTGATTATGTTTTCTGCATTCTATAGGCCTAGAGGCCGAGGAGATTGTACATGAAGAATTCTATATTTTCATGTATTATAGAGCAACATAAATAAGAATACAAAAAAATGATATTTGCTTGATTATGTCAACATCTTCAAAGTTTGGACAAGAGATCTTTGATTGTGTTAAGAGATAGGATATTTTGTTTTAATATTAACAATAATATTATTGTTAAAAGAGTAAAGTGAGCTCTACTTGAATGGTTCATGAGGCACAACACTTGCTAAGGTTTTGCAAATGGGGTAGCAAGCTAAGTGGACTTGATTATGGGGAAAAACTCCACAGTTAAGAGTGCTTGAGCCAGAGGAGTTCTGCGATGGGTGACCTCTCGGGAAGTTCTGGTTACTGGGTGCAAGCCCCGAAAGTGATGATTGACGCTATGTGATTCATTTCACTTGTTTCAATCCCACTTCTCCACCGGATGCAATGACTGCTAAGTGGACTATTCAAAAATAATGAGAAATTAGTCAGTTACGATGAACTCTCATTGAAATAATCATAGATGAATGACTTACCTAAGGTAGTTGAATCCTAAAAATGATATCTAATAATATTAAAATTTATTTATTGAGTTGAGAGGCTCATTCTACAGTCCAATATTAGGGGATGTGTAAGTTTATCTGTTGGTCCGTCTCCCTTTAAAATAAAAATAAAATTGAAAAATAATGTTTTAAATAGAAGAATAATGTCAGCTATAATAATACAAAATGAATGGAAGTAAAAAATGTATAAGATGTTTAAATCTTATACTTTTCAAAAATATTTGAACAAGGGATTTAAATAAACTATTTGAAGATATATGTTAACTAATTTATGTTGATATGAAGAATTAAAACGTTTAATTTCTCCTATATATACTTTATTTAGCATTCAAAAATACAATTTAAACAATGAAAAATAACACATTGTATTTTACACTCTAAAGGAGTTTGCAGGTGAAGAAATTTGATCCGTCTTGGCTCATGTTAGATCCGTACCTAAGATGAATCTATGCTCGTGACTAGGTCAATCTCATGTGTATAAAACCTAATGAAGGGATTCCATCTATCTTGTAATGTACTAAAACTAAACTATTTGAAGATCTATGTTAACTAATTTATGTTGATATCAAGAATTAAAACATTTATTTTCTCCTATATATACTCTATTTAGCATTCAAAACTACAATTTAAAAAATTAAAAATAATACATTGTATTTTGCACTCTAAAGAAGTTCACACGTGAAGAAATTTGATCCCTCTTTACTTATGTTAGATTCGTAGCTAAGATGGATCTATGATGGTGACTAGGTCAATCTCATGTGTATAAAATCTAACCAAGGGATTAAATCTTATCTTGTAATGTACTAAAACAAAATATTGAATCCTTCTACAATTTGCAGAAACAAAACAACATCACACAATCACATAACAAGTAAGAGAAAGAATCAATCAATCACACAACATAAGATGTATTTCGGGAAATCACACTACCTAAAACCCCACTATCCGTATATTGTATAAATTCAAGACCATGAAACAATACAATTTTTTTCTTTCACTAAGAAACTCATGCACTCTCCCAAATGTCTGACTCTGATCTAGGTAAAATCAGTGAAGTTCTTAACCAATTCTGAGCCTTTTCTCAGCCATCCTCGCTAACGCATTCCTGAAGGAATTTTCTCCCTATTAAATAGGAAATTCCTTGGAATCGATTGTGAAATTCATCTAAGGCTTCCACATGACTGTATAACTGACCAATACAATTTTATAATTATACAACTCATAGTTATCATCCATTTAACCTTAGTATCAATTGGGCCTTGCTTAGAATTGACATGCAAAAACTATTTATAGTGAATTAACAGTTAATTGATTGATCACTTATTGTGAATTAAATCATATTTAATTCACTCGACCTATCACTACCTCATCTCTCGGTTAGAACTAGTTAAACTAATTTTAACTCAATTACTTGAGATAACTATTTACAATTCACAAATAAATATAACTAGACCCCCTAAAAACAGGAAAATCCTCTACATGCCTCCTCTTTGACCCTCAACTCGAATTTCCCACGTTAACTTAGTCTTTCTGACTTAGTTAACTAATAAGTTATCATGAGATGAAATTACAATTTCTCTTCCAATTTAATGAAGGGAAAATTAAATCAGAAGCCTTTTTTTGGTTGCATTTCTTGTTTCCATTTCAACACTCCCTCTCAACAAGAAAGGGATTATCTGCTACCCTGATCCTGCCTCTGTGGAATTCAAACTTGTCACTTGACAGTGCCTTCATCAAGATCTCTGCATCTTGCTCCTCTGTGGGGATGTACTCTAATGACATAATGTGCCTCTGCACAAAATCTTTGAGATGGCGATACCAGATTATGTTTGGGTTCCATTTCTTATTTCCATTTCAACACTCCCTCTCAACAAGAAAGGGTTTATATGCTACCCTAATCCTGCCTCTGTGGAACTTGAACTTGTTTCTTGACAGTGCGTTAATCAAGATGTTTGCATCCTGCTCCTCCATGGGAATGTAATCTAATGACATAATGTGCCTCTGAAAAAAAAATCTGGGATGGTGATACCAGATTAATATGATTGGACCTGTCATGAAAAATTGGATTAACTAAAATTTTGATGCAACTCTGGTTATCATAATGTATCGTTGTTGGATCCATCTATCGACCAAAGAAATCACCACATATCTTCCTCATCGAGATGGCCTCACATGGTGCCTCGTTGGCTACCATGTACTTTGCCTCCGTTGAACTAAGTGCGACTGATCTTTGTTTCCTTCTATACCAAGAACTTTTTATTGATCGTATGCTGAAGATGCCCCCTGATGTGCGCTTCATGCCGCATGGAATCTTGCCTAATCTGCATCAGTGGAGCCTTGAAGCTTCACTCCCTCTGTCTGTCTGTACCATAATCCATATTTTGTAGTGCCTCTGAGGTATCTCAACACATGCTTCCCTCCCTTCCAAAATCGTTTGGTTGGCTTAATCATAGCTTGACTAAATTGCTTAACTATGCAGCATATGTTTGGTCGTGTGTTCACCAAAGACATGAGTGAACCCACAATCTTCCTATAAATAATAACACCCACTACTTCGTCTCAATAAGCACCCTCCATCCTCTAATTTCTTGCAAGAGGAGTCTCCATGGATTTGTTGCCCTCCATGTGGAACTTCCTCATAATCTCGTTGGCATACTTGCCTTGAGATACAAATATCTCCCCATCTCTTTGCCATATTTCCAATCCCACGAAATAGTGCAAGAGCCCCATGCCCTTCATCTCAAATTCTCTTGCAAGGTCCTCTTGGCAAGACTTTATGAGCTTATCATCACCTGTGAGTATCAGATCATCGACATAAAGTACAATAATCAAAAGGTTACCATCAACCACAATATCATATAGGTTCGCATCTACTTCACTCTTGGTGATGTCCAACCTGGTGAAGTAGTCGTCAATCCTGGTGTACCATGCACAAGGTGCTTGCTTCAACCCATAAAATTCTCTCTTGAGTTTGCACACATGTGACTGCCTGTCTAAGGTCTCGAAACCATCTGGTTGCTCAATGTACACTTCTTCCTCAATAACCCCATTAGATGTATCTAACATCCAATATGCACTGAGAGTGCAAGGATGGATAAGATCAATGAGTACATTGTGACTGGTGCAAAAGTATCATCATAGTCAATCCCCTCCACCTCAGAGAACCCTTTAGCCACAAATATGTCTTTGTGATTCTCCACACTCCCATATGCAGCCTGCATCACCTTGTAGATCCACGTGGATCTTACAACTCACTTCACTACTGGACTTGGAACAAATTCCCATGTACTATTTTTTATAATGGAGTGATACTCCTCAACAATGGTATCAACCCACACTGGCTATTTCACTGCTTCCTCAAAAGAGGATGGTTCTATCTCAATACCTTCACTCATAAGAGCCATGTATCTAGTGTACCGCTCTGGGGACATTCTCTGTTTGCGTTGTGATGTGGGTGCTCCCACATTCTCTCTCACATCTAGAAATAATTTGTGAGCCTCTTTGGTGCACTTCCTTCCATCTCTAGTGGATGGCTCTGCATGAGTGGGTTTTACCACTCTCTATTCCTCTAGTCGTGGCTGCTCCACATCCTTGGGTTCATCCTTTGGATCTAAGAGCTCCTAAATTGTATGCAACTCAAGCTCCCTCTAAAGGGACAATTACATGGACTTCTCTTCATCGAATTTCACATCCCTTCTGACCATTGTCATCATGTGTGCTGGAAATTACCCCCGATAGTTGTGAGGTGTATCGATGCAACCCACAAATATCCCCAAATCTATTGTTTTCTATATCTTCTTCCTGGAATTGGTTACATGGAAATAAACATATGAACAAAAATCTTAAAATATCACACATTCAATCTTTTACCTCAAAAAGCCTCCTTTGGTGTACTCATCCCAAGTATCCGATGATGACTTATGTTATGCACAAATATTTTTGTATTGCATGCTTCCGCTCACAAATGAAACAATAGGGCCTGATCATGCAACATAGCTCGTGCTACTCCCACAATTGTTCTTCACTTTCTTTCTGCAACCCCATTATGTTGTGGGTTATGAGGTGCTATCAATTCTCTTTGAATTACTTATGAGGCACATAAGTTCTTGAATTCATTATAGATGTATTCTCCAACATTGTCACTCCTCATAGCCTTCACCTTCTTCCTTGTATCTTTCTTGACAAGTGTCTTGAACTCAAAAAACTTGGATAACGTCTAATCTTTCTCCTCCATGAAGAAAATCCAACATTTGCTTGAAAAATCATCACAAAAAATCACATAATACTTGTGCTTTGTTGTGGAATTTGTCGAGAATGGTCCACACATGTCTGAGTGAACTCTCTTAAGGATCACCTTGGCTCGACTTTCCTTATCCTGAAAGGTGGCCTTGGTATACTTATCCTTTGTATAACCTTTGCATGTATCTCTCTGTGCAATTGCACTCTTTGAAAGTCGTGTAGAAATATGTTGCATGATCATCAAAGCGTCATGATGAAGATGGCCCAATCTCTTATTCCATAACTCGCCAATGTCTCGGTTCTCCACGTTCTCTGCTTGTGTGGTCAATGCAACACAATTTTCTACATCCAATTTGTAGAGATTCTTTACACGAATCCAAATATTTTTCACGTGTCCCATGGCTTTGTGACTAAGGAACGCCTTTCCTTCACTGAAGATCACATCATAGCCATGAGCTTCCAACATAGCAAAAGAAAACAAATTATTCTTTAAACCCCAAACATACATAACATATTTTAATGTGAGGGGTGTACCTCACTCTCTATGAAAGGAAATTGTACCAACATCGGTATCCCTATACCTCCCATCATCAACCATCTCGATTTGCACCTGTATATCATTCTCCTTCAAGATACTGAAGAATTCTTTGTTGTCAGTCAAATGGAACGAAGCTCCGCTATCCAAGTACCACACAATACCCATCACCAATGACACCATGCATGCAATGAGGGTGAAGTCCAAATCGAACTATGATGCAAGTGCTTCACTTGCTACTCCTCCTGAGGCATTCTTGTTGTTTTTATTGAGTGGACAATTAGTGGCATAGTGTCCATGATCATGACAGGCGAAACATTTCACCTTTGATAAGTCTCGCTTCTTTCCTGCCTTGCCGAACTCTGATTTTGAATGAGATGTCTTCCCTTTTCCTTTCTTCACCTTTCTAGCCAAGCCACAATTCTCCTCATCATCAGGCTTTGATGAGGATCAATCTTTCGTGTTATGTTGAATCTCTTATTGTACCAAGTCGGACCCCAAATGCTCCGAGTCTGATATTTTCTCCCTCCCATTCATAGACTCCTGGTAGCTATGCTGACTCTTGGGAAGGCCTAGAAGATATAGGCTCACCAAATCATTATCATCAATTGTCAAACCAACACTTCGAAGCTCATCTTCACATTGAGTGAACTTTGTCAACTATTTTTGGATCATGTTTCCCTTCTCTATCTTGATCTTCCTGGGCTTGTCTTTTAGCGTCACCTTCCTAGCATCTTGTAGTCCATATCAACTAATATGACCAAGAAAAAAGATATTAATCCTTTATCAAACTTACTTCCATTATTCATTATTCTTTATCATTGTAATATGTAAAGCCTATTTTCTTATTTAAAATATGTTAAATTTAATATTTTTTAATTAATATATTATTTATTGATATAAATTTTTAATATAAATTTATATATTTATATCTATAGAAAATATAAAATACATATAACATGATACCACACTTCTATTTAATCTATAAAATACATATCTTACCATAATAATAATGATGAGGATGATGCTCACATACCTAGCCATGGGGTTTAAGACCAAAACACGTTTGGTTAAGAAGCATATTTTCGAGTACGTGTGGTCCCCAACTCAATACTTCTCATTACAATGAGGTTTTTAAAATTTCATCACCGTAGACTTCAACACGGTGGTTTCCGGTATAAATGTGCGTCACATTTTAAAACTTGTAAGTTAAACTACAATCGTTAACTCATTACGAGATCCATGTGGCTACATGGGACAGAGTAGAAGGTTTTGTAAAACCCGTTGTTTATCTATTGATTCTAAACAACATATTAAATATATTATGGATAAAACAATATGAAATTTGATATTAATATTTCGTTATGGGCTAGGGATTTTATGTTGACCGGTACCCCATTATGAAAAATATAAGATAAAGAATACATTAACAAGGTTTGGCTAAAAACCTGAAACCTATCTATCTTCGATTTAAATATTAGACGAAGCCTAGGAATGAGCGTAAAAGCTGACTCCCGCATTTTGATTGTGAGCGTGAGTCGGGTTATGATAAAAGGTATGGGACAAACATTCACTAAAACCATAGTCTTATCTCATGAGTGTTTGATTTTCAACTTCAATCCTATAGTTCCAGAATATCAACGCCTATATCCATGTTTTTATTGTGTTCTACAAAATCATGCCCATGTGTTTAGGTCATTAGAAAAGCCACGGAATAAGTACATTCACTAAAAGGGGTTAGGTGAAACCAATAATTTCAAATTGTACTGGCTTTTATTAAAGAGGTTAAATAAAACCATGGTCATTTTCATGTGTTTGATTTTTCACCATTTTTATTGTTATTTGAGATATTCATGCTAATTCTAAATGCAAATGTGGAATGAACCTAGGTAAAGGAGTTATGTAAAATCCTCACAAAAGTCTGATTTTCAACCTAAATATTAAAAATATGGGCGTACACAGAAGCTCGTTTTCTTTGTTCTGTTGGTCCTGGGTTATTATTAAAGTGGCAAGTTGGAGTTGCAGATATACAATTGGCTATATGGGTATTGCTCACAGGGTACATTTGGGCACCTCATGATTCAGCAAGATTCTTGTGGTATGTGAGTTGGAGTGTACCCTTGCACAGAGGAGCAACAACTCATTCATCTGCTTTTAGCAGTTGTTTTTGTAGGCATTGATCACGAATGGATAGGTTGCTTTTGTAATTAGCAGCTGGGAAAGAGTTTTTAACAGTGATTGAAGATTCAGCGAAGTTACAGAGTTGGACCGCTCACTAGCATGAGAAATACCGGTTAGATCCCTTGTTGAGTTTTTACAGAAGGCAAAATGAGACCATACTGATTGGTTATCCTTTTATATTTGCAAAACCCAGCTATCAGATAAGTGGAATGGAGCATTCACAGGGCTATACTTGTGTTACATCTCACGGTCCAAAATTGAGCACAAAACACATATATACCCATTCCGTTATGGAACGTGAAACTTTACAGAGCCCTGTTCAAGAACAAAATCAACGCCAAATAGGGTATGTTGCATCGCCCCCAGGCAGCAATTCAAATGTTCCAGCGTTTCCCATTGGCCATTTTCTCAGCGCTTGCTATCTCTGCAAAGAGAAGTTGAGCCATGTGAAGGACATCTACATGTACAGGTCTGTTATCCGTTTCATACTATGGCTTTTCTGTTAGAGATTGACTTAAAGTTCAGAAAATCCCATGGAAATTTGATAATAGTTTCAGGCGAATGGCTCTTCTTTTTCCCACATCCAGAAAGCCTATTTAATTTAAATCTTGAGAGTGAGAGCAGTCGAATAGGTTGCCAAATGGAAAATTAGTATTCTTGCTCAAAACTTCATTTAAACCATATTATTTAGCTTATAAACTAAATCCGCAATCTGTCTTTTAGTCTATAAAATAAATCCATAATCTAAATTAAAACTCCATAACTACACTTGCTTGATTTACTTGTGTAGCACAAGTCTTTTAGTCTATAAACTAAATCCGTAATCTAAATTAAAACTCCATAACTCCACTTGCTTAATTTACTTGTGTAGCACAAATATGGCTACTATCAATTTATTTAACGGATAGTTGAGATTAATTTTCCAACCTACCTATATGTAAGATTTTGGTTGGAGATTTCTGAAAACCCATGATTCAAGACTTAGTCTCATTTTATGTTTGTTGATTATTGCAGAGGTGACCAAGCATTCTGCACCGTGGAATGCCGTTACAAACAAATTTTGATTGATGAACGAATGGAAGCGTATTCATAGTGTCTCTTCTAATGGCGTCAAACTTTTCTTCACTGCTGCTGAGGAAGAGAGCAATGAGAACTATTTGAGCGAAAAAAGGTATTTCAGTGTCTGTATTGCTTGGATCTGGAGGCTGTAGGAAAATGCACAGTCGCAGATGATATAAAAATATATCTCTGTAGTTTTTATGCGGATAAAAAGGGATAGGGTGGCCTTCTGTTATTATTTTGATATGGGATGAGTTATGTTGGATACATATTGCCGCAAGTTTTTAGGTTCAATTCCTTTCTAAATTTTCAGAGGGGATGTACAGGGATGGAGTTCAAAAGTTTCCTAACGCACATGAGTTCAGTTTTTTAAATAAGGGATGTACCTGCTTTTAGTGGCAGATAAATCATGAAACCCAAAAAGAGCCAAAACAAATTTGAAGGGAGGTAGGCTTAGGCTCTTCTTTGTTATGATGGCTGAAAATGTCGATTAGAATAGAAAATTATTGCTCCTATATTAGGTATATTCCAAATTTCTGAAGTGTTTTCCACATATAATTCTGCTCAGTATAGTGTACCGAAGGGCTGGGAACTTTAACGCATTATGTGTGTTTTCATCGGTACTCAGTTTTTTCTGAAAATGAAGATTACATTGCTCAATGAATTTTTTGGTTTGCGTAGTTGCTGCACTTTTAGATTGGAAGAACGATCTTTTCTGTAGGGCAAATGAAACCCTAGAAATAATTCCAATGTCTTCCGTTAGGTTTGATCGAGTGGATGATATTGGTCAATCTCAGTTATAGGTAAAACAATACACGTTCGAACAGTGTGGGCAGAAAAAAGATCAGATCTGACGGCAGTGAAAGCTCTAGACCTATTTCAAGTCAATAGGCTTGTCATAGCTGTTTACATACTCGAAATATTACAGGAATAGCTAACCTTGTAGATTCCGAATAGGTTCGGTGTATAAATGCAATGCAGTTACCTTGCTTAATGTGTATGCTGGTTAAGTACATGAGTCTAGGTTAGATTCCAAGTTAGGTTACACTGTGATTGTGTATGGTTAGGTTTCCTATTATACTAAAATTTAAAATTTGAAAGCAGTAGTAAATTTCTAAATTATTATCATTATTTTTTGAGTGGTTTTTGGTGGATCCAAGCGTGAGGGTTACTTTCTCAATTAGGTAACTGTAAAAATTCAATATATACAAATCATAATGAATCTTTATTAGTTTTTATTGTAAAGGATATGAGCTAAGTGCATAATCTTTACATAGTGTAACTTCCAAACCATTGTCATTAACTTTTAAGTGGTCCCTAAATAGATCATAAAATAGTGATTAGTCTAAATAATCAATTCTCAATAAAATAAATATAAAAATCCACCAGGTAAAAATCACAATAAACCAAACCTTCTTTACTGTTTACTAAAAAAAACATATGAGCTAACCACTTAATTTTGGAACAGTGTGTTTAAATACATGAAAGAGTACTGTAATCATGAACATAGTAACTCCATCCTTACTAGTGGTGCTTGGTGCTGCCCAATACTTATAGTAACTGATTACTATATAAGCTCTAGACCTATTGCATTTTTCTTAAAATTTGGCTGCCACATATCTTGAAACAAAATTCCACATCAAAAGTTGATGTCCATGTGGACCGTTAAAATAGAAAATAAGATCAAACACGTAGATGCAATGTTATATTAGATGTTTCATGAGTCCCTCCTGTACCTTAAATTTGGAATTAAATGGATTGTTTTTGTTAAATTGATTTTGATTAAATTTTGAAGTATATGAAAATTTTTATTATAATTAAGTTATTTATCTTAAAATTATAATTTGAATAAATTTAATTATTGAGAATGTATATATTATATTTTAAGGTTTAATGGTTAAGAAATTGTTAAAAATATATATATTTTTTAAGAATTTAATTTTTAAATATATATATATATATATATATATATATATATATATATATATTATAAGTTTAAATTCAAAAAAATAAAATATATACACTTTTATAAATCTTAATTATAATCTTATATTTTAAAGAAAGTGATCATTTAACCCTACACTCTAAAGAAATGGAGTCCTTGCTGTACAGTAATTTGGAATCACTTAGATCTGGATTTTAATTTTCTTTCAGATTTATTTATTATTTAAATTCTATGTATGTTAAAAAAATTTACAATGTAATGAATTTTGAAATTTTAAAACCAGATACTTTTTCTTAGAAATAAGAGAGATAAAAAAATATATACAAGCTTATACATGTTGGTAAGCTTTAATTGGAATCAAATTTCGAAAAGTAAAAAATCAACATTAATAACATTAAACTATTGAATGTCAACCATTATGACAGTAACCAGAAAAACTTACAACTAGTCTTACGCCCTACCACCCTACCAATGGTAGCAAGGATTATAAACTTAAACTACTTGTGTATGGAGCCGTTTTGATTACACTAACTTCGTTTGTTGTCCGCCTCTTGCATCTGGTACTGCGATGTCTTACCTGCAACCCTTTCATCTATATTTTGCCTTTTAAAGATGGCAAATAACTGGAGAAACTCTAATGAATCCAAGAAGTTTCTAGACAGACAACGATTTTGGATACTTCAGCTGTTAATGTGGCATAAATACTCTTGTAGTTTTTACCCATTTTCATGGTTAGTTTTAGATTGATTGCAGATAATAATTTACAAGTAGTTCTAATTGTACACAACATTTTCAGTGTAAAAGGCAAAGTATTTTCAATATCATTAATAGAACCCCTCTTATTGAAATAAAGCCAAAGGGTTTCATACAAATTTTGAAAGTTGAATGCAAAAATTTGTCAAGCTCTTTTCACTTGGAGTGGATGCTCTTTTTGTGAAATATTTATCTTGTCATTGTTACTTCGGGCCGCAACAACTATTATACCTACAAAATTGCAAATATTTAATATATTTCCCCGAATTTTGTACAGGAATTGGCCTAATGACTCTAAACTTTTATAGACCGCATGAATCAAAGAAATTTGGACTCAATTTGGCCGCACGGGCCTTTTGTATAGTTCTAAACGTTTATACAGTTCATGAATCAATGAATCAGTTTGGATAAAAAATTGCGTTATTTCTGTTGTCCCTCCACAAATTATTATTACACAGATATATATGCATTCCCACTTATAAGTGAGCTCTGCCATGCGAGCATAGTTACTCTAACTATTTATTTTTCCAACTACAAAGTGCCAATTGGTCATGCCTGGTAATGCCAGGTGAAAGCAGAAACATGCACCACATGAACGTTTTATGGTATTAAATATCGTGAAGTAATTTAATTATTGGCTTATGGTTACAGTTGTTTCGATAGGATAAAGTGATACCATATTTAGTTGTTCGGATAGGATAAAGTGATATCATATTTAGTTAGTGAACTAATTATTGAATTACTATATAGTATGATATTTACTGGATTTTTTTGAGTTTTTTGCACTTGAGTTTTGCAACGGTGTCCATGTTTTAAGTTTCAATCGCAGATTCCGGTGTCTGTGTTTTAAGTTTCAATTGCAAATTTCGGAATATCTGAAAATTTGATGTGAAAAAGGTCAATGACCCCTATCTTCACAATCATAATTTGGGATATTTCCAAAATCACAGTTCAAGGGTAAACAAATGAAGGTTCAGTATTGTACCCAGAATTACAATATGTGGATTTAAAATAATCAATAAAGTTACGATGCCAATTGTTTTTAGAGTAAAATTATTTCTGAACTTTTATGAGTTTTTCATTGCTTACTTGTCAAAAAATGAAGGTTAAGAATTGTACTCAGAATTACAATATAGGGATAATGGAGTAATCAATAAAGTTACGATACTGCAGGTTTTAGAAGGAAATGAACTTACATTGTTGAAAGGCCGAAAAGAAAGATGGGTAGATTAAAGTGAACTAAAATGGCTGGGAGGGTGAGAAAGAAAGAGTGGTTACACATATTTTTCCCGTAGGAAGATCAAATAACACTAGATTCATAATTTATTTTTGAATTTGATGTGAAGTATCACATGTTTATATTTTTTATTTTTTTTAGTTTTTTAATTTATTTTTTTTAAGTTTGCATTTTAAATGATTTGGTTTATAGATGTATATTGAAAGAATTGGAAATTAAAATATTTTAATTACAATTTTATTGTTTTTAAATATGGTGCATGTATTTGCATATTTTTTATAATGCAAAATAAAAGTGACTTAACTTCGAGTACTATCTTAACAAGGAACTCAATCACTTTCTATCCAAGACACTTTGGATTATAAGTATGTCTATTTTGGAATAAAGCTTCTAGAATATTAATTTAATTACGAAGAATTATTAGGTCGATGTGAGGGATTTAACCTCCATAGAATATTCTATAAGATGCACAAACTATCATATGAATTAGTGTCATACGAAATGAGTTATGGGTTTTTTGGGCATGTGGTATTGAAAGTGAGAGTGAATCTTCATGGTTAAAAATCATAAAGTAAGTGTTTTGATGTTTATAGTTGATATCAATGTTTACCAACAATTTAATTTATAATTATGTGTTAGTACTTTGTTTTTTTACAAGTCAACAATAGAGATTTATATTACTTCAACATTATCAAAATACAAAATAGAAACTAGTCTAGACCAAATGCAAAAGTAAATTGTTTTAATACTTCCCTTATCCAATCCACCCCCGATCAGATTCTTCTATGTATTGATTAGAACAAAAAACTTCCTATGACTAGTATAATCGCAACTAGGTCTCTTATGATGAAGAATGCCATTACTTGACCTATGGTTATCAAAAGGACCTATAAAATCTTCGCTAAAACCCATATCTAGATAGCCTAATAACATATTATACATAGTAAGTACAACCATTTTGTACCAAGACCTCATTCATGCATTTCCTTGTTGGGTGTAGCATACATCACAAGATGTGCTACCAAAGATTAGCTAGAAACCCCTATTGCACGACTTTCAATATTTCGAGTTGTGTTAGTTTTCCCTTCGCATCCCCTAGAGTAATATTACTTCATAAAGATACAAAACATATAATGCAGGTTTTGAATTCTTTTTGGTTGAAGCTTCTCTATATCAACCAACATCCTCAAAAGATTCTCCACCCCTCCAATCATTTAATGAATTTCCTTCAGTTGTTGTAGAATTTCCTCCTAGATATTCTCCTTAGCCGCATCCTTTTCATCTTGATGCTTCCCCATTAAGTTTTTTAAATTCCAAGCCGTCTCTAGAGTATGACGATACAGGGTCTCTTTGGTTCTGGTGGACCTCGTATCTATAACCCTCGCAAGTTCCTCCTCTATCTAGCTATCTGACAGAGTTATCCTCGTCTTACAAACTTCCCTCTTTCAATCCCCACAACATCTTTCCTTATTGCTGGAATAGTGGTATGGAAAGCTCTCCCTTCCTCCTAGAATCAGACTCCATTCAAGTCAAGTTCTCTTAGTGTTCCCTTCCCCCTATATTTATGTGCCAGTATTATAATATACATGATATTGAAATATTTTATATTTTTTATTATAAATATTTTTCAAAAATATTATTTTTTTGGGGAGAAATACATAAATATAATTGATATTGAAATATTATATCTATATATGTGTGTGTGTGTGTGGTTGTTATTAATATATATATTAAATATATGCATCAAATATATCTTATATCTCTCTCAAACTCTAATATAAAATATATATAAATAATAATGTTGTGTTATTAATATGTATTTTAAATGCTACATGTCAATTCTATGTGTAGTAAATGTATTACACATCTCCTTTATATTGTGACCTAGAAAATATCTTTCAATCACTTTATCTAGCATAGTGAGAGTGACAGTATTGATGTTTTATAAGGTTTTTAATTAAAATTAATTAAATATGTATATTTAAAGTTGTAAATGTATTTCTAAACTCAATGACTTGGTAATAGGTAAGAGTTTACATCATAATAAATATATATTTTTTTAAATAAATATTTTTATACACAATTTTTTTTAAAGTGAATATTTCATATAAACTTGAATTTGGTTAGTTAACTCATCAAATTCTAAGAAATTTATCGTGAAATTTGTTGGACATCTAATCCTCTATGGGTAGGTGTGGAAGCCGAACAATCATAAAGGATTCCAAGTGACCTTGGAATGTGGAATCCGAGAGTCACCCCATTGTACTATAAATAGACATCTATGGTTAATGGAAAGGAAATCAATGCTTATCTTTTCCTTTGTGTGTGTTTCACCATGCTTGTGTTTAACATGGTATCAGAGCCATGATGAGTGGCCTTCCTATGTGTGATTTTGTATTCCATTGATAGCGTTGGTGTTTGAGAATAAAATTTGACCTCTGCACACTACTCCTCTATTATAACTCCTACATGCGCTACTCAGAAACGCCATTATTTTCCTGCTAGCCCTGACATCATTTTTTGTTGCTACGAGTGTCTTTTTAGTCCTACCCTCTTCTTTCCTACACTCCCTGCTCCAAGTCTAATTCTGGAAGGTTGTACGAGTAACGCTTCCATATTCGAGGCTCTTGGTATGCATTTCATTTCATTTAGCCTCCCTTCCTTCTCCATATAGAATCGACAACATATCCATTCCTCTGCTCTTCGGTGCCACTACACTACTCCCTTGAAAGTGGTGGTCTTGGTATTAAAAATATAGCATACACAACCTTCCTACACGCAAATATTGGCTCAGATGCACCTTTGTATAGCTTCATTCTCTGTGTTAAACTCTCTCCTCGATTCTGTCGATTTAATGACCGTGCGCTGGTGCATTGAGCTGGAGGCCGAGTAGTGACTGTCACTGACTACACACCGGTCGAGCGTTCCACTGTGTTTTTCTTATAGAGAAACCATGCCACGGGAGCGCGGGCGAGGAGCACCATGCAGTGGAGCAAGCTTCCTCCCTCCATGAAATAGTTATAAAACCTATGTGTCCCGTCATACTCCGAGCATAAACTACTTCACTGACCTATGTTTTCAAAATCCCCACTCCTCCGTGATTATACCTCTCAGCACCGAGCTCTGACCTCCTCCATACAGTCGACCCTCAGTCACGGACTCACCGCTCACCATCTCCTCGACTCTTACCTCACGCTGCTCCCACAGCACCATCGACACCCATAGCCTGAACTGATGTATGATTACCCTCGCGCATCTCTCCGACGGTTGCTCTACCACACCCTGTTGGCCCTTCACTCCCCCAACAACCTTCCACTTTGTTAGCACCCTCATATCCCTTGCGCTCATCCCCCTCCATACGCATCTTCCCACCCTCTCAACTCCTCTCCCTACCATCTCATGCTCATGACCCCTCCTCTCCCTCAACATCCATCACTCGCTCACCTCTCCTTGCAACCCCCCTTGCACAGGCCTCTCTGCTTGCTCCATGTAGCTCTGATTCCTGCTCGTGTCAGACCAAATTTTTCTCCAAAGAGACATAACATAAAACTTAAACTGAATCAGGTTGAGTGCATCAAGGAAACACACCTCCCATTGCAAATTATTAAGTTGGGTTGAGCCTTATATATATATATATATATATATATATATATATATATATATATATATATATAAGAGTTGGCTTGACTTTCCATGGTAGTTTGATGCATCTCTAACCGATGGGCCTTATTTCTCTTGAAGGAGCGACTTGAAATTCTTGCTGGACGAAAGATGGGTCGTCTTTATTTGTATTAAAAAGGACTCAACGTGTGCTTGGAGGGGTACTTCAAATAGTGACATACTGGACGTATTTTTGGTGTTGAGCATGAGACTGTTCTCCCAAGGTTTTATTCTGAATACTGGAGGTATCATTGACTCTTTATATATTGCATTCTTCCATATGCGTTATTAGCTCTCCATAAAGTCTGTGTGATATACATTAGGATTTAATATTGGTGTTAAATGTGCTAGAATGTGCCATATATGTGCATTAAATTATATGAGAATAGTTGGGTTAATTTAAAAGAAAGAAAGAAAGAAGAGTAACATTGTTTTGTAAGTGGGTGTTGCTCTTTTCTCTTTGGTTTATAGTTGTGGTTTGTATTTGAAGTGTAAAAAAAAAAATGGCAAGACTTGGTGAAGTACTCGAGTTCTTGAAATCTTTGATACAATTTATTGTTGATAACACAATCCAAATCAATAAATATTTTCTTTCAAAAATTCAGTTTTGTCTGCAAAACACACAAGAGAAGATTGATTTTTTGCAGCTTGAATCTCAATTCTAGCAAGAAGAATTACAGCAGCGGAGTCACCATTCTCAACTTGTTTTTGTTCAGAACATTGAAAGAGACTTCCACAATCAGCAAGTCAATAATGCTGTGACTGATTGACAATATGTGCTTAGTTCAACAACAGATTTGTATGCAGATGTAGAAGCTCACGCTTCACCTCCGAAGCCCATCATTAGACCTTGGGAAGAGCTTGTCCATAACAAGTACAAAACATGTCTTGGATATGACAAGGAGTTGTCCTTTCATATTCCAGACTACTCCAAGCCCATCAAATTTTAGAGTGTTGGTTTTCTTGATGAGAGTTCACCTTCAGCTGTTCGAGATCATGCTCCTCTTCCACAACAACAACAAATTAAAAAATGCCAACACTGTGATCGCGTTGGCCCTATAAAATGTCACTGTTTCGATCTCCACCCATGCAAGCACTGTGGCCAGCACACCCATTCTTCACACAAATGCTTCAGAAACAAGCCTCCTACAAGAACAAAGATTCATCTTGGCTGGATCTCTTCTTGGAAATGGGCATCAACAAACAAGAATATGTTTAAGTCGTATGTCTGATTTTGTTCTCGAATATTGAACAATTTTGTGGTTGATTTTTTGTCATCATCTCACCTTTTACCTGACAAGGGGGAAAATGGTGATCATCTACAAGCTTTGAAGCCACATCAAGTGAGCCCGAGCCACAATCTCTCATTCCAGATTCAGAGTTGTAGCTAGAGACACAACGGTTCAAGCGGGCCTGAGCCACAATTTGTCATTCCAGATTCAGAGTTGTAGCTAGAGACATGGATGCCCATGAGCATGCCTTTGGTTGGTGGACAACCTTAAACCATCTATGTGAGGTTGATATTCTTCCTCTTTCAGAACACTTCCTCTATAAGAAGACTTCAACTTCTTGCCAGCTTTGGAAGAGTTCTAGGACATGCATCAAGCATTCTAGTGTTGGTGGTCATCCTTAAACTGTCACAGGTTGTAGACCTCCCTTCTTCTAGGTTGAAGGTCTCCCTCTTCAAATATGAGGGACACTTCCTCTAGCAGAATCCCTCAACTTCTTGCCAGATTTGGAAGAGTTTTATGAGCTGCAATAAGAGGTCCGTTCTAGTGTTGGTGGTAATCCTTAAACCAGCTCTTTATGCCAACATTTTAGAGAGATGATTTGGCCTAAGTGTTGCCATGCATACTTTGCAGATTTTTATTACAACTATCTTCTTGGACTCACACATATCCCTTCGGATTAAGGAGGGGGAATGTTGGACACCTAATCCTCTATGGGTAGGTGTGGAAGCTGAACAAACATAAAGGAGTCCAGGTGACCTTGGAATGTGGAATCCAAGATTCGCTCCATTGTATTATAAATAGACATCTATGGTTAATTGAAAGGCAATCAATGCTTATCTTTCCCTTTGTATGTGTTTCACCATGCTCGTGTTTAACAGACCTCAAAATTTCATAAAGAATTGTATGAAATTGGATTTGACTTGGTTAATTTATCAAATTCACCTTCAAATTTGACTTGGATTTTGATTAAAACCCTAATATAACTTTAAAAAATAGTTCTTTCTAAGCTTAGAAAATACACACTCAAAGGGAATTCTATTTACTTGGTTAAGCATCTTAATTGGTAAACTAAATAGGAAGGCCATGAATTCTTAAAAGAAAATGGCAACCTTTAATGAGTGATTTTATACATTTTTTTTCTCATATATATATATATATATAATTAATTTTGTAATTATTATTTTGTATATTTTTTTTTCTATTTTTATGGTTGTTTTTATATGCTTTGGAGATAACAATATATTGTTTGTTATTGTTAAGAGTTTATACTTAATTTTTGGGCAATGGTGAGTGTTCACTATATTTGCTAATCTCTCATAAATTAATTTTCTGTATGGTGATTTTTTGATGATAATTGTAAGCTCATTCTTTTGTTTCTCATGAAGAGTCACCCTCTCTCCCTTATTAATTTCTCCAATTAAATCAACCTCACGAAAGTTGGTTTCTTTCTCTCAAACTATTACTCTTAAGTTTGGTTTTATGATTCAAAATTGATTTGAACCAATAAATGGTTTTTCAAAATTATATACCTATAAATGTATTCAATAATTAATGAAGAATGGATAAATTAGAAACAGCAATAAGAAAAATTAAATTAAATAAAACACAGAAATGAAAATAATAAAGAAAAAGAAAAAGAGACAACTGAGAACTAAAATTTCAATCTCTTACCTCTTCATTAAAAAAATTGATGACATAAATGGATGGCACTTGATGAAGGTTGAGAGACCCTAGGATGCCAATAAAAAGTTGCTTGATTATGTTTTTTGCATTATCTAGGCTTGGATGTTGGAGAGGTTGTGCAAATGAAGAATTTTATAGTTTCTTGTGTTATAAAAAAACACAAATAAAAATACAAAATTGATCATTGTTTGATTATGTCCACATATTCAAAGACTAAACAATTTTTACTATGTTGATGGAGTTGGAAATTGAACATCTCTACTTTTATCAAAAGTAAAAAAAAATTATTTTAATATTAACAATAATTTTTTTTTCAAATAACCATGTTCATGTTGCTTGTTAGCATAGTTATTTTCTTCTTAAATTACATTTTTGTATAGCATGTTACACTCTGTATTAAATAAAACCAATAAAAAAAAATTAACGCTTATTTTCTTTATTCATTATCTTTATTATTCTTTATAATATAATATTTGAAATTTATTTATTTTTATTTGAAATATTTCTATATATACTTATATAATTTTTTATAATATTAATTTAATTTATTTATATATATTTAATTTTCTTTATTCATTATTTTTATTATTCTTCATCAATATATTATATGAAATTTATTTGTTTATTTAAAATATTTCTATATATACTTATATAATTTTTTATGATATTAGTTTAATTTATTTATATTTATTCTATATTCGATAGAAAATACCAATTACATCAATTCAACCCATGTACCTCAATTATAAAATACATATCTTAAACCCATTGAGAAAATATTATATTATAGAACCTAACACTATATAGGAAAAAAAATTAAAATAGAAATAAATATAAAGTCAATTACTAATTCGCTTTAAGATGTTCGCATACGTTATGTAGCCATGGTGTTCAAGAACAAAATACAATTTGGTTAAGAATCATTTTTTAGTACTTGCGCTCCCAACCTCAAGACTCCTCATTGCAATGAAGTTTCCAAAATTTCATCAACGTAGACTTCATTTCGGTGGTTCGTTTTTGTGCGTTTTTTTTAAAAAGCTCCCGTCAAAATCCGCTTATCATTTTTAAAACTTTCGAGTTAAACCTCAATTGTTAAAGTCATTATGAGCTCCATGTGGCTGCACGGAACAAAGGTACACTGTTTTGTAAAACCCATGGCTTTCTTTTATGAATGCTGATTTCTAAGTAATATATTATTGAGTCGAGAGACGTATTTTATAGTTCAGTGTGATCTCAATGTGTAAGTATGTGGGAAGCCAAAATAAAAAACTAAAAATAAAATCTGAATAATGTTGACTTAAAGAATAACTTACACAACCATATAAATAAACAATTTAAAATAAATTTAAACAATATAAATTTAAAATATGAAGAGTTTTAAGAATACTCAAAAAAGAGATACGGTAAATAAATAAATAAACATAAAAAAATAGAGGTAAGGTAAATAAATAAAACCTTTTTTTATATTTACTCCATAAACCTTTCTGTATTTACAGAAACTCAAAAAAAAAGGTTTTATTTATGTGAATCCTATGGGCCAAATACCATGGGACAAATTATTATTAATACCATGGGCCAAATACTATATTGATAAAAGAGGTACAAAAGGGTAAGGTAAATAAATAAGAATTCATCAAATAGGAGTAGAAATCAACATCTAATTATATATGAACGCTATGGACCAAATTAATAATAATAACATGAAAGAAAACATTATTAACCCTAACATTAATATTAAAATATTAATATTATAATTATTATAATTATTATTATTAAATCTAATATTCATATTCATATCATTAAATTTAATAACTTTATATTAATGCAATATCATATGGGAGGGAAGAACAAAGACATATCATAGAGGTGGAGAAATAGTGGGAGTGAAAAAGGAGAAATGGAGATAAACTAAAGGAGAGGGGAGATGAGGAATGAAGAGAGAGAGAGGGAGAGGAGTGAAAGAGGTAGAGAAGGGGAAAACATGGATCTAGTGAGAGGGAGACATAAATGTGGAGGTGGGAGAGAGAGAGAAGGAGAGAGGATTGGGGGGTAGAGAGAGAGAGAGAAAGAGAGAGAGAGAGGGGGGGAAGAGAGAGGGAGGTACGAGAGAAAGCGAGAAATAGGAAGGATGAGAGGAGGAGAGAGGGAGATTAGAAGAATTACATAGGGAGTGAGAAGTGGAGAGAGAGGCAGTGACAAGGGAGATATTGAGAGAAATTATGTATGTTTAGGGGTGAGATAAAGAGACATAGAAGGAGTGCTGAAGACAAGGGGGACAGAAGGAGAGAGAAGAAGAAAGGGAGGGATATAGTATCATAGTTGGAGAGAGAGATAGAGTGATGGGGGAAGAGAGTGGATTTGATAGAGAGAGAGAGAGAGATGAAGATAGAGGGAGGGAGGAGAGAAAGGGAGAGAGATGAAGGATGAGAGAGAGGAAGAGAGTGAGGTGGATCTGAGAGAATTGTAGGGGAAATATGGAGAGAGAGAGTGTGTGTGATGGGGGAAGAGAGAGGGAGGTAGGAGAGAAACGGTGGGTGAGGAAGGAAAAGAGAGGGGACTTGAGAGAGAGGAGGAGAGAGGGACGGAAGAAGAAATACGTAGAGAGTGAAAAGTGGAGAGAGAGAGGGAGTGACAAGGGAGAGATGGAGAGAGAGTGTTTATGTTTGGGGGTGAGATAAAGCGATAAAGACGGAGAGATGAAGATAAGGGAGGAGAGAATGAGAGAGAGATGCATATATTAACAAAGTTGGAAGGTGAATATATATATATATATATATATATATATATATACAGAGAGAGAGAGAGAGAGAGAGAGAGAGAGAGAGAGAGAAACGAAGATCGATGGAGAGAGAGATGGGGGTAAGAAGAAATACATAGAAGTGAAAGCTAGAGAGAGACAGAGAGAGAGAGGGAGTGATAAGAAAGATGGAGAGAGAGTGAGAGGGGATAATAGGAGGGAAGAGAGATATAAGTGGGGGAGAGGGAGGGAAGGGAAAGAGAGAGAGGGAGGGAGAGGAGGAGGGAGTGATGGATAGATAGATTTGAGAAAGAGAGTGTTTTTGGGTTGATATAGAGATACAAAGGGAGATAGAGATATAGATCGAAGGTGAAGAGAAAGAAGAGATAGATGGAGACAGGGAGGGAGGGACAAAGATTTGATAAATATGGAGTGACAAAGTGTGTGTGATTTTTGGGGTGAGATAAAGAGAAAAAGAATGAGATATGGAGGGAAATATAGATATGTATGGAGGGGGGAGAGAGAGAATAATATTTATTGTAATAGATGCATTGATTTTAGTGTATATGATGATTTCTAATCCTATTTGATTTCTTGAACTAGATGCATTGATTTCAATGTAGATGATTTCCAATCCTCTTTGATTGCTCGCACTAGATGCATTGATTTCAATGTAGATGGTGATTTCTAATATTATTTGATTGTTTGCACTAGATGCATTAATTTCAATGTAGATGTTTATTTATAATTATATTTGATTGCTTACACTAGATACATTGATTTCAATATATATGATTTCTAATCCTATTTGATTGCATGCACTAAATTCATTGATTTCAGTGTAGATGGTGGTTTATAATCCTATTTGATTGCTTGCACTAGATGCATTGATTTTAGTGTATATGTTGGTTTCTAATCCTATTTTCTTACTTGCACTAAATGCATTGATTTGAGTGTAGATGTTGATTTCTAATCCTATTTGATTTCTTGCATTAGATGCATTGATTTTAATGTGGATGTTGTTTTCTAAAATTAATTTGATTTTTTGCACTAGATGCATTGATTTTAGTGTATATGTTGATTTCTGATTTGATGTAATTGGATGTATGATGGTACACTAAATTTAAAGTCATCGGATTAATAGTGTGCATTGATTTCACTGTAAGCACAAAAAATTATTGACAATGTAGATTTATTTTTGTGTTATAGTAATTAAACCTACTAATATTGTAGAGGAAGAGAGACAAGGTATGATGTTTATTACAACAGATCTAGCTAAATATTTAAATAGTTTATGATTTCAATTGTCTTTTTCATATAATCGATATTAGAAATTGACAAAACTAACAAGAGTGCCAATAAGAATAGTAGAAGAAAATAGTTTGAGATTGATCACAATGAAGGCTATATGTAATTTACTACATTATTATTATTCACATTTTCTATCATTCATTATTATTACATTATCACTTTGCATTCAAAAAAATTATTTCATCATTTTTCATCATTAAAGTTATTTTACAATATTTATCATCTCAACAATTGAGGTAACTAAGAAAATTTAAAATTAAAATGAATCGATAAATCTCAGACATATTTAGCATATTTAAAATGGTTATAGTAATATTAGATGTATTTACATATTTTTGATAAAATTAATCATATGTTCGTCATATTATCGATATATTTTCCTTGGCCACACACAATTGAAATCAGCCTGGATCCAACTTAACTCCAAATCTATCAAGCGCCAAGAGGGATCAAATATCTCGAGGTGAAAACCTTTCCTCTAGTTTTGCACTAAAAAAGAGGTTTGCACCTCGAGATATTTGATCCCTCTCGGTGCTTGATAGATCCGGAGTTTTGATGGATCTAGGATGGTACATATTATTGGTAAAACAATATGAAATCTGATATTCACATTTCATTATGGACTAGGGATTTTATGTTGAGCCGTGAGCCATTATGAAAAATATAAGACAAAGACTTCCATTAACAGTGTTAAAGTAAAAAGCTATGATTTTTGAGTTGTGAATCGTCTATTTTCGATTTAAGTATTAGTCTTATGGAGAACATTAGAAATTTCAAGTCATCAATATTTTTGGAGACAAAGTTCCAAACTCGGTTTCCGTATAGAAAAGGAATTTGATTTCCGTATTATAAATAATTTTAGGTTTCTATATGGAAAATAAATTTTATTTTTTTATTATAAATAATTTTAGTTATTTTATTTGTAAAGGAACTATGGATAGAGATAAAGTTGAGAAGATAAGATTTTTAACAAGAAAACCTAACTTTTAAGAAATGAAATATTTAGGGAATAAATCATGAGATGTTGTAGGAGAAAAAGAATGGGCAACAATTAGCAAGTTGCTAGAATAGGAAAATGTTTAGAAATCTTAGAAACTATTGGAGTGATTTATGGATCTGGAAAAACTATTGCATTTCTAATTTCTAATGTTTGTAAGCCTATGGGGAATTAGAACTAATGGCAAAATGAATGTATAATCACGCCAAACATTTCGAGTGTATGTTGAATTTGATTAATAGATCATATCTATATGCATGTATTATTTCGAGAAATATATGTCTATTTATCGATAGGGAAATTATTGTTTCTATTGGAAGTATGAAGGATAATTTCATTGAATAGGAATGCTTAATCTTGAATTCATATATGTTACCTTTGTAATATAATATGAGTGCAGGGATTCAATGAAGGGTTTAGTTTACAATGATTATTGACTACTCGTCATAAAAGTTGAAAATGTTTTAAGAGGGCTTCAAATGTCCTTTAGAGGACTAACGTCAATTTGATGGTGCCTATTTCATTTCATTTTACAACTTGGTTTGAATTCAAAAACTTTTCTTCAAAATTTGGGTTTAAAGAAATTTTTTGGAAGACATTTTTTGGAGGCGGCGTGATTTTTCTTGGAGGTATGTACGTGTTTTGTGTTGAAATAAATCTTTTGAGCTTCTTTGTTCAAAACTTTTCTTCAAATTTTGGATTTAAAGAATTTTTTTGGAAGACATTTCTTGGAGGCGGTGTGATTTTTCTTAGAGGTATGTACGTGTTTTGTGTTGAAGTACGTGTTTTGGATTGGATTACGTATTTTTTAGAAAATATTTTTTTTAAATTAAATCTTTTGTGATATTGTTTGTAATTGAGTTATTGTCTAATTTTTTGAAGGAAATTTTTTGAACCTCATACCCTATTATCATGGGAAATCGAAGAACTTGTGTGAGAAAATATGATCGAAAAAGAAACCCTGAGGAATGTAGAGAAGAGACGAGACAATATCGCAAAAGAAAGTTAGAAGCTCTCTCAAATATTGAAGAGGAAAATCAACCTCAAGAAGAAATTGAAGCAGGTATGTAAATCTAAATATTACATGATCTATTGATATATATTTAAAATTTTCCTAATGTAAAATGTGAAGCGTAATTTTTATTTGATGAACTAGTTTGAAAAATATTTTGTTTGATGTAAATAGACAGAGATATTCCTCAAAATATTGAAGAAGAAAATCAACCTCAAGCAGAAATTGAAGCAGGTATGTAAATGTAAATATTATGATCTATTAATATATTTTTAAAGTTTTCCCAATGTAAAATGTGAAGTTTAATTTTTATTTGATGAACTAGTTTGAAAAATATTTTGTTTAATGTAAATAGACAGAGATACTCCTCAAAATATTGAAGAAGAAAATCAACCTCAAGCAGAAATTGAATCGGGTATGTAAATGTAAATATTATGATCTATTGATATATTTAAAATTTCCTAATATTTATTGACATATTTATTAATTTAGTTATTTATTGAATATGTACTATTTTTTCAAATATGTACAGATGAAATCACTATCGATAATGAGATGTTAGAAAATGTCGACACTCACACATATGGAGATAAAAAACCTGACCATGTTATACGATATCGTGTCGATAGAATTTTTGAAAAGTATTTAAAAAATGAGCAAGTGACAGTTCAAGCTCAAATGTTTAAAGGTCTCCTATCATCAAGGAAATTAAAAGAAGCGACGACACTATTGGGTATTCGAAAATCAACCAAAGATAAAAAAATGAAAGAAGAGGTGATAAAAAATATGAGTAGTGCTATAGAGTCAATTAAGAGATCTAGAGATAAAAATGTTTCAAATATACATAGAGGAATACAAATGGCAATGGTTTCACCAAGTACTCAAGAGAATCGTTTGAATCTAACATCTATGGCATGAGCACTGGGAACCTCGCGAAAAACTCTGCACAAACATCGAAAATTTCGACTGCAAATAGACGTAAATGATGAACTCGCTTGTTGGAGAGCTATTTGTAGGCAACCATACAAAGATAGACTTGGAGAAGATGTTAAAAAAATAATATATGAATATTTGAAGAACAATTCGCGTGTTTCACCGACTGCAAGACATGTGATGCGAAGAAGAATAGCACGAAATCAATACGAAGAACATGAAAAACATCTCTTGGAAACCACTCAAATAGAGTTATTCAACAATTTCAAAGAAGAGAATCGTCAAATTCAAGTTTCACTCAGTGCTTTTGTTCAACAAAAACCATTGTATGTAAAACCTATCACCGTACGCGACACTTGTTGTTGCCGTTATCATGTGGAATTTGAATTATATTATGACACATTCCTTGATTTCGGTAGAACATTATGGAAGGATTCACCTCCTCCTTCCACTATCCGTGAATTCATATCTCAAATTCTATGTGAAAGAGAAAGCGATGAACTATTTTACAAAAGAAATGTGTTGGTGGTAAAAAATGCGATGATTGTGGAAATTTGACTAAATTTCAAAACAAATATCGTATTGATATAAATGATCAATCATTGTCCAACATGAAAGTGAAATGGAAGAGATATGAATATATCAGTACATCGATTCAAGGTGCAGATAGTCTTAAAAGAATCGAATTACGAGAAGACGAAATTTTTCTGATAGACTTTTTGAGAAAGTTTGAAGAAGAAATTTACAAATACACCAAGAATTCCCATAGAGTTTGATGGCAAGACTTGCAATTCAAAAAATCTCGTGAAGTTTTTCCACTAGGGACCATTTTGTCAGTGATTGATTTTGCAGAAAACTACACATTTGTTCCACAAAAATAAATTCAGAGTGAATACTATCACTCTGACCAAGTCTCCATGCTCGTCCATATTCTATATAGACATGCTGAACAAAATGTCGATCATGTAGAAAGCACAAGTGAAAATCGACATATCATTAAAGAATATCATTTTTATATTAGTGACGATCGTACACATGATACATGTTTTGTACAACATTGTTTTGGAAGAATTTATGATTCATTGAAAAATCGTGGAATAACATTCAATGAACATTGGATATGGTCAGACGGATGCGCAGGTCAATTCAAATCTGCACGATCATTTTTTTGGCTGTGTTGTCTTCATAAGAAAACCTGCATTAAACATTGTTGGAATTTCTTTGAGACTGGCCATGGAAAAGGAGAACATGACGGTGCAGGAGCATGCATAAAATGAGTACTTCGAAGATATCAAATGAACCACTCTACACGCCGACTTGTGAACGCTGAAGAAGTTGTTCAATGGTGCAAAACTGCTCTAAGCCATGAGATTAACCCATCAAGAGAAGTGCGAAGGTACATTCAATTTAATTTATATTGAAAATCTAATTTTAAACATTGTACATTTATCATGCAATGATTATTTTTAATTGTATTTTGATATCATATTTACAAATTATTTTTCTAATTTTCCATATAAAGGTTTTTCTGGCATATTGGAATCGAAGACATAGATAGATCAATTGGAAATGACGTTGAAACAATAAAAGGGACTCGAAAATTGCATTCAATTCAAACAAAGTTGTCCACAAATGTGTTTGCATTGGATAAAAGAAAACATTCTTGTTTTTGTGATGTTTGCATAGACAACACAAAATCCAATGACGTTTGTGAAAACAAAATGTATGTGAACGATTGGAAACATACATAGCTAAATACAAAGGGAAAAATGTCTGTTGCAATGTTTGAAGAAATGCAATCAGAGGAAACTACAATATCATCCGATGGTGATCGAGTTTCTGATCTTGTTAGAGAAGGTAACATTTGAATTACTTTCTAATGATTTAAATATCTACAAATAAATTTAAATATGCATAATTAAATGTTAAATTTATTTTATTGTGCAGGAGATGTTTTTGCTGTAATTGCACCTATTGACAACGATGAAAATGTGAAGTATTATTTGATGCGTTGCACTGAACTAAAAATGAAATTATTACAAGACTATAATGATCACGGATTTCAGTATGACAAAGGGTCTATTATACTGAAAGGTTATTTTTTCAAACAAACTCGTGAAAGTGGAGACTTTGTTTACTTCGAAGACTATGAACCTGATTCCATAAGCTGTCAATATAGTCACTTGGTGTGTGCAGCACGCATAAAGTTGATAGAAGTTCAATCAAAGAAAAAATAAAAAATTAAGAAATGGAAAATGTCAAAATCCGATCATGAACGGATTATTGAGGATGGAATTCCATTAAAAAAATTTTGAGTGAAGTGTCCAACAATTTATTATCTTTGGATTAAATATGTTTTAGACCTTTCAGTACTCAACTAAAAATTGAGTTGCTTATGTTATTTGTGGTTTGCAGATGTTACAAATTGTTTGGGTACAAGAACATGCTCTAGTATCAACTGAAAGTAGTTTTTCTATACATGTGCATTGATTAAAAATGTTATATGTATTGGATATATATATATATATATTCTAGAATGAAATTAATTGTTCTTGTATATTAATTGTTCTTGTATATGTTCTCCGACCATATGGTACAAATTATTTCACTTTATTTTGTAAGGTCAGATTCGGTCCCCATATGGCCTAGCCTCCAAGGGACGAGATAACAAGTGGTTGTCCCCACTTGCCCGAATCTCAGCTTTCAAGTACAATTTTAATGTTTATGTCAGGCATCTTACATGATGTCCTAGCCAAAGATAGATTCTCTTTGTTTCAAGTTTCCAGTAAAAGTTGTCACCAAATGACTTGCTCGAACTCTTGTAGTAAACACCATACCTTATCTCTCTTGCTCTCCAATATTATTAGGTTTAATTATTATAACACAAAAATCGTTCTACATTGTCAATAATTTTTTGCGCTTACACTAAAATCAATGAACACTATTAATCTAATGTCTTTACAAGTAATGTACCATCATACATGCAATTATATCAAATTAGAAATCAACATATACAATGAAATCAATGGGGATTGTCTTGTTACAAGTAGCATAATTTCAATTTACCATATGTGCAAATGTAGGTTGAAACCATCCAAAACTTTAAGTTGTAGATTGAAACCATCCAAAACTTTAAGTTTTAAAACCATTTTGATTATATATTGTGCATCATTAAAACATTAAACATTTAAAGTTCATTAAATATCACATGCAAAATGTAGATTGAAACCATCCAAAACTCGAGTTTTAAAAACTTCACATGCCATGCCAATTATAATTCAACTATCCAACAAAAACATCTAACAGATTAAATATCACATGCCAAAGTTGTTTCAAGTTTCCGGTAAAAGTTGTCACCGAATGACCTACTACGATATTATAAATACTAACTTTGTAAGATCATTTGGCATTCGGAAAAATTCGAAAGTCTTAGACTGTCAATCAATTTAAAGTATCATTCACCCTAGGGAGTGTAAAATATTCAATGTAGGTTGGTGACGATGCTCACTCCTAGCTTGAAGCAACTCCAATGACCAATTCTTTAATGAATTCCAATGCACTAGACCAAAGTTGGTTCAACCTACTTGGTTTTTCACCCAAGAAATTCCAAGGATGGACTATCTCGACAAACTGCTGAAATTGAAAAGCTTGACATGGAGATACGACAAGGTGAACAAAGACTTCAAGAACTCTTTATGGAAGGGGCTCACTTGAAGGAAAGAAGCACCACGTTGCAGGCTAAAGTCAAGAACATGGAAGATAAGATCAAGAGGGACTTTCTTGATCCGAAACCTATTGGTTTGAAGAAAGAAAATGCATGTGTTGGCACAATTGGAAAAGAAGACGACCACACTATGAGGATTGGTGCACTTCGTTTGGAAGGAGTCAATATATGTCGTATTGGAGCAATTAGACAGAATTCGAAAAGGAAATAGCTTGAACCAATTCAAGCAGACCCAGGATCGAATTGTTCTATGGAGCTTCATGAGAAGAGATATGTGAAAAGCACTGTTAAGCCAAGGGCTAGTTCGAAAGACATATTGGAAGAGGAAATGTTGAAGAAGATTGCGGAAGTAAGGCGCAAGACAAGGACGAGGAATGATGATGAAAGTTCCTTGGACTTGAGATTCGTGTCTACAACCGTACATGGGAAAAGTTTCTCTGCTTTGATAGACACGGGGGCTACCCATAGCTTCCTCAGTCGAAAGGCAGCTTCATCTCTTAAAAAGAGGAAGGCTAGCATCGAGAAAGAGTTGAGTGCTTTCAAGGCAGTCAACTCGAGGATGAAAGCAGTGACTGGTGTCATGAAAGGCACACATGTGAGAGTAGTGTCATGGTTTGGAAAGATAGACTTAAGAGTCATTGACATGGATGATCATTCTATGGTGTTGGGACGAGACTTCATGGTTGCAGCATAAGCCATACCAATGATGGACCGAGACATTTTCTTAATTCTTGTGATCAATCTTAAACTATTTTCTGAAAGATAGATAAACCATTTAAATATTTAGCTCGAACTCTTGTAGTAAACACCATACCTCAAGTCTCTCTTTCTCTCCAATATTATTAGGTTTAATTATTATAACACAAAAATCGTTCTACATTGTCAATAATTTTTTGCGCTTACACTAAAATCAATGAACATTATTAATCCAATGACTTTACAAGTAATGTACCATCATACATGCAATTATATCAAATCAAAAATCAACATATACTGTAATGAAATCAATGGGGATTGTCTTGTTACAAGTAACATTTCAATTTACCACATGTGCAAATGTAGGTTCACATTCTATCATTCATGTAGTTTTAAAAACTTCAGATGCCATGCCAATTATAATTCAATTATCCAACAAAAAAATTTGACATTAAATATCACATGCCATGCCAATTATAATTCAACTATCCAACAAAAACATTTAACATTAAATATCACATGTCAAATGTAATTCAGATGACAACATTACTTCACATTCACATGCCAAAAGTACTAAAACCATCCAAAGAACACCGAAATCAATGAACACTATTAATCCAATGACTTTACAAGTAATGTACCATCATACATGAAATTATATCAAATCATAAATCAACATATAATGTAATGAAATCAATGGGGATTGTCTTGTTACAAGTAACATTTCAATTTACCACATGTGCAAATGTAGGTTCACATTCTATCATTCATGTAGTTTTAAAAACTTCAGATGCCATGCCAATTATAATTCAACTATCTAAAAAAAACATTTAACATTAAATATCACATGCCATGCCAATTATAATTCAACTATCCAACAAAAACATTTAACATTAAATATCACATGTCAAATGTAATTCATATGACAACATTACTTCACATTCACATGCCAAAAGTACTAAAACCATCCAAAGAACACTAAAATCAATGAACACTATTAATCCAATGACTTTACAAGTAATGTACCATCATACATGCAATTATATCAAATCATAAATCAACATATACTGTAATGAAATCAATGGGGATTGTCTTGTTACAAGTAACATTTCAATTTACCACATGTGAAAATGTAGGTTCACATTTTATCATTCATGTAGTTTTAAAAACTCAGATGCCATGCCAATTATAATTCAAATATCCAACAAAAACATTTAACATTAAATATCACATGCCATGCCAATTATAATTCAACTATCCAACAAAAACATTTAACATTAAATATCACATGTCAAATGTAATTCAGATGACAACATGACTTCACATTCACATGCCAAAAGTACTAAAACCATCCAAAAATTAAATAAAACAAATTATATAATAGTTCATTGTAATAAAATATGTCCAAAAATTGTAAATCTCACTTTAGTATCAAACTGTATCAAGTTTAACAAATTTTAAAACCATCTAAATTTTGAAATCAAATCTGTAAATCTTGTCCATCAAATGGAGGATCTAGCGTCTGGGTCTCGAGTAGCGCCATGTCCTGTGAATAGGAAACCATCATACACAATGCACATGTACTTGAACATTAAAATTTGAAGTTTTAAAAATGAATGAGAATATATATATCTAGAACTTCATGTAAAAAACAAAATATAAAAAAAAATCATGCAATACCTCATAAGGTTCCCTCTCCATTTGATGAAGAGGTTCTGCCATAGAAACATCTGCAGTGGTAACCTGTACAATATACATGTACAGTTAAATATAAATATATATATATATATACATAAATAATTTATATAAATTAAAAACTTTCAAATGAAAATGCACGTGTACATATATAAACTTATTTGAACAATAATATTAAAAAAAAGAACTAAAGACAACTTGTTCAAATGTTGTGGATGTTCCTATCTCCGTTGCTAGAGTCCTCGGATTAAAAAAATCTTCTACACGAACCTAAATTCAAAAAATTTTAAATAACTCAAAATATAGATCTTTCTCTCTATATATCTCAATTTTTAATGGAACTTTTTGAGGTAACATAAATTTTGAACTTGTGAAAAATTGTCCATACTTGTACATCTCCCAATGAAGTAGAAGGTATATCTCCTAAGGAAGAAGAAGGTACATCCATCCCAAAAACATCAGACGGAATCAGAATCTGTTAAAACATTTAAAATCAAATTATATATATACATACATGTACATGTGTGGCAACAATTATTTATTTTAGAGTCACTTAAAAAACACTAACATACATGTGCCAACATATCATGATGGTCATACCCATCTGCATCGTTTGAGCCAGAGGTCCCGAACGTAATATTAACATTTTCATCACGCATCATGCCTGAGAACTGCAAATGGTATTTTAACATATAATCATACATTTTTGTTAGATTAATGTACACATACAAATAAGTGTATACATGTACATACACATGTATTTATTACAAATTGTACACATGTATATGTAAATATAATTTCAAACCCTAAGGTCACTAACACATACTGTTCCAGTGCCCTCTTCCTCACGAAAAATTAGGTCTTGCAGACCATTGCGACAATTTATCGCATATGTTCGGAGATCTTCAACATTCATGTTGTAAATCTCCTCATCTGTATGATAAACAAAATTGGCACCTGCATTTTCACGTGCTCTTTGTTGATTTAAACAAATATTGACTCCAGTCAATCCGCTATGAACATTTTCGATCATAACATCTCTTGCTTCACGACTTATTTGAGAAGTCGCATCCATCTCTGATCGCAGGGTTTTGACTCGAAACGGTCGACTCACCAATGGCGGCTCAAGGCGAGGCAACTCGACATCTCGCTTAGCACCCTTACGTTGATATAATCAACCTCTCCCCGGGCCAAAAAATTTTGAAGGAAGGTCATTGTAGTCGGGTTTCATATCCAAAAAAAATTATGCATAAAACATTTGTGCAAAATAAACAGGAACCTCATCGTTCCATGGAAGCCTTCCAAAGGCCGCAAGATGTCGATCATACAAATATTTTGCTTTGTCTGGGTGCTTTAAATACTACACCTTCAACATTTTTCTTTTTGGCCCTTCCTTATAATTAAACATTGACTTAGCATCATCTCTTGAAACTCTTTGTTTTATATCCTGCCATTTATCGGGACCTATCACTATTTCTTTTTCTTTCTCATCAGTTCTACAAACGAATCAGTCGTTGGCCCCAAATTTTTGTACACTTTTACCATTTCACTCAATGAATGTGTAACTATTTTGAGGCTTTGTCTACTCTCAGCAGGTAGAGACAAAGCCTCGAGATCTCTTTGCAATTTTTCATGAAGGCTTTGACACCTTTGTAAGGTGCATTCCGCCATGTTCGTTTCCCATGGTATATCAGTAATCTCAGCCAGATAAGTTGTGCTGGGTTGACAGCCTTCTTCTTCAATGTAGCGCGCTTCCCTACGTCTTTTTGGACCACTGGCTCGAACATTTTCAGCCTCTGCATCAATATATATAAAATTTCGTGTATTAGAAAAAACACGTGTAAAAAAATTTGTACAAATTTAATGAAAAAATATTGAAATTGATGGCAACCTTGATGTTGTTGGTTAACATCATCTCCAACATGACCCTGCTAAGAACCAACCCCAGAATTACGCTGCTAAGAACCAGACCCACAGTGACCTTGTTCAGAACCAGCAGCCATTGATTGGCCTTCAGGGGAATAAATATCACCCCCTTCCTGCAACCTGCTACCAGTCATCCCTCGACCGGTTGAACCTTGGCCACGCTCCGTGGATGGAGTAGAAACCCTTCTCCTCTTGCCTCCTAAAAAATAAAATATGAAACTTATTAACAACTAATTTCACTCACAAAGTTAATAAAAAAATCAATTCCATATGTACACACATGTATGGAGATTTAAGATTATATTTAAATACCGTGAACATCCTCCGATCCCTAAACCTCCATATGGGATTCGACTGATCTTCATCTTTCATCCTCCATGATATATATCTATTGGTCGACATTCACAAAATAGATTTCAAAAAATCAATTTGTAATTTAGTGTACACAAATTATGTAGAACACAACTTTCAAAACAATAATTGATCATGTGTGAAACATAGAACCAGTGGAGAAAACTAAGGAAAAACTATGTTTCCAAGTCGAACCTTTGTAGAGGTTTTAGTACCTGAGAGTAAAATCCAGTTTGGGGCTGTTAAATCCAGTATGTTCTATATTTCTTACATTTCTGCCCTCCTATTTTTCTTTCCAATCAAGGCTTATAAAATAACATGAGAAGCAACATGAGACTTGGAACAATCATTTTCATTATCTATATGGAAGGCAAGAAGGATTACTACAATTTGTACTTGGTTTTTTAAGAATATATCAAATAAAGTTTTTGAGAAGCAAATATGGCTTGTTCCTCAGTATTTGGCACTTACAATTTCCATAACGCTTATAACCCCATCCTTACAATTTTTATAATTTCCATGATGAGACATTTGAATTTACTCCCCATATTTCTTGTTAATGATTATAACCTTAAAATGGCTAGTATTGTTTTGTCATCATCATCTCAAAATGACCTGGCAGATGAAAATTTACCATGTCCATCATCATCACTTCACACCATCTCATACATGACCCCTTCTACATATTATATGCATGAATTTTTGGCATGTCATCCTCTCTACCTATCCCATGAATGATTGTGACAACAGGTGAATAAAATACAATTTATAAGCAGAGGATAGTTTCTAGTTTGCCCTCGTCCATCCGCCCCATAGCTAGTGATTTCTCAATTTTCCACTTCCAACTTTCTATTCTCGAAATTCATTAGCAGCTAATTTTATCGATAGCCACACCACACTACACTAATGAACTCTACCTTGTTTTTTATTGTAAAGTCCAATAAAAAACAATGTTAATTGAGTTTAGTAGTGTATATAACAATTTATTTGACTTCCAGGTGTGTTGTGACTATTAGTAGAATTAACTACCAAAATGAATTTCCAAAATAAAATGTTGGAAGAGAAAAAATAGGCAATCACTGGATATGGAGTGGGTGGAGGACAAAATTATAGTGATCCCTTCCTTATCAAATTTCCTTTATTCACCTAATGTCACAATCAATCATGGTCTAGGTAGAGCGGATGAATTCAATCATATAATGTGTAGAAGGGTCATATGTAGATGGTGTGAAACGATGATTACAAACATGGTAATTTTTCATCTACTAGGTCATTTTGAGATGATGATTACAAACCAGTGGCTAATTATTTGGGTCTTGGTTATGGAAAACATGGAAAATGCTCCAAAGCCAAGGAGGCACATGAAGCTGTTCCAAGAAGGAATTTTATTTCGTGTTCATTACCTCAAGCTTGTGAAGTTTGTGTTCATGATGAATGGAACATTTACATAGTTTACCTTAGAGTTGTGTTTTATGGATATTAAAATGAAGAACTTCTATTTATATCCATTCCAGAGATTGACTGCAGGGGCATTTACTAGATATATCACCTTTCATAAAAGATGAGATCTAGAGGCTACCTGGCCCTTTACAGACTCTGCCTATAGAACTTGTAGAAGTAAACACTATAGGCATTAATAATATCAAAGAACGTTTTCATGCTCAGACATGGGAATGTGTCTCTTTCGCTACGCAAAAAAATAGATCTTGAGGTAGTTAATCTTCATAGACATGTCATCAAGCAAGTCAATGTGATCATCCCACCTTCCCTCCCTTGTAAAATAATTATGTTTTGTGGGTCAGAAAGCCAAAATATGGAGACAATTATCACCAAATCCAACGTACGATTATGCATGATGGAGAATATCTAGCGCTTTCCCTTGTTAATATATTTAATAATCTCAATATTTATTTAAAAGTATCAATAGTATTTCAACGACATCACATTGTTCAAATCTCATGGTCAAAATACTATTGATACTTTTAAATAAATATTGAGATTATTAAATATATTAACAAGGGAAAGCGCTAGAGATCCTCCATCATGCATAATCATACGTTGATGCTTATAGAGTGAAAAAACTAAAAGAATCAATTTGTAGGATCATTTTAATGGTGGGTGGAGAATTCAGGTCTAAAACCTTTTGAGTAAAATTGTAAATTCCATTTGTGTCAATGTTAAGGTTAAGCACATGGATTAAAGTTTTACATATTATATGAATACGCTATGTATTACATATGGCCTTGAATGAGCTTTTGGACTCTTTAGATATATATCTAAAGAGTCCAAATGCTCATTCAAGACCATATGTAATCCTCATCTAACTTAGCCAGGGATTTCAATACTGTATTTGAGTTTGCTAGCTCCATTTCAAGATATTATGGTTATCCAAGAGGGGATATAACAAATGAAAAGAAGGATATTGAACTGTAGGTTATCCAAGTTGGACATAGAACCAGTGGAGAAACTTGAGGAAAAACTATGTTTTCAGGTCGAACCTGAGAGTAAAATCCAGTTTGGGGCTGTTAAATTCTAACTGTACTGGTAATTGTGCTAGGGGGGAGAAATAGGATGTAATTTCCTCATCAAATTCACCTAGGACTAAAACCATTATTTTTAAATTTGAAATAGATCATGGTGTGTTGTTTCAATGCTTGAATCTGAAATCAAATTAAATCTATATTAATTAATTTAATAGTTTAAATTCCTATTTGTGGTGTGCCAAATAGAAATATTCAAAGCGAAAGTTACAACTTACAAATATTACTCAAATATATCACAAAAGGAAATAGAATAACAAACATAATGGACAATATGAACCAAAGTATTATACCTTTATTGATATGGATGGATTATTAATTACAAACATTTGATTAAAATATGTTGAAGCTTTGGGGGAACTTTAATGAAACACTTTGTGGAAAATATCAAAAGAGTTAAGAAAGTGGCTACTAACTAGTCTAAAAAGAAGGCAACAGAAAATAAAAAGGATCTTTTAGAAGTAGAAGAATTCATTTCTAGGCTTTTTGACAATAATGTAAATGCAATTTTTACTGAAAAAGACTTGCAGTCTTTGAAAATTTTGGAGGGGAGAAAGCAAGCATTATTAGAAAAGGAAACAGTTTAATGAAGACTTCAAAGTAGAGCCATCTAGTTCGCTGAAGGTGATAACAACACTAATTTTTCTAGAAACAATAAGAAATGTTCTTGGCATGTTTTCCTGGAATGTTCCTTCTTTCAAAATGTTTGGAATATGTAAAACTTGTATTAGGTCATTCAATATTGGTCTAGTTCAAATCTGGAGGTGACCTAGCATTTGTGGAAATCATCTAAAGACTTGTAGGTCTTCAGAAGCTCTTCCGATGGGGGATTTTGACTCGATAAGGAGAAGGTTTCCTTTCAAAAGAAAGATGTGATCCTTCACGCACTAACAATTTCTTAGCCATTTGCTTCAAGGAAAATATTCTAATGCCCCAGTACTAATCCAAATCCATGGAGTTACTTTAGTTAAAGTGCATCAATTGCAAATGGCCATAAAAAAGGGGGTCAAATTATTTTATTTTTATATTCAAATCACCTGCAAAAATCGACCACTATTTACAAACGAAAAAGAGCTTTCACAAATTCACATTTTTGGAAACTCAAAGTTTACAATCAACTGGCTATACAGGGGAAAAGGGAAAAGAAAAGAATCAAGACAAAGAATTTATCTAAGATTGACATCCATCTGGAAAAGGATATTTGAACAATGTTTGAACGATAGTTGAAGAGGAGGAGATAAAGAAGGATATGAGCCAAATAACAATGGACATATTGAAGGAGTTTCAATGGTGCATGCTACAAGTTTATCCCTCCATAAATTAATGATAATGATCAATCGAAAGCCATGGAGTTTTACTTTGACTATGCATCAATTCAAATGACCTTAAAAATAGTGGCCAAATTATTTTATTTCTATAAAAGAATTTAGACATATAGAAAAGGATATTTGAACTATAGTTGAAGAGAGAGACATAGGGAAGGATATTTGAACCATAGTTGAAGAGAAGAAAAATAGACATATTCAGATTTTTGGAAACTCAAATTTTACAAGCAACTAGCTATTCAGGGAAAAAAAGGAAAAAGAATCAAGACAAAGAATTTAGAAGTTGGCATTTATGTAGAAAAGGATATTTGAACGATAGGAATTTAGAAGTTGGCATCCATGTAGAAAAAGATATTTGAACTATGGTTGAAGAGAAAGATATTTGAACTATAGAAAAAGATATTTGAACTATGGTTAAAGACAAATATATTTGAACTATAGATGAAGAGGAGGACGAATTTAGAAGTTGCCATCATTGTATAAAAAGATATTTGAACTATATTTGAAGAGAAGGGTAAGGATATTTGAACTATATTTGAAGAGAAGGGTAAGGATATTTGAACTATAGTTGAAGAGGACATAGAGAAGGATATTTGAACTATAGTTGAAGAGAAGGACATAGTGAAGGATATTTGAACCATAGTTGAAGAGGACATAGAGAAGGATAGTGAAGAATACTATTAGAAACCTTCACAATATATTGCTCTGAAAAAGTTACATATTACATTAGAAACCATGATACCATGCTGATTAATCTATTTTATAAAGAAAATATGTGGACATAGAGAAGGATATTTGAACTATAGTTGAAGAGAAGGACATAATGAAGGATATTTGAACCATAGTTGAAGAGGACATAGAGAAGGATAGTGGAGAATACTATTAGAAACCTTCACAATATATTGCTCTTAAAAAGTTGCATATTACATTAGAAACCATGATACCATGCTGATTAATCTATTTTATAAAGAAAATATGTGGACATAGAGAAGGATATTTGAACTATAGTTGAAGAGAAGGACATAGTGAAGGATATTTGAACCATAATTGAAGAGGACATAGAGAAGGATAGTGAAGAATACTATTAGAAACCTTCACAATATATTTCTCTTAAAAAGTTACATATTACATTAGAAACCATGATACCATGCTGATTAATCTATTTTATAAAGAAAATATGTCTATAATCATATTACAATGAAAACCATAATTGTTCATTGTTCTTCGAAAGTCAAAACATAGTATTAGATACCATGATGATATAACTAGTATTAAAAAGGTATAGTAAGTTAAGCACCGAGCTTACTATGCAAACATTTGAAATATTCCTGAAAATATGTTTATATTTGGGACTGTTTTCATACCTACTGGCTGGCATATATCTTACTATATTAGTTTTTTGGACTGATCAGTTGCACTACACAGCTATATGTAACATGTAATCTCTCTCTAATGAAAGTTTATGAATTTTTTCTCTTTGAAAAAAACTAGTATTAAAAAGTTGAAAACTACAATAAAAACCATGATATCATTATACAACACCTACAAGGCAAACAGGAGAACTTTATATATTTGAAATATTCCTGAAAATATGTTTATATTTGGGACTGTTTTCATACCTGCTTGATGGCATGTATCTGACTGTATTAGTTTTTTGGACTGATCAGTTGCACTACACAGCTATATGCAGCTTGATGGCTTAGCTAACGGGATAATTGAAAGTTATTATGAGTTTTTCTCCTTACCGCACCCCTCTTTAAGAAAAACAAAGAGTATTCCCAATTTGATCTCTTGCCAAAATTAGTATCCACATTGGTGTAGACAACTTACTTTAGTCCTTGCATTAATTCGATAATTGTTTCATTGCAGTTGGTTGGTGTGTTTTGTTATTTTCCTAACGGACACGCAAGCTAGAGGAGGTTAAATACCATTATGTTTGTAGATGACTCACCATTAATCTTATTGTTTCTGCAGTGGAGATATACGCTAAAACTTATTAAGGTTTTAAGTTCTTTGTGACTGCATCAAATATTTTGGGCCATGTCATAGTACTATTTACCTTGCAGAGAAGAATGTAATATTTCAAAAATATTTTTTTCATCAGTTTCCTAAATATTCATCCAATCTCTTTCATTTCACTACTGAAGAAGCTTAGCCAAGATTTTCTAGTATTTTCTGGTATATATCTGAATTAGAAAAAAATGGGATGTGATTGTGAACTGCCAAAGGTAATAAACTACTTACAACGCAAATGGAACCTCTAAACCGTGAAAAACCTTCCGGTTGATTCATCCCTACTAAAAAATGCAAGTATCATATTTAGATAGAAAAATCCTAAAACAGAAATTTAAAAATATATATATATATATATATATATATATATATATATATATATATATTAATTTCACAACACTTTACATAGTTTTTTCACTTCCAAGAGGTTTCCCATCACTTTGTTATTTCAGGGAGACAAATGATATCATTTTATGGAAGAGTGTGGATGATTCTACATACTACATACTGATTTTAGGGATGGCGGATGTAACTACATACTGATTTTAGGGATGGCGGACGTAACTACATACCCGGCAGATTTTCACGATGGCGGACGTAACTACGTAACAGCAAGAACATAGCCCAACTCGACCAGCAGGAACAGAGCACCAACTCGACCAGCAGGAACAGAGCAACAACATCGACCAGCAGGAACAGAGCACCAACGCGGAACAGAGCAAAAACTCGACCAGCGCGGAACAGAGCAACAACTCGACCAACAGGAACAGAGCACCAACGCGGAAATCAGAAACAGAGCAGCAAAAATCATGCCAACAATTAAAACAATAACCTTACAGCTTTCACGGGCGATTTATTTATAGAAAATAGTTCAGCCGAAAGTAAAAGTTCAGCCAAACTCCTGTTTCCAGTTTTACAAACCTCTGGCAAAAATTCTGTTTGCTGCGTCGTCACTATGCCATCAATCTAAATAGACTCAAAAGTTCGGCCGAACTATTGCCGAAAATTTTTTTTGCCCCCGATTCTCACAAAAGTGTAACCCAGCTTCACGTTTCCACCCTAAATTGTGTTTCTATCTGGAGTGTGTGTGTTTGTTTAAAGGTGAAGGGAATGTAATTGAGGAGAAAAATCTAACGTGTACACCTACAAAATTGTTTTCATCAAGGTGTGGTTAAATAGCTAATCATGAATGGATTTAATTTGTAGATATGTGTAAAAATCAGTTTGTAAATGGCAGTGATTTCGAGAATAGTGAAAAGCCCATTATTAACTTCTGAGCATGAAATCATGATCGTAAGATTGTGATTAGGGTTGTAGAAGTGAACATAACAGGAAAATTTGTGTTTCCTACTATCAAGTGGTATCAAAGAAAAGATTTTCTCTTGGGAATTGAGGTGAAATCATAGCAAGTACACCCTTTGGAAGAGAATTAAGGCGTGCAACATTTCTAGTTCGGAATTCATATTGACGTAAATATGTCTTACTTTGAAATTTATACTGAAATAAAGGATTGATGATTTAAGGCTTGAGCTCTGAGAAAGGCCATTGAATATATTTAAGCGTATTGATATATTTTTTACATTGGGAGTAAGTAGAAACATGTTCTTTTAAGTACGAATAATAGAAGATCCAAAATTGTAGAGCCAACATAAGGGTAGAAGAGTGCAACAATAGTATGCATGTCCAAATGATATAAAAAAAAGAGGTAAAGTGGTTTTATGTTTTATACTAATATGTGAAAGAAATTGTCGATTACAGGTAGTAGTGATAAATATGCTTACAAGAGGAGTATTGTAAACAAGAATGAGTCTACTTCTTGAAAAAAAAATTGTGGCAAAGAAAATTTGCAAGCTCTAATCGAGGTTGGAGGGAGTAGGACAGGTGAATATTATCAAGGAAGTAAATATCTGTAGAAGCATAAAAGGAGTAGAGAAGCTCAAGAAGTTCTAAAGGAGAGAATGAAGGATACTAGAAGCTTAGGATCAAAGATATCTTTGTGAAATATTGTAACAGGTTAAGGAGTAACTTGTTGTTATAGAGGCTTAGATGCAATCTACATGTGGATAAGGTAAAGTTCACAAAAGAAGAGAGAAGATGACTACTAATAGTCATGTAATGGGTTTAGAGAAAAACCACAATAGAGTAAGTGAATATGCCAAAGAAAATAGTGACGCAGGGTTAAGTAACTAATCGAAATTTTACTGTAAGACCATTACCAACCCTGCCAATTTCCTAGGATAATGCAAATTATATGACTTTATAAGCAGATATTTTATTAACAAAAGAAAATATTATAACTTCAACACCCAATCCATTTTATAATTTAAAATAGAATTATTTTTAATCAATATTTACCAACTTTGTTGTCTGGCTTAACTTATATACTCAAACCAAAGTTATTGACGTATGCCCAATATACACTAAGCCTTAGATAAATTAACGCATTACTCAACCAATACACTAACCTTTATATTTGTGAAATGATAACCATTGATTCCTTCCACTTAGATCCAACGATTATAGTGCTCTATCGCATTCCAACTAGTGTGAGGGATAAAGAGTTGAAAATGCGCGATATGGGTAGTTTTCCATTACTGCCGAATGTGACATGTCAATACTTGCGATCCATTGCATTGAAAAAAATTTTACCATATACTACCCTCGGGTTTGCGAATATCGCTCGCGGTTTTCCAAAAGCACTTCCCTATTCTGCAATCAATTCGCCTTGAAATTCCAATCTCTCTTCACGATTCCACCTTTGATTCACGATTCCTTAATAATGTGGGTTTCCAAACGCACATGTTTCTGTCATGCTTCCACTGTATCACTTCAAATTTGTGGTTTTAACCAAATTATGAGGTTTCGCCTTTCACAAAACTCACTTCATAGTTTTGATCCTGAGATCTGTGGACTTACATTCCGATTCCGAACGTGATTCCAAAAACATAGGAGATTCCACATGAAAATAGAAAATTATCATGCGGTTCCTTTTACAGTTACTCCTCTACGCATCATCCCTCAAAAATTTCTTCATTATTGATTAACTCGGATCTTCATAAATCCCAAACTCTATCTATGCAACACTCAACTCCCGTTTTAGCACTCTGACCATCCTCTGAACTAGCCAGATTTACTAGCCATTAAATCCCATTTTCGTAATAAGATTTCATCAGAGTTTATCCAATTAGGGCAGTATTACACAGGCATCATAATTTTTCATTCATAGATTATACATAAGCATCATAATTGTTTATTCACGGATTATACAATGTGTAGAAAACAAACCAAGTCAATCTGCATTCAATTTTTCATTAATTCTATAGACACAAATAAAAGCTTTAAAAAATATGGATCTGGCCTGATGTATCCTTACATGGCCCTTTTATCTTTTTCTACCTTTGTCGTAGGCTTACAATCAAATTTCTTCAATCATCTATCAAGCTCTCATTCCTCTATCTCTCCTCTCATATGCGGGCTTACACTTATAAATATATTCACATAATTATGGATTACTCCAATCCATGATCCTCTACTTAAATCACTCAACTAAAACCTCTTTCTCCTCTTTTGACTCAAAAAATTCTAAATTTAGACTTTGAAATCCCTCAAATCCTCACTTTCCTAGGATTAGTCACACATCCCTAACAATTCTACAACTAATGGACATTTTCTCCAATAATCATTTTATAATTAAATTTCCTCAAACTCAACTAAACTTAGGAAAATAAATAAAATGATTAAGGGAACCCACTCCCTTTAGTAAATGTGAAATAAGACTCATGGGTCTTATATTTCTCGAATAATTCTCCTGAAACAGACTCCCCAGGTTGAAAAAATTCCTGGAATCCTATTCATGAGTCACCCAACTACTTTTGTTGTAAATTTCATCAAATTTCATCTTCCAACTACCTCTCTGTCCTCTTTCAATTGCAGGTGCATTTACTACCTTCTCTCTTTCTCCTGGATGCCAAACCATGTATTGTGGATGTCTTTTTGCTCTATTGTCATGAGTATCTCTTCTGCATAATGTTTGGATGCGGATATCCTGCATAAACAACTTCTCAAACAATATAAATTTATGCTCCTTTGTCTGCTGCTGTCTTTTCATCATCTCAATAAAATTGAGTTCCAACTTTATATATTTATTTATGCCCTGTACCTGATTGTACATTTTCATTTTTGACCTGGTCACCAACATTCTCTTCTATCTACAAACCAATTTCTTTATGCTACCTTGCATATCCTTCCATCTTTATTTGACTTTCTGACTTTGACAATTCCTCATGCTTGTCACCTTTGTAGTTTTCATCATCCACCTATCCAATAATTTGAGTAGAATCCTCTCAACTTCAAAAAATATTGTTTCTTGCATGATACAAGAACATATAACCTTTCCACCACATATTTTCCATCAACTGCAAATAATTTAGTTATTGAAATTTTTTCAATTTCTTCCATATTCCTGTTCATCCCAAGTTTCAATTGAAAATTTAAAATAAACTCTTGAAATTCAACCTTCTTTGGATTGAAAACAAATTTAGTCTATGGAATGTACTTTTACATCCTATGCAACCTTCTTCCTCTTCTGCACCAACTTGTATAATATATATACAAACTCTCCTTCCTTCATCCCAAACTTTTGAGTCAACTAGCTGCTTACTATCATCTTCTTGTTCCCATAAGAAAAACCGACTTTCTGCATTTCTATAATTTACATACTTCTTCATGTTTGCATGAACAAACATATCTCCAAGAGTAGTTTATCCTTCATCTTGGAAAACAAATTCAAAAATTAATAATTCAAAATAAAAAAATGCATTACATTTTCCACCAACCATACTCCATAATTTCTCTGATTTGTCATCCTCTTGATGTGCATATGACATATAATACTTGTCATATCCTCCTTCATGTTGCCTTGTCTTGGAAAAGTCTTCTTTGCCTTTACTCTTTTCTGAATGATGTCTAATTTCAAAATTATGTTCTCTGCTCTTCTCTTTAGCCTTCCTTCCTTTCATAATTCTTTTCAGTCTTCCTTCTTCTCCCTTACAAATCTGTAAGCCACTAAATTGTCTTTTCCATGTCTCTTCCTTTTCAATCAAAATCTGCCAATCTCTAATTCTCTTTGGTTCTTTACGTGAAACAAAATCATATGCAAAAGATTTTTCCTTCCATGATAAAGTTTCTCTTACAATAAAAATTACTTTCAACACCAGAAATATCATTTTCCATTGAAACCCTTTGTTGTTCACTAGAAAAGCATAGCTCATGAAAGCATCCTTGCCTCCATCTTCTGAGATTGTCTGTCTCTCTCTAGTTTGTTGATTACATTCACCTTTAATCTTTCTCCAAGTTGTACAGGTAGCACTGTCTTCAAATTTTTGTTGTGTACTAGCCTCTGCCAATCTATTCTTAAGTTCTTGGCTACCTTCTTTTCCTCTCCTCTTCATAGCATTTTCTGGATTAACTATACCTCCTTGGACTGAATTTTCTTTATAAATATCTGATCTAGCATCTTCCATAGTAAAATATTTAATAAGATCCATTTCCATTAATGCTCCATTATGTCTTTCCAAGGCAATTTCTTGTCCATTAACTATTAATACAGGTTCATAATTTTTTAATAAGAATGAAAGAAATAATCCCATTACCTCAAATGTTTGCACTACACATATACTCTTGGTTGTTCCTGTCACAAGGCTATCTTCATATCTCTTTTCTTCTTTTGCAATATGAAATTTCCTTTTATTTTCAGACTCTATGCCATCTGTTTTCGAATTCTTACTAAATTCATCACCTCCAGCTTTCATGGTAGTCTTCAACATTTTTCCATCTTTAGTGTCTTTAAACACATGTTCAGTCAATAACTGTTCCATTACAACCATCTCTTCTAACATCTTCATTTATTCAGCAACCTGCATAAACATATCTTGTAAAGATTGTTCATCACCTGCATACATAAACAAATAATCAGTTTCAGAAATACTAGGTTCCTCTTCCTTTGATGTCTCAATCATCACATCTCTTTGCTGATCCGAACTTGTCCAACAGTTCAGAAATTCATCAATGATTCCTTCCTCGGCAAGGTAATCTTGTTGCTCTAGTCTACAATAGTCATCTTCCATCCCTAACTCAGTTGTTCTGAGTTCCTCTCTTAATCTGATATACATTCTCCTCTTTATCTGCTTTTGCAACATCTTCCACTTTATCTTCTTTTTCATAATCCAACCATAACTTTGGCCTTTCTCACACTTTTATGGCAAAATTATTATTGCATCAATACTTGCTTTCAATTATGCAATGTCTCTATCAAATACCTCTTGACTCATTCCCTTTCCTTTTCCATTCTTGTTGGCATATTTCTTTCTTCCATTGTGGCTTCTCTCTGAACCCCTGTTATGACTATCAGTAGTCACTTCCTCATCCATCTCTATGAGATCCTTACTCATTATGAGCTATACTAAGCCTCTACAATAGCAAGTTCTCCCTGTTGCCACTTACCTCACCAATTCCCTCTCTGGATTTGGCCTTTTGGCAAGCATTGGTTCTCTATTTTTGGAACCTTTTGAGCACTCTCTTCTGCTCTCTCTAGGCTTATATCCTTAACTCACCTTCTCTTGAGAACACTTCAGTTGCTCTCCCTATCCAAAATTTAGCTGGAATATTTAGGTTCACTACCACTACCATAGCTCCTTTCTCTCTTTACACAATCTACTATTGTGTGTTGTTGTTATCATTCTCTTCCTCATAAAAAAACAATTCAAATCAAACATTAAAATATAACTCATACCTGAGAGATATTTAAATGATTTATCTCTTTGAGCTTCCACTGGCTTGGAAAATACACATGCTACTTTACTTTTCACTGTCTGCACTTCAGTTCTTCTATCAACTAAATTTCTTTTCTTGTTGAGTACATCCATATTCATTTTATTTCCTTACAACATTTCTGCTACAATTTCTTCATTCACTTATTTTTCACAACTACTTGGCTGAAACTTCTGTTGCTATTTTTCACTCTCATACATATATCATTGAAGTTCTTAAAACTAGCAAAACCTCTACCTGATTATGTCTTTCTCAAATATTTTTCACAATCTGCTTTTGATGAAATGCTGAAGTTATCATTACCTACAATATCTCATAATCCATCCTCTTTGCATAAATCATTGGTGTCCTATTCTTCTTTTGTATCAAATCCATTACAATGTAAATTATATACATGCTGGAAATAAAATTCAATCTTTCAATCACCTCCACAAAGCATTAGTCTCGCTTTGATACCAAATGACGCAGGGTTAAGTAACTAATCCAAATTTTACTGTAAGACCATTACCAACCCCACCAATTTCCCAGGATAATGCAAATTATCCGACTTTATAAGTGGAGTTTTTATTAACGGAACCATATATTATAACTTCAACACCCAATCCATTTAAAGCGGAATTATTTTTAATCAATCTTTACCAACTTTGTTGTCTGACTTAACTTATATACTCAAACCAAAGTTATTTACGCATGCCCAATATACACTAAGCCTTAGATAAATTAACACATTACTCAACCAATACACTAACCTTTATATTTTTGAAATGATAGCCGTTAATTCGTTCCACTCGGATCCAACAATCATAGTGCTATATCACAATCCAACTAGCGCAAGGGAAAAAGAGTTGAAAATGCGCGATATGGGTAGTTTCCCATTACTGCCGAATGCGACGTGTCAATACTTCATTCCATCACATTGAAATTTTTTTTACCATTTACTACCCTCAGGGTTTGCAAATACCGCTCACGGTTTCCAAAACCATTTCCATGTTCTACAATCAATTCAACTTAGAATTCCAACCTGTCTTCACCATTATGCCTTTGATTCACGGTTCCTTAATAATGTGGGTTTCCAAACGCACATGTTTCTGTCATGCTTCCACCGTATCACTTAAAATTCATGGTTTTAACCAAATTGTGAGGTTACGCCTTTCACAAAACTCACTTCATAGTTTTAATCCTGAGATATGTGGACTTACATTCTGATTCTAAACGTGATTCCAACAACATACGAGATTCCACATGAAGATAGAAAATTATCATGTGATTCCTTTTATAGTTACTCCTCTACACATCAACCCTCAAAAATTTCTTCATTAATGATTAACTCGGATATTCATAAATCCCAAACTCTGTTTATGCAACACTCAACTCTCGTTTTAGCACTCTGACCATCCTATGAACTAACCAAATTTACGAGCCATTAAATGTCATTCTCGTAATAATATTTCATCAGAGTTTATCCAATTAGTGTGTTATTACATAGGCATCATAATTTTTCATTCACAGATTATACATAAGCATCACAATTGTTTATTCACAGATTATACAGCATGTAGAAAACAAACCAAGTCAATCTGCATTCAATTTTTCATTAATTGTATAAACACAAATAAATGCTATACAAAATATATCTAGCCTGATGTATCCTTGCATGGCCCTTTTATCTTTTTATGCCTATGTCGTAGGCTTACAATCAAATTCCTTCAATCATCTACCTCACTCTCATTCACCTCTCTCCTCTCATATGTGGGCTTACACTTATAAATATATTTACATAATTATGGATTACTCCAATCCGTGATCTTCTACATAAATCACTCAAATAAAACCTATTTCCCCTCTTTTGACTCAACAAATTATGAATTTAGACTTTCAAATCCCTCAAATCCTCACTTTCCTAGGATTACTCACTCATCCCTAAGATTTCTACAACTAATGAAATTTTCTCCAATAATCATTTTATAGTTAAATTTCCTCAAACTCAACTAAACTTAAATGATTAAGGGAACCCACTCCCTTTAGTAAATTTTAAATAAGACTCATGGGTTTTATAAGTTTTGAAGAATGCTCCTGCATCAACTAGCATAAGAAGGATGAACGATGAGGAGTTTTCTCGAGAACTAGCTAAAATTAAATTACAGCTAGAGATGATGGGAGAAATACTACAACAAGATGAGGAAGATGATAGATATAGATGGACTCTACACTAGAGATTTAATTGGAATTTGCTGCAGGAGAGACTGAGACAAAGGTCAATTGATTAATTAAGGAAATAACTCAAGAAAATTAAGTATGAAGAAGCAGGTTACATATGTTGATCTAGGATTTTTAACTTCAAGGATGCATTTAGTTTTACATAGAACAGAGCATGTTAACCTGATAAGTTAAACCATATGAAAATGAAGTTGAAAAACATAAGCAAACATGAGATCAAGACACAAGGATTTTACTACGGGGTTAATCCAATGTGGACTACGTCTTTTATCACGGGGTTAATCCAATGTCCCTTCATAACAGTCGTGAGGAATTCCTTTATTAAGTGGCAAGAAATAAAGTACAAGAAAATTTACAAAAATGACCCTTATACCTCCAATATGGATGATGAAATCAAAATGGAGAGCTCAGCTAGAGAAACAAATGTCACCAAAGAATTCCTGGTACAAAAATGTGCAAAATCGACTATAAACCTTCCAAATTATGACAATGTCACATTTGGCCCTTTAAGGGAAGCATCAAAGAATATTATTGATGCCCTGGATCATGGTTCCAACCCATGGAAGACTCTTGATTCCACTTTTTTGCCCTCCTAGCCGCTCCTTGGTCAAATTATTTGAGAAGATCCTTAATAAAAGAGTTGGTGGAGTTATGAATTGGGTCGTTTGGACTGTTGGTGTAGGTTCTAGCTTGCAGCAGGTAGGTGGGGGATTCCAACCCCATCGACCCCCCTAATTAGAATGGCGTGTTTTGATCATGTAGATGGAATTTGAATTTTTGTAAACATTTATTTTTTTGGGGGTGCCTTGGAGGCAAGCCGATAGGGCTAGCCAGGAGGGTTCAAGCCTTGATGCCCTCGTAAAAATAATTGGCAATTATTGGTGGGGTGAGGCTCGGGTCCACTGGCAGGTGCCTTGCCCAATATATAATATATGTTATGTATGGTTGAGTTAAGTGGGGATGGTGACCTGCTGACCCTTTTTGGGTTTTTTTTATATATTATAAAATATTAACCTCCTGCGGGGGTGGCTCGGGTGGAAACCCGCCACCCCTATATATATATATATATATATATATATATATATATATATATATATATATATATATATATATATATATATATATATATATATATATATATATATATATATAACAAACTAAGCATTTTTAACTTTGCCAAAAAATAAGCGTTATTGGGAAAATTAACTATTTGACAAATTTGTCAATTTTTGGTGGTCATATTTCGTGCATCGGGTTCCTATCAAATTTTTACCTCCTTACGCCTTCCACTTGGCCAAGTCTCACTAAGACTTTGACCAACAATAAATTGACCATATGAATTTTGTTTTGAGTATCGTTCACATCATTGGAATCAGGACAATGAGCACTACAATTTGGTCCTCGTTTCACTTCCATATGAAATTTTTTATTTTTGAGCTATTTTCAAGGACACTTGTACTTTTGGATCCTACTAGATCATTCCTCCCAACTGAGGAGCTTTTGGTCGTCCAAAATCATGAAAACATCTTTCACACTTCCTATGTCTTCGTCAATCCACACTTTCAATATCTGCATTGCAGGAAGATCTGGTACATTCTTTGCAATGACATAAAAAACAACACATGACTCAAAAAATCCCATACTTTCTAAGATTTTATAACGCATACTCTTTTTTCAAGTATACATTAATACAAGCCAATACCCCATCTATGAACAAAAAGGAAAAAAATATCATGGTTGCTTTAATAAGAAATGGAAAACACATCATCATTTTTACAATTATTCGCAACACATGATTTACAAAATGTTGCCATGAAAATCTACTATATTTATTAAAACCATCTCTTACTCAATAAAGTGGACCACCATGAACATGGCGGATTCGTTTGTTGAACATATTTGCTAGCTCACTTCATTATCAGTGCTTTCTAGGCATGGAGCACCTGACACGTGGCTCTCTGGTATCCAACCTTGTTGCAATAAATACAATGATTCTATCTCCTCCAATTAAGACATAATTATGTCAGTGCAAACACCCTAGGGTCAAAACTATGGACTCAGACTAAATATCACACACTAGAAATGTCCTAAAAGATAGTAGACACAAACATAATATAAGGAAGTTGGCGGTGGAACAATTATACTAGAAACCTTCTTTCCATCCATTTTAGTTGCGAACTCAGCACAAGTGCACTCACAAGATGTGGAACACCCCCATAGAGGATTGAGAGAGTGTGGTAATATATTTCCTACGTATAGAGAAGATGACACTAACCCTCCACCTGTGTATGGTCTCTTGAACGAAAGTCCACTATGGTCACCACCTACAATAACATGACCTAAGTGGTTAGTCATAAGAAAAATCTACACCCAAGGGTAGAACACATAACTCCAAAAGGATACAAGGCTTAAACCCCCTTTACAGTTACCTCTGAAGTGGTCCCTAAGTGATAAAAATACCATTTGTATGTGTGTAAATTACGCTATATCGTGCCACCTGAAAATAAGTCAAATGGGTCATGTAACCCTACCTATCCTACATGTGACCTCATGCTTAAACCTCTTATGAGAAAGGCTTCCTAGAACACACTACTACAAATGGACTTTACTGCCTATTGCAAGCTACTAAGTTGATTTTTTGTCTTGGAGCAGTTAACTCACACTCCTATCCCCAAGACCCTATCCTAATCTAGTGTTAGTGTACTAAGAGTAAAACTAAAATAAGAATTTAGTTAATTTTATTATAACATTAATTTGATTGGTTGTTTTTTACACAAGTAGGAAGTAACGTGAAAATGAGATGGTGTGTAAGACTCTTAGTTAGTCACCCTAATGTAGCTATGTGAAATTTTGTTTTCAATTCGAGGAATGCTATCTATGAGAGAGTAAGATTTTTTCAAAGAACACCAATGCCTATGATAATGCATTTTTCACTAAATCTTCCTGAATGAAAAATATCCCAAGAATTTGTTAATTATTGACCCGGAAAATACCAAAATGAAAAGCAAAAAGAGAGACCAATGCAATTTCCCCAAGCGTGAACATAAATCACTCCAAAATTGAAAAAACTAGGGAAACAAAACCCAATCAAACACAGTCAAAGAAATCAAACTAAAATCCAAAGTGAAATAAAATTAGATGCAATGTAAATCAGGCTAGGGTTGTAGTTCAATGACTCAACGAGGGCCAGTTTTCTACAAAGGACTAAACCAAACCCTACGAGAAAGAAGTCCTAAACAAGATCTAATGAAGGAAATGCAATATGACAAAACGCTTTCAAAAGAAATTTTTTAGATGATAGTTTCACAACCGGTCACAACACCATAGTTTGTGACACATATGACCAAAATCTCTGAGAGATCACTCAACAAGAAGGAACGAAAATCCGAAAAAAGCCACAAAATCTGAAGGAAACATGTAAATCAGGTATAAACAATTGTTGAATACAACCAACCAAATTTGGTAATGAATTCAAGAGGCACAACTCAAAACTCAATTCAAGGAACCTAATCAAAACTCAAAAAAAAATCAAACAATAATGAGTGATGGAATACCTTGAATACATCGATAAAAATAAATTAGATCAGGGACATACAATAGTTGATCAGCTATAGAAAATGATATCCTAGCCACATTTTCAAAACATAAGTAAGCAACAACAAGTGTGATGCCTAATGAAAGAGAAGTGATCTAAATAGGAACTTAAATAATCCAAAGAAAAGCTACTAAACATCACAGATCTGGACAAGATCCAGCGAACATATAGGAAGCCCAGACTGTATAAAGGAAGACACAGAAGTTTGAGACTAAAATAAATGGTTTTTAAAGGGATAAAATCCTTAACTTCAGGCACAATCTTGTCAGCCAGTGAAGAAGGATCCCTGGAGGCAGGCACAAGCTTGTAAGGTAGCGGCTAATGGAAAAAATCAGATATTCCCTATAAAATCACACAAAGGACGGGAGGCAAGCAAAACATAGAGATAATAAACCTTGAAGATAGTCGAAAATAGTCAGAAAAATATGAGAAAACTCAAAAAATTAGATAAGAGAGGATCCGATCAATATCAGAGGAAAAGTGGACACCAAGCAAGTGTGATCTCATTGAAAGCGCCAACATTGTTGCATCAAAAATTGCAAGGAGTTGCTGCTCCATGGTCTAGTGTCTGATTATATCACCAGACAGATAGAGACAAGAATAATTAGACAAAATAGATCCCAATCCCATATGATCATCAAGAAGCATGCAACCAATTTTACACTATGAGGAAGAGAAATGGCACCATGCCTCCTCATATATTGGGGATGGATCTTGAGTTCGTAGCAGAATCCTTGGCTCCAATCATGCAATTTGCTTCATCTGAAATTGATCTCAACACCTACACACAACCAAAAACACTCAAGGACGATAAGTGATATTCCTCAGAAGATCGTTACATCAATAATGATATAAAATAATTACAAGATCTATTGAAAACATAATCATGTAAGGGAGAGAATATAAATCTTCATTAATAATATAAAATTATATGACGCTTTATACCTTCACTTCCACGTGTCCTCTCCGCAATCCAATATATTTTCCCCACTATCTCTATGAAATGATAATGAAGAGCATGCACATATAACCAAGACCTCACAATATCTCTATCTAGTAGCAAAATGGCAGCATACGATCAAGGTCTCATCTCACCAAAAGACTCGCTCCCCAAAAACTAGTCTGACCCTCTCAAATGATCAAATATAAATAAGTGGAAGAGAGGTCCCACGAGGATTAATATGGACACTCATGATGATGAGAAGTTACTGAAGCTTCTAATTGATGAGTCTTGGCCAACTCGAATAGATCAGAAATCGATCTGATCTCCTAGGGACCAAGTCACTTTATAACATTCTCTTTGTTGCAAGAACATAAAGGGCTAAAAAGGGTCCTAGTCACAGAAAAAAGAGGGCCTAGTAGCCGCTATAGGGTCCTAGTTGTGGGAACAAGCCTTCCTACATGTTGTTAAGGGTCAAAATGGCTCAAAAATGCTCCTCATGTCAGGAAAAATTCATCTAACCATGAGGGATAAGGGTTAGTGATCCAAGGGTAGAAAAATAGATTGATAACACACATCAAGAGAGTTGAGGACCCACAGGTTATGAGGTATCTTTTCATGGTAAAAAAAAAAAAATTAAAAATGCAATATATCCCATCTCCACAATCCATATGGATGATTAGTAACATTTGTTATTAAAAAGGTGTTTTTGAAAATAATGAGAGTGTTGACATTCTTTTTATTTTGATTTTTTTTCTCAAAGGGAAGAGATGGTACTCGAGTTTCAATTTGAAATGTGGTATGCTTGTGAAATTACTCATGCATTGATGATTAAGGGAATCCCAGGATGAAGGAAACAATGATGAAGATAGAAACAATTTAAATGCTCAATGTTTTCCATATGTAGTGAATGAAATGAGCTAGATCCAGTATAGGAGAACAATATGGAGACTTATTAACTCAGTTCAATAGTTGAATTCACGAGACATATAGCTAAAAATAGAAGATCCAAACCTCTATACAAAATCGCTCATCAATATTGCATGTGTTTGGTGTTGTGTCATTCACACCGAATTGGCTATTCAATCAAGCAAGTATATATTTGAATAAACGGGAGCCCAATGTGGACATTGATGGTAGATTCAAAATGTTTGATGACATGGATTTCAAAAACATAGACTCCATAAAGAAAATCCTTTCACACCTGCGATAGGGAGATTTTGAATTCCATTATACTATGCCACAATAAATGTGGATTAAATCTTTTTGTTATGAGTTAAGTATTCTTGAGCAAGATAAAATTATCCCCATGTGCGGAAGGTTGTTATCTACAAATTTAATGCATGGAAAAAATCAGAACGATGGTGTCTCCCAACATATTTTCATGGCTTTCCAATCGAGTTTCATTTTGGTTCGAGGAAATATAATTTTGGGTCTCATCTTAATAATCTTGCAAAGAAAACTTTATTATCATTAACAGTGCTCAATTTTATAAAGAAACATTAATGGGGTGTATTTAAGGGAGTGAAAATTATGTTTATTGTTGTGGTTGCAACAAATATGTATTTATTTAACAAATGAATATGAGACATATATTTATACATATAATAATGGAATTTGAGAGAAGTTTTGATTAAAATATTGAGGACACTTTCTAAACAGACAAAATGAATACAACTATCTGTCATTCATCCTATGGTAAACTAAAGAAGATCAATACCACACATTATCCCCGAGAGACTTATAAAATGAAGCAACATGCTCAAACAAAATTTTCCCTTCTAGATCCTAAATGTTTCCCATGTGTGAGTGAGGGAAAACAGTAGTAAGGCTTTCATTATTTTATTCCTAATTTTCCCTCATGATGTATCTAACTTCTATATGTGTGATTTCATTTCCAGGACTTCAAGGATGCCTCTTTTGAGTGCCTCTACGAAAGTGACTACATATCTCCACTTGTATACATTTGGGTAAAGGTAGGAGTCTTTATTGCATTATTTTCACTATTTAATCATTTAAATTGGTACTCAATTTTTCATTGTTATGCATGAAAAATATTCTTACCCACTGTCAATTGGTTTAAATTGACTATGTAACACCTTCCATCTTCCCCACATATTCCACCATATTGAAGTGTACTTGGTTGAGAATGCAATAAAATGAATAATTTCCCTTGTTGGTCAAACCTCTCTCTCATGGTATTTATCTAATAGATAAATGTCTTTCAGATTAATCACATATTTAGGATTTGGTCGACATTTCGAACCATCTAATGTGGTTCATCCTCACGACAAGGTGAAGAAGGATATTGATATCAATGAATAAATAGTAAGGATGCGTCATTGCCCGGAGATAGTTACTAAAACTAGTTGTAATTTAGTTAATAAGTTAGAAAATTAAAAGTTTTTAATAATTTAAAAATTTTATTCAGAAGGATCAATGAATAATATACTAATATAGTAAAATTATTAAATCATAAAATTAATATATAAATAACGGAGAAGGGATAAATAATAGCATAGGGAATAATCTGAAAATATATAAGTAGATATTAAAAAGGTAAATGAATAATATAGAATAATATAAAAACGAAAAATTATAATTATTATGTTGGCTCGAGGGGTCCTGACCCAGGTTCGGAAGTTAAGGTTTGCCAACAAACCCCTATACTACTGGCCCTTTCAGCACTGGCCTGCTTGCGCAGGCCAAAGTATCACCCGAAGTAGTATGGGAGGGTGCTAGAACCAGGTTTCTGCACCCTGGGAGAGGGTAGGTAACTCAAGCAGAGTTGTGTTCAACCTTATAGTTACCAGATCTTATATCACAGAGACCTGATCTACTGATATTGTTCACATCCATGTGCGCAATACCAATTATAATCACAGTAACTAACAGATCATAGACTTATAGAACATTACTACAGTTATCACAGGTATCCTTGCATAAAGCATAACAAAACAGATCCAGATCGAAGCATAAACAAGTAATACAAGTAATTTCGTAACTTAAATCAATAACATAGAAGCATACATACTTAATCAGATATCACAAATTCACATTAGCAGTAAGTCTAATACATTCATATATTCCAGCAACCTTCCGCATTCATTAATCCTTCAGATTTACTTACAATACCCAAAACCCAACTTGTGCACACAGCAGCAGGGTCTGCACACAGTAGGATAGAGGATATTCACGCACACAGCCAGTAGGATTCCTTACCCAACCAACCCTACAGATCTAATAGTTTTCACGTAGCATCAATTCCAATTTATTCCTCCTTACAACTAAAAAAGGTTCAACTATTTATACTACTTTAGCCTACACATCCAATGGTCCGCAAACCATGGTTTTCGGTCTCTTGGTCTACACTTGACCCATTTATAATGCATTAGGGGCTTTCACCCACCCTAAAACCCCTGCGTTAGACTAAATAAAATAAAAAATGTACAACATGGACCAAATTCGTAGCTTTATAGGAGACCCTGTTCCAACAGTCCCCCAACACAATCTTGTGACTCATCCTGAGTCACTAAGATGGTGGGGTCTCCACCTACACTTGTATGACTACTTTGGCCTTATATTCATTTGATCCGATATGGTTTGAGCCAACTACCATTTACGTAGCCTGGTAGCATATCATCGCGCAGGGTAGCTAGCCTAACAACTCTTCCATCGATGATCTCCTTAACTATGTAGGGACCAAGCCAAGGCTGCCAGAACTTCCCTGGATGCTTTGAAAACTGGCTATCGTATAAGAGGACCAATTCGCCCTCCGCGAATGTCTTTTGGAGAATATGTTGATCATGCCAAGATTTAACGTGGGCTTTCTGGACTTGCTGATGGAAATTAGCAAGAAACCGATCTTCCTCCGAAGCCATAAGCTACGCTAATCACTCCTCCATGATGTCAGGTTCTACCATGTTCATAAATACTATGATACATAGGCTAGGATCAATATACTCCATGGGAATAATGACCCCTTTACCATAAACCATCCTAAACGGGGTTTTTCTTGTTATCTTCTTACAGGTTGTTCGATAGGCCCAGAGGACTGATGGGATGCACACGTCACAATCACTGCGATCAGTACTGCACACCTTTGTCAGTGCTTGCTCCAAGATTTTATTAAAAGCTTCAACCACATCGTTTTCCTATCGGTGATATGGTGTGCTCTTCGCATGATGGATCTGGAACTCCTAGGTCAAAGCTTGGATTATTTCATTAAAAAAGTGCGTACCTTTGTTGCTCATGAGGATATCTGGACATCCAAATCTGGACAGGATTTTTTCAAAGATGAAATGCGCAGCAGTATCCATAGTATAGTCCTTTACTTCTTGTGCTTCAACCCACTTGTTTACATAATCAGTGGCAGTAATAATGTAGCGCGCACCCCTCTTCTTCCCTGGTGGGTTGATAGGCCCTATGAAATCGATAGCCCACATATCGAATACTTGTAGAGCCTGTTATTGCCTAAATCTACCTCAGGCTGAAGGAAGGAAAAGACAGGATAACACCAAACCACGCTCAGTCTGGTAGCTACCCCTACCAGAACATGAGAGGGATATCTCTGGGTCAATCTCAGCGAAAAATATCCAATGGGGCTTGAGATGACTGAAAAAACAACTAATTTTAGGCTAGGTATATGAATATAGGAGTTTTGAGTTTGATTTTGGGGGTTTTCGCTGGAAAAAGGGAAAATCAGTTTTGGGTGCGGGGATTAGACCGAATTTTTGCAGAGTTCTAATTGGGGCGAGGAAAGAAAATGTTTTGATGTTTTAAATTGATTGAATGGAATGATAATACTGGTGAGGGGCTGAATAGGGCAAGAGTATCTCAATAGTTCTCCTCAAACAGATGAAAACATGTAAAATTAGACAAAACAAAAGGCAGAGCAGAGGAAGCTACTGGATTCTACCTTTAACACTGATTTGCATAATTTAAGAAGAAAGGTGTAGAGAAATGATACAAAAATAACATCAATGAAACTTACAGATACATAGAGAGAAACATCATCAAAACACAGAGCCCAAGGATCCAAAAGAGGGCTGCAAACCCTGGTCTATTCCTTTGCCAAAATTGTAGAATGGATGTACAATGAAGTCCTACGCAATCCCAAATGTCCAACCCTGAAAATGACTCAGAAAATACATAATATAGACCAGCCTAACCCCTCCCCATGCCTCTATTGGTTGAGCTCATCCTTTTAGGAGCTGTTTCAACCAATTCTAAACTAGAAACTGAAATCTAGGCAATCAAACAACTTGCCTCTATATGGTAGGAAACTGATTCATTCATTTAATTTTCACTTTTTAGTGAATGAATCCTCTAGAACAAGTAAAAACGTGCAAAATTTATATCATATTCATAAAATTAGATCAAGGTAGATCAATAGTTACATGAAAAAGTGAAACTAGTCAAAACTGGACGAAATTCTGAGTTGAAGAGTGAAAAATAGGCTAAAATTCTCTATGGGCCACGCCCAAAATCTCTATGCGTAGCACATATTTGGAGCTGGTTTTGAGGCACTTCCCGAAGTCAAAATTGAGCTCATGATAGTTCGTCGGAAATATCTACCTGTCTACTTTCTAACCCAAGTGGAATTTCTGGATTTGGATGTCATTTTCCCCTGCAAAAGTTCAATCTCCCAAGACTGGTTCCTGTGTGTGCAAAAAGTGGCAGAAAGGCCATTTTCAAGGTGTTTTTTACCCTTTAGGCCACCCAGAACTTGATTAAATCCTTAGGCCATTCCTGAGAATGCATAATTTTTCATAAAAATCAAGAAATATCAAGTTTTCCTCCAGAAGATCTCCCAATCATAAGTGCTATCAAGGTGGCGCTACGCGTTGGGCAGGAAAATCTGTTTTGTGACCAAAAATTCAAAAATGACAAAATTTTCTCCAAATTTGCTGAAATTTGGAGTGAAGGTCCCCCATCAAGTGCCATGCTCAGCCAGAGAAGCTTCGGCCAATATTTGAAGTGGATCAGTCCTTTTTCGATGTTTCAGTGCCCTCCTTAGCCTCGCTTTCGGGATCTTGATCCTTGCTTTGCAAACATGTGTGCGGGCCCAATAGTGGTTCTTCATATGTCTGAGCATGTCCTTGTCCTTGTTTGACTTTGCCAATAGTTTCTCAAGATGAATGTTGACTCTCGTAAGCCACATCTCTCGCTCAAAGGGTGTCATGTCACCTGGTCTTTTTCGGGCCAATTCCTGGTCTTCGCGGATTTTCTGCAACTCCATGAGTGTCTGCTGATCCTCCAATTATTTATTCCACTGCTCAAGTAGTTTATAATCCATTGAGCTCTCTACAACTTCACGGTAAATGTGTCGATCTCAGCTTTCTGCTCCTGGATGGTCTCTCTCATCTTTGAGTTGGGAGAGCTCAAATCAACATCAATGAGTGTAAAATCAGTGTCTTGGCCTCCTGAAGGGCCCTCATCCTGCATAGGCCTCTTGCCTCTGTCCTCTCCCTATACCTGTGCTGATGTCAAAGGTGAGACCCCTTCCACCCCAAGTGGAGATAGTACTCACGCTGCTGATGAAGGTAATGAGACCCCTTCCACCTCGGGTGAAGATAGTACTCGTCGTGCTGCCGCAAATAAGGCTCTGGTGCCTCTCTGATAGGTAACACATACTGGAACACTGATAGGCTCTGTCTCAAGATCCTCAAACTGATGTGAGGGCTCACTCGCATCATCAACAATCTTTGGAGGAGGCTGAGGGGCTGTAAAGAAGTCACGGCAAATGAACTCCTCCCATGCAATGCCCTGCAATCCAAGCTGATGTACAACAATGATCTTGATGAGCGCATAATGATAAATTTTGTTATGCTGCTGCTCAGGAGTCTTCTTCTGCACAAGAGTAGTCATTCGCTCTATGTTTTGACACATGAAATATGGAATGCTCATCATCCTCACTCTCGTGAAATGCATCAATAATCGGATATGGTAATCCCTCACAACTAAAGTATCTGATGATGAGTTTCATCAATGGTGCATAAGATTCCTTCAGAAAGCAGAATGGGAATACCCTGCTGAGCTGCCTCAGATAGCCAGGCCTAATGTATGGCTCATAATACACTTTGTCTAGCTGTTGTCTCTTGTTCCACTATTCACCTACATTCGATATTCCTGTTGCCTGAGAAATGGTTTCTGGTGTCAAGGTGAAATTTACACCCGCCAGAGTTACATGACCGTCATGCAAATGTAAAACAAACAAGCGAACCAATTCCCGATGATGCTGAGTTTGAGAAATCATCTCACAATACTGAAAGCATGACTGTTGCTGAAAGCATGACATTGCAAGTGGGCAGGCCTGCAATTGAGTCAATGAGGTGGGCTCTTCTCTGACGTGTCTACCCCCTTTACGAGGCCTCCTCGGTGCATGCAGCTCTGTGGTAGAATCACTGTCTTGCTCATATGATGAATCTATGTCCGTCATGGTGTTTGCAATGTGTATGAAAAGTGTATGTTTTATTGGTTCGAAAATGAGAAATTGGTGTTTTTTTTTCAATGCCAAATATGCCCAAGAGCAATAAGGAACTATGAGGAATATGGGACAGTGGGAAAAGTGGACTGTGGAGTTTGTCAAGTGAGATTTGAAATGTGTTAACAGTCACTTGACTGTTGGGAATTAAGGATTTGGGAATTTTGCAAATTATAGGGAAATAGTATTTAAATGGTATGAGTGGCTTGGGGAATAGGGGATTGGGAATGATGATAAAACTACAGTGATGGGAAAGGGACCATGAGTAGGGAATAGAGTTAATTTATTTGGAACCAAAATTGTTTGTTTTCAAGACACCAATCTAAAACCCTAAGGAGCAGATTTGGATATGAATATAGGGTTTATATTTTCACCATTTAAACTCTCATGTATTTTCCTCCAAACAACACCAAACACGATCTAATAGCAGTGGCAAGGGCGAACAAACTTACTTGCAGCAAAGAGTTGGAGTCGTTTTTATTTTTGATGAAGAAATGGCAAAATTCCGGCTTGAAAACTCTGTGCGCCACTCACAAGACCCAGTGTGCCGCGACCAGCATGTGCACCGCGCCAGTTGGAAAATACACAGTGGAAAACCTCTGTATGCGTCGCGCAGTCTATGTGTGCCGCGCCTTTCTCCCAATGCATCGCGCACTGTTCTCCAACACACAGTCCATCTTTAACACATGATTTCGCTCTTCCACGATTTTGCTTTGGGTATTTGACAACTTCTTGTTTGTAAATGAATTTTGAATGGTGAAAATATCTCTTATAGTCATGGCTTTGATTTCTGTTTTGCAAAAACCCACTTTGTAATGTTTTGGCTTTGGCACTTTTTCACTTTTAATACAAACTCTGTTTGCTTGTTTCCACTTGACTTTTTGGCTGAAATGATGAAACTCTTGGCAATTTTTTGCAGGGATGACTGGCATGTTTTGGCAAAGGTGACCAGGGTTGCGCCTTGAAGAATCTGACAAATATTTTTTTTTTTTTAAATATACATAGCATTTATTACAAAGGACAAAATGACAATTTTTTTCAAAACTGAGTTTTGAAGAAAAGTCATGATCAATCAATATAACGATGAAATTTTGTGATGAAAACTTATTTTGAACCTCCCTCAGGCCTGCTGGCATTATTGGACACTTTGAAAACAAAATTTGCGAAACCCTAGACCTAAAAAGACCTAAAAACCTTAAAATGACTCTTTGCTGGCCAAGAGGCCAAAACAGGACTATGAATGACTTTAAAATTGATTTGATGAATAGACCTGAGCCAACAGGTACAAGGCATGAGGGGTATGAGTATCAAGGCCCTTCCATCAAATGATGGCATGCCCCTAACAGAATGCAACTGAATGAACTGAATGAGACACCTAAAAATGAAATGAAATAAGAGAAATGATCTCTGACGGAGGGATGAAAAGACCGACTCTAACAGATCCATTTGCGGTTGAAGGGGCATTTCATCTTTGTGGGATGGCCTCCCTATTTTTTCGCACGTATCGCAGGCTTTACAATAATCTTGGGCATCACTATGCAGGGTTGGCCACCATAACCCAACTATAAAGAATTTTTACGCCATTGATTTCCCCACGTAGTGACCTCCTGCTACTCCATCATGAGCCTCTGCCAAGATAGCGTCCCTTTCATGCTCCAAAACATATCGCCACAATACTTCATCTGCTCCCATCTTATATAAATGACCTACGATGACGGTAAAATATGTTGCCCGGGTGACTAACTCTTTCTTTTGTTGTACAAAGTACTCTGGAGGTGTCGTCCCAGTAGTCAAGAATTGAATGATATCATCGAAGTGTGCATCTACTACCTTAATAGAAAATAACTGTGCATCAGGAAATCAAGCTTCCAAGTCAGTTGGCTCCTCGCCACTCTCTATTTAGGACAAGTGATCCAGCCCAAAATTCAAATTTCCCGGCTTGATGATGATTTCAAAGTCATATTCCAGAAATAACAGTATCCATCAGCATATTTTCCCGCCCAACATAGGCTCATTTACTAGGTACTTTAAAGCTAAATGGTCTGTGAACATTTTGAATTTTCCTCCTAACAAGTAATGCCAATATTTTTGCAAAGCATAGACCATGGCCAATCCCTCCCACTCTGTGGTGGAGTAGTTGCATGCTGCACCAAAGAGTTTCCTACTTGCAAAGGAAATCGGATTGTCAATATCTCCTTCTCCCGCTTGCATAAGGACAGCCCCGAGAGCAATGCCCGACGCATTGACGTGAAAATGAAATGCCTTCTCCCAATCAGGAAAGATGAGAATAGGTGCCGATACCATATTTTCTTTAAGTAACTCAAAGCTATTTTGACACTCGTCATTCCAAAAGAACGAAACATCCTTCTTGAGAAATTTTTCCATAGGGGCAGTAATCAGCGCATAACCTAGAATGAATTTTCTGTAGCAGCTCATGTGTCCAAGGATCGACCGCAGCTGTTTCTCCCTAGTTGGTACCAGTAAGTTTATGATAACTACGATTTTGGCAGGATCCACCATTAATCCTTACCGACCAACTATGTGGCCGAGCAAGATTCTGAAGGGTACACAGAAGGTACACTTCTTGATATTTAGGGAAATCTGGTGTTTCCAGTAGGCATCCAACATCATGCGCAGGTTTGATATGTGCGCCTTTACCAGACCGAAGATAGTCTAATCATCAAAATACACCTTGAGGAACCTGTGGATGAATTCCTTGAACACTGCGACCAAGACTCGTGAGAAGATAGCAGGGACATTCTTGAGTCCAAACGACAAGATAGTATATTGAAAATATCCCCACTCAGTGGCGAACGTGGTTTCGCTATGGTCTTTAGGTGTGATTCTGATTTGATGGTATCTTGAGAACCCGTCCGTGAAGGAGTATGCTTCCTATCCTCCTACGCTATCCAAAATTTCGTTTGAGAATGGTGTCAGGAAGGGATTATAAACACATGCATCGTTCAACTTGCGCAGTTCCACATAGATCTAAATCTCCCTGTTAGTTTTTTTCTCCTGAACCACCATTGGACTGACCCAGTCTGACTGTTCAACAGGTTTGATGATAACTGCAGCAACCATTTTATCAATTTCTCCCTTGAAATTCTTCTTATACTTGGGGTTCAACCTATAATGTCATTTCTTTATGAGGCACGAATCGGGTTTGAGCGTGATATGCATGACCCCTAAGTCCCTCGTGATCCCTTTCAACTCTGAAAACTTCGTCGGGAACAAGTCCTGGTATTCTGTAAGTAATTCGACCACTTTGCCTATTGTATCCTCATCCCAGTAGTCCCCAATCTTAGCCAACTTAGGGTTCTCTTTCGTCCCAATGTTTACTTCGCGCAGCTTGAGAGGCTTATTGACATCCACTTATTACAGTGAAGGTCTTGCAAAGCCGCTCTCCCCTTCCGAATCCAGGATAGAGATAGACCATGGATCATCTTCACCTTCCTCCCTTGCCAAGCTGCGCCAGTTGAAAATATCTTGCATCTGCGTTTCCCATGTCAGCTCTTCTGCAATATTCGGGGTCCCTGATTTTCCAAACACAAATGTGTCTATGTCTTGCAAAGCTTTGTCAAGCGCCTTGAAACCCCCTATCAGTTTGAATGTTCCTATGAAGTCATTCTTCTGAGTTTCCTAATGGCGGGTTAGTTGATGTAGCTCTGCATCCAGGTACCATGCAATAGGGATTGGACCCAGCGCATGAATGAATAAGTGAACCCATTCTTCTATAGTTCGCTCACCCCATGTCTTTATCCATGCAACCAAGTGTTCATGCAGATCCCCTGGGCCAAGGAATGTCTTGACCCGCACCTCCTCTGGAGTTTCAAATCACAGGAGCATCATGTCCTGACAATCCTCCCACTCCTGGAACACTCCCTTATGCGTATCCCACCATCTTGTAGGGGTTGCACGCATAGCTAGGTTAAGGGCCCATAACCTTTGTTTTTCTGGGAAAGTCAGCTTCAAATGCTCGCAAAAAGTCCCTAATATTACCAAAACCATCAAAGTAGGGTAGGTCTCTTACCTCTGAGGAAATGCAATGGAAGTCCTTTATGACCCAAAGGCATTACAGCGCAAAGACATCATGTAACCAATTTTTCCAGTTCTCGATCTCCTTGTTGGAGTCGGAGAAGCAGTCATTATCCTTTTCCCAGTAGAGTACACCATCCGCCATAGGGTTGATCCAATATTCATCCCATGCAGTCAACTTATAAATGTGATCTACATCCTCTTCGTCACGCACCGTCTCTGTATATTGTTCGCAATCTGCAGGATCTTATGGTACTATCACCCTTGTACCTTTATTTTAAAATACCATGCTTTGCTTCTTTAGGTTAATGATTCCTCCCATATCGATGGCCCAATCCAAACCTAGGAGTATAGGGTAGGGGTTGGCATCTTCTAGAATCTGAATTAATTCAAAATCGGCCTAGACCTTGACCCCTGCGATGTCTACCACTATCTTGAACAGTCTCCCCAAGGGTATGATCTTCTACTGATTGGCCATACGCATCTGGATAATGGACCATTCCAGCTTAGGTTCCCCCATTCGTTTCCAAATCTGTTTAGGTAGTACATTCACATCTAACCCTAGGTCAAAAATAGCCTGATCCATCTCGTAATCACCAATTTGCACAATCAACCGCATCTCCCTACCAGTGCGTTTCTTATATCTATATAGTTTGTGTATGTCCTTGATTTCTAGAGGTAGACTAGGTCATGCTGCACAGCTATCTATTAATGCCTGAAGATTTTCCACAGCCTTTGGGTTGCGCAGCAGCTTCATACATGCCTGTAAAAAGGGTTTGACCTTCTCATCTGCCTTGAAGTTTCCTGGCAGGTAAGAAGTAGATGCCTCTGCCTCAGCAAAGTCTTCGAGAGTTGCGAAAAATGTTTCTTTTTCTTTTTTCAGATCCAAACCTTCTTTCTTGGTAACTTCTTGTCGGATCAGAGGTTCAATCACAGTCTTCTCCCCAGGCCCCCCGGTGGCCATCCCACTATGTGTTACAACATTCATGCTTGGATCTTGGTCTCGCAGTTCAAACTTAACCCTCAGCACATTATGCTTAGGTGTCAGCTGCTTCTCCTTCATCTTTGCAATCAAAATTGGACAGTCTTCAATCGCATGGTCCCGCTGTCTGCAATACCAGCGGGAATGCCTCCTAGGGTTTGGACAGTCCTTGGAAAAGTGTCCTACTTCTCCAAAATTATAACATATTAGTTACCCTCATCCTCGACCTGCGCTTCCACCTCTTCCTCCTCCCCTGCCCTTGGCTGGGGAGCCACCTGTGCTCAAGAGGGATCTTGGCAAGGATGGATCCAACTATACCCTATAGAGATTCCCTCGATCAATCATCAAATCATACGTCTGATAGTTTTTTTCATCGTGTCCTACCGACCTGTAGAACCTGCACCATTTCCGCTTTACTTTTGGGACATACGTAGCAAGGAGGGGGTAGTGGTTTGTGTCGTGCAGCCTCGCAACGCAACAATCGTCATACCATAGCACCGACCCACTTGATCCCGCAACTTCCCTAGGGCGCAATGGGCTAGGTCCCCTAGTTTGCATATAGTCTGCTAACAGAGGGCAGTTATCCTTGGTGTCACCATTCATCCTACATCGTATGCACCATCTTTCAGGGCTAGCCTCTGGTCCTCGCTCCTTTCGCAGATTCTAGATTTCCATGTGCATCGCCTCCAGTTTTCCTTAGATCTGTTGGAATCCCATCTGGGTATCATGCCTGTGCGCAAATTCTAATTTCATAGCGACCTCCAAGGCTTTTTCCTGTGATTCGAAAGTTTGGTGACCCATAGGTACGTGCAGGTGAGGCAACAACATAGCAATGAACCATTTTGTGTGTTGTCTATCATCATACTAGAATCCTCCTTCTCTAATCACCTTCTTCAGTCATTGATCGGCCTCCCACACAAACTCAAAAGGCCCTTGCTTGAAATCCTTTATACCAATGACTATTTGAGAGTAGGACTTAGGCTTCTTGAACTGTTGTTTCATGGCATTCTTAATTTATTCAATGGTTGCGTTCACATGCTGGCCAATGTATCCCATGTACCAGTCCAAAGCTCTTCCTTCAAAAGCAAGGGATAGTTGAACCCTCTTCACCGCATCACTAGATACGTTCTACACAGTCCATACTGATCCTGCGACAAACCAAAACTGATCCATGTCTTCATCTCCGACACCCCTAAAGTAGGCAACTTCATGTGCACAACCATGTCGTCTTTCGGTGGTGGCGGAGGTGTAGGTGAATTATTACCCCTATGCTGGTTTGAAAGTGGTGTGGCTGGAGGACTCTACGTAGCTTCGTCTCTTACCGAACTGTATACAAATCTATCTCCTTCTTGATTGGTTTGATAGTATTTTCCACTTCGCGTTGTACTCTCGTCTAGATCAAAGGTCATTCATTCGGTGTGGCTACATACAATACTCTTTTCGCACAGTAATATCTTAATCAACAATGGTAAGGTCTTTGGTAACTTACCCCGGAAACCCTTGAAGAATCTTTGCTTTACTTCAGAGTAGGAGACGAACTGATCAATGGTGAATTCTGTCACGAACCCTCCTAGCACACTATCCACCCAGTGCTCCACCGTGCGAGTTGTTAGGGTTCATAAAATTTTTAATTGACTTTGATATTCTTTTAAATATGTACATACCTTGCTTTCTGCAAGTTGTTTTCCCATATTTGAAAAATTAAAAATAATAAAAAATGAAAAAACAGGGTAAAATTCCTAAAAGAAAGATCAAGGGACTTAGAAAAATATAGACCCCAAAAGAAAAAACAGATGAAAATAAGACCTGAAAGTGAGCAAGATCAAATGCCACTACTTTTACTTTTACTGCAAAAAATAATGATTATGTGTAGAGTGTCAATAAATGCCATAATCCATGATTAGTTAAACAATTTAATCTTAACTTTTCATGTTTTCAATTTCATGTATTAGATAGTGAATAAATATTTGTCAAACAGTTTAAACTTGACAACAATAGATAGGTAGAGAATAATGAGGAGATCAACAGTTTAATCTGAGCACCCGGGTGAAATAAGGTAGACTTAGATAGTTTTATGCTTTGAAAAGAAATTTTTTTAAGGTTGCAAGTCTAAATGCACCTACAAAATGAAGAATAATTGCTAGAAATAAAGTTGGGTAGGTAGAAATAAGTGGAGCAAGCATTTAAATAAGACATCATTGGGAAAAATCACTAATTTCCCCTCCCCTATAAGTATTCAATATTCTAAGCTTTCAGTCAAACAGGCTCAGAGCATTTCTCTGGCTTTTGTTGGGACCAGACCCAAGGCTCGATGACTGATAAGTTAAAGATATTGAATTACTACCTTAAACCCTCATTTATCATCATTCAACCTTCATTCATACATTAAAACCTCTTTTTCCTAAGTAAAGACACATTCTTACTTAGCAAAGCTAAAATCCAAAATAACTAACTTTATCCCTTCAAAAGAATTCATAAAACCCTTAAAATTACATTTATCCTAAGTATTAGTGAAGGAAATATAAAGATAAGCAATGCTTGATTTTATACTAAGAGATAATATGTGTTTTTGTTTTTATTTACACTACCTTTTCATATTAACCTTTAACATATTTTTATTAAATCCCTTAGAAGTACCCTCCCGTAGTTATTAATTCCCTTATATTTAAAATACCCCAAAAAACCCATTATTATAACATTTAGACCGAAGTCTATTATCCCATGTGTGAAAATAAAAACCCCAAATTATAAACCCTTTGGTCTAAAAACTATCATTATTCTAATACCCCGCCCCTATAGTTTTAAAACCATTCAAAGGGTTAAAACTATATAATATAATAAATTGCGCCCACACCCATATGTATTGATTAAAACCCTTTTTATATGTTATAAACTATATAACCCTCGCCACATCTTAACCCTTCCACCTAGGCAACGACCTGATCCCACCTTCCCATTCCAATGCAACTCCCAAAACGATCTCGGTCGTTCACGTTCAACCTCTAGATCTGACGGACAAAACTTGATATCGCGTGAAAAAGATGCCCAACCCTTCAAATGCCATATTCACGCGAAATGGGTGGTTTCACCCATTCCTCTCTCCTCTACATGGACCCTCCTCATTGGATCGTGTTCATTGAAGTTAAAACCACTTACCACCAAAAACCTGCGCGATAATCGCTAGTTTTAAAAATCCTTTGCATTCTGAAACCTCTCTTCTGCCGGACAAGACCTACATTCAATGCAATTGACATGTTTAGATAAAACCTTTGGTTAATGCATTTATTCATTTATCTTTTGTGTTTAACCACCGCATTACCTCTCCCGACTGTATAAAATCTGTTAAATCCCATCGTTGCCATTTTTATGCCCGAAACCTCTGAAATTTACCAAAGTACTCCTGTGAAGACAGTTGAGGAAGCTTTGCCTTGCTCTAGATAAACTGTTGAAGCCATTAATTTGACCAGAAACTGGAAAAACCCTTTCAAAGCCGATACCTGCATTAAAACAGGTATTTTTCTGAGATTTAAACCTGTAACCAAGTTGAAAAACCTTGTTTAAATAAAGAAAATATATTTAAATTAATAAATAAATTAAGAAGACTACCTAAAGAGTCTCGTAAATTTTCCCAGAAACCCTGTTCGTCTACTGCATGTTTTTCAAGGAAGTTTATCAAAATTTCATAGTTTAATAGTGCATTTCAAGCTCTGAAATAAGCCATAAATCATCTGCATGTGCCCTAATCTTCAGTGATCTTTTAAAAAAAAAATTAGCCCCATTTTTCAATCAAAAAACTCAGAAAACCCTTGTTTTATGTTTTAGACCAGTTTTAAAGCCTCAGAACTTCTTTGATAAACCTAATTGGGCAGAAAACACAAAAAGAGACTCTATTTTGCCAAATATGCCCAATTAACCTCTGTTATAGTAAAATTACGTCTGCAAACTGTTTAAAACTTGTAGAAGCAAATCAATATGCCTAAAAAATAGACTGTAAGTAATCCTGAAGGTTCTAAATCTTCTAAACCTACTCCTGCCATGACTCCAATACTACAATTGTGGTCAATCCATTACAACCCCGAGTTGTTGATATTGAACACATTCCCCTAGCTGATATTGACTACAAAATAGTTGATCCCATAATTGAATTCAATCTGTTAGATATCCATAACTAGTGTTTTGAGAATTCTTTAGATGAGCTTGAAGAAGTTCATATTTGGGAATCGAATCTGCCTAAATATGTACTCCATCTGACTCGCCCTTGTCAAGACATTATCAGATTATGTCACCAATACTATATTCCTGAACAAAGAGCTATTGTGAATTCTAGTAAAGAAGTCATATTTAACGTCGCTAAAGAGTCAATAAACCAAATGTTGCAGCTTCAAACAGATCCTCAAGCAGTCCCTTTGTCTATTGAGGCCCTTACTAAGCTATACATTGGCCTAGATTTCCTTAAAAGGTTTATGATTTTTCAGACTTTTATGCCTCTGCATGTTGAAATTCCCAAGTTAAATCCTCCATATTCAACTACTAAATTCCCTGAAGGTTCAAGGCATGTAATATCCATGCTTTCCTTCATACTTGGGTATTTCACTCATGAGCACACTGATGAGTCTATCTTGGGATTTTTTTCCACCTTTTCTCCAATTCAACCACCTTCAGTTATCTTTGATTATGCTAGTTTCATTGCTGACAGTATTCACTATCAATTGACCAATTTACAGCTTGAAGAAGTATTCATATATACCTCCTATCTTTTCCACATGTTTCTTTACTTCCAATGAGATAGCTTTCAAATTTCACTTCAAAAGCTAGACATAGAAGGAATACCTCTATGTGTCATCTTTTCGACATCCATACTCAGAAAAGAAGGTACATATTTCAGTTATTCAGAGTTTGTAGAGTTATTTTTACATCCACTGATCACCATGTTGACCAAAACAGAGCAGCCTAGAATAAGTGAGGAAATGAAGAAAATATTGCAGTTATCATAGCAGATAAAAGTTGGTGACTGATATTTGTATGAGAAATTCACTAAAATCAGAGTTTTTGGGTCAAACTTGTTGCCTTAAAAGTTACCCAAACATCCATCAATGAGGATCTTTGCCTTGGATTATATCAGGCAGATCCTAAATTCTGATTCTATCAACTTCATGGTAGCCAAGAAGAAGACCCAATTTAAAAATAAAAATCAAAATGGGCCATTCATATGTAATCACAGAGATGCAAAAAAAAAAGCAGCAAATCAACTACTCGAATATAAATTGGAAGAAATTTTCTCATGGAATTATGATCCACAAGGGATCTTAAGTAAACTAAGGGTAAAATGTAAATTGACACCCTTTATCCATGAATCAAAACCAGAAATAGAGAAGTTTGCTAATCAAATTGAGTGGGTTGAAAACACTTTAAAAAAGGCAATAAACCAAATGAATACTAGTCACACTTTGGAAATTGCCAAACAGCAAGAGACATCCGCTAAGAGAATCAGAGAAGAGGGAGCTTATACTGCAGAGACTACAATAGAAACAAAGTTCAAGATCATTTACAACAAAAGGCCAAAATTAGATACAACAGGTAAAGGTAAAGTAACAATAAATGAAGAAATAGAGCCCTTGAATACCAACACTGATTTGCTAGAGATAAAAGTAGCTATTGTAGTTATCACTGAGCCAAATTAGAATGAAGAACAATTGAATATTGAAGATACATAGATGATAGAAAGGAAGGAAAGTATGCAGGCTTATTCTTCACATTCAGTTGAGGAAAAGGATTTGGATATTAAGGATAAATACAAGAAAATCAAGTTGAAGAATGAGGAAATCGAAACTGAAATTTATTCTCAGTTCTTAAAGCAAAAACCAGGTAATCAAAACATATTTCTGTCAGCCTTTGATTATTCAAGTAAAAAATTGATTATGCCAGTATTGCAGCCCACAGTATTAGTGCCAAAGACAGTTGTTGACTATAAGAAAGTTGATCTGGAAGTATCTATAGACAAGATCCATAAATTAGATAAAATATAGTTTCATAAGAAAACCTCATAGATGTTATATTCCACTAGTACAACAAAAGCTATAAGTGCTCATAAGCTTAAAAACACCATCTCTAATATGCAAGATCAAATGAAGATGGTTAAAGCTTCATTATATATGTGCAAAGGATCTAAGGATAAAAGCCTTAGAACAATTAATATTGTAGATAGGATATGATCCTACAAACATCAAAGAAGCATAGGCATTGGTAAAAAAGAAAAATGAGGATATAGCATCCTTGGGGAAACAGCTCAAACTTCCTCAAAGTGAGCATCCTTAGACAAAGGAAGTCTTACAGGAACAAAAGGAAAAAGACGAAATGATGAGTTTAATTCTTCAACTGATAGCTCAGATTAAGGAAATGGAAGTACAGATGGACCAACTTGTCCAAGAAAAGGAGATAGTGAAAGAACCAGTGATTCCTACAGTCATCCCAGTCATCACTGCAACAGTGCCTTTAAATTTAGGAGAAAATTTGGCACCCAAAGAACCATGGCCACTGCAGTGCCAGTGACTTCAACAACTTTAGCTACTGATTCTTCTACAATAAAATTTCTACCTATAGATGAAAGCAGTCAACTAGTGAAAGAAATAGAAGAGGTGTTTTTGAAGACAAATGAAATTAACAAGTTGAAAAAGATGATTGAAAATCTTGAGAAAACAAATAAATCAACTCAGATAAATGCTAAAATACATGAACAAAATGCCAACAGATTGAGTGAAGAGGTAAAGAAGTTACAAAAAGAATTAACTCTCAAGGATCATATATCATACATAAAAAAATTACGTATGGAATAATGTAATTGAAGCCATCCATGATGTTTGGCCTTCAATTCAGGTAATTTTTTAGCAAAGAGAGCTATTATTGGCAGCCCAAGTAGAAATCCAAAAGATACAAACTGATTTGGCTGATAAACCAGAATAGGATGTAAGAATAATCAATTTCCTCGATAGCAAGAATAGACGGGAATTGGAAGAACTAAAAATCAATGGCAGGACAAAAATTATCCTAGAAATTAGGAAAGTTACCACCAAAAGAAATTTGATGAGGTAGCTTGAACAAAAATGTGAAGGTATGAATACTGCTATGACCAGATTCATGGTTAACTTCACCAATTTAGGGCAAAAGGACTTCTTGGTATCATGGTTATTAATGACAAGTTAATGCCTCAAAATGCTTATGACAAGAAGATAAGAGAATATGCCAAGGAAGAGGTGAATAACCCAATAGGTCAAGGCATCCCCATAGGAAAGGTGTTACTGGAAAGTTTTGAAGACTTGTTTTATTTGCAATATGAGATCAAACACCTATTTTTCATCAAGCCAAACTTTGCTAGGTATACTGAAGCTGATGAGAATTTTAGGAAACTAAAAAATATTCAAATTCCTAAAAATGAAGATCGGAATGCACTAACTAATTTATTATGAAGAATGAAAGACAAACAAATGAAAAAGAAAAAATATGTTTGTTGATTTCACTGTCAAAATATATTTTATAGCAGTAAAGCAGTTTGACTAAAGGTTAAAGAGTATCCTAAATGAAAGAGTATCAGTAAGAAGGAGTATCAGTGAAGGTAGGTTAGATTCCAAAAAATATCCAAGAGCTAGCAAGGAGGACACATACACAAAAATCCTTCTTATCCTAAAACAGTTTCTATTTCTTTTGAATAAAATAGGATAGCTTGTTGATTTGTTAAGCAACTGTCACTATTATTGTTGTAAGATATTTTATTTTCCTAAGTTAATTCCTAGAAGTTATCTAAGATATTTTGTAAAACATTATGTATAAATACTTCACTCTTTTGTAGTATTTTGTGTGGAATAAAAATCGTTGGAGATTGCTATAGATATTTTGTTGACTTGAAGGCTTTGGGTTTCGATTTTGAGTGGTATACTGGATCAACTATTTGGCATCATACTTCAAGATCCTTGTGATAAGATATCTGGAGTGAAGTACTTTATAAAACTTGTCATTTTTATTCTTCTTTGTTACATGCATACATCTGTGTTTTAATTCTAAATCTGAATGTATAACTAGGAGTATTTCTTCATGACATGTTAATAACACCCTGTTTTTAACTAGTTATCATTTCTTTGTTTTCTTTTGATTTCTGGTGTAGGGAACCCTTAATTTCTCCCCCTCCCATTTTACCTCTATCTACTACTTCCCTTTTATGGATTTAAGGATTCTTAAGTGCCCTATATCACGATCATACCACCTCACAAAACCATTTTCCAAGATCTCCAAGGGTTACCTATATTTCCCTGAAGACATTTGACCTTTTAGGCCTTGATCCCAGTTCTGTTAGCTTGACGTAGACTCCATAGCCCAATGGATAAATAGATTTCCCTCTATATATCCCTCCAAGTGAAATTTTCCCACCAAATCCAACAAAACCAAACCAAAATTGCACTTTCATAGCTAACCTAATATTCAAAAATTAAAACAAAGTTAAACTTAAAAGAGAGAGCCCTTTGTGAACCCTAGGAAGGCTAGATCCTAGAGTTTGAAGTAGGTTTGTGGTTACCTCTAGTATTCTTTGACTAAAAATAAAAATCGCACAACTTAAGAATATACTAGAGTGATAACATTACCGGTGACCATACTGGGGAATAACTAATCCTAAGTCATAAAATTAGTCTTAAAGGAATCATTTAATTCATCTTTTTACTTTAATATTGCTTTTATAGGTTGTGGGTATTAAAGAATTGTAATTCTGGCTCTAGGAAAGTCTATTATACCAGGTCTAACCCGGATCCTAAGCCTGTTTTTATAGTAAATAACCCAGACTGAATTGGTAAAAAGAAAAAACAAATAGAAAACATAGAGGCTGAAATCTCATTAATAAGAGTCAATTCATTACCAAGAGCATTAGTAAGTCTGCAAGATATTGATTTTAATCTGAAATTTTAGCATTCCTTATTTAAAAGTAAATCTGAAAGTGATTTGAAAATTGTTGTTTTAGACCCTGCTTTTATTTCATTTTTGAATGCAAAATAGAAATCTATTGCAGTAAGTTCTAAATCTAAGAAATTTGAATATCAGACTAAATTTGAAGAAATTAATGTTACTATTCTAAAGGATATTGATGAAGCTATTGAATTAGCTCAGTTTTTTACTTATGCAAAGATACCTCCAGTTTCTCAATTACACACCACAATAATACTAGCTAGAGATTCTTCTCTGTATGTTGTTACATCATTCATAAATTCTAATACCAGCTTATCTATAGATCCATTTATCCCTAAACCACCTCTACAACCTAGAGTATTATTTCCACCAACCACTTCATCCACTATATCCATCAGTTCACCTTTTGATTTCTTAAATACATCATCCTCATTTCCCATCACTTCAAATACAATCTTTAGTTCATCTATTATCATTTCAAGTACAACTCCAAGCAGTACTACCTTACCTCCTAGCCAAGCTAAGCTTCAAGCTATGGCTGCTAGATATGCTCCCCTGGTCTTACCACAACAACTTCATGACATGCCACAAGACTATCCAAATAAAATACCATTGTTTGATGGCACTACCCAATATACTACTAAGCAACACATTACTAATATGACAAAATTCTTTGAAATTTATGAAATTGATGACTCATATATTCAAATGAGACTATTTGCACAAAATTTAACAGGAGTAGTTAAGAAGTGGTTTAAAGATTTAGCTGCTGGTAGTGTAACTGATTTAGTTGTCTTTTTTTTTTTTTTTACTTTGTTTTTAAATAAATGGGAAAAGAAAAAGAATCCCCTCCAATTTTTTTATTTTTTTCTGAATTTGATTCCATGAAAAGAGCCCCAAATGAGTCAGTCCAATACTACTGCACCAGATATAATAGTGTCTATAATTCTATCCTTGCAAATATTAAACCTACCCCTTATTCAGTTTTTCTCAAATTCCATGATGGTTTTGATACATATATGGCTTACCAATTAAGGGAAAGAGATGCAGACACCTTAGAAAAAATGCAAACAGATGCAGTTAGTGTAGAAGTGAAAATTTTAGCTAGAAAATCTAGACTTAGAAATGAAAGAAGAGTGACCATTAAAGAAGAAAATTCCAATTCAGACACAAAAATGGATGTGATAGCTAAAAACTAAGAAAGAGTGATTAATAGACTAGATAATATAGAGAGAAGACCTCAGTGGGATAACCAACAACAAATCAGAAATCCCAATTTTAGAAAAAACATAAATTCTGGAAAAGAAAAAGAAACAGCCCCAGACCAAACAATTAGGGAAAAGATGACAATAATACTATTTTCCTTACTGTTGGAATGGGGTCTCCTAACACGCTACAAAACCGGTCCATTTTGGTTATTTTTGTTATATTTAGTATAGTACAGGGGTTTTGGGGTGGGTCAAAGCCCCGAAAGAATTGTAATGGGGTTAAAGGGTAAACGAGGGGTTCGAAAACCATGGGTTGCAGACCATAGGAATATTAAAGCTAGATTGTTATAAATAGAGAGGCATTTCGGATTGTAAGAGGTAGGATTTGCTGAGCTATTGATGAGATCTATGGTGTAAGCGATCTGTTGGGGTTTCTGGGGAACAGACTCCTATTGGCTGTGTGCGTGGAGATCCTAGTCCAGTTATGTGCAGACCCTGCTGCTGTGTGCGCAAGTTGGGTGAATGAATGAATATGTAGGATTACTGGATCTGAATCTGTGAGTACTATTGAATGGATTTCTGATAATTAATTTGTTATGCATTTCTATATCTTTGCACTACAAAGGTCTGTATATTGAATGATTGGATCTGTTCTAATATGATTAGATCATGCTGCGGAAGTCTGTGTATTAAATTAAATCTAGATCTGTTTTGTTCGGGTTATGTACTGTTGTGTTGATGTTGTGAAAAACATATAATTGTAGATCTAGTGCACGTGGATGCAATTGGATACATATTTGACCCTATGCAGAGACAAGGTAATCTAAACAAAAGGCAGCCCTGCTTGCCTTACCCTTCCTTTGTTAGGGTGTGGAAACCTGGTTCTAGCACCCACCCATACTACTTCGGGTGAGACTGTGACCTGCGCAAGAAGGTCACTGCCGAAAGGGCTAGTAGTATAGGGGTTTGTTGCAAAACCTTGCACAACGAACCTGGATCAGGACCCCTCAAGCCAAAAAATGGTTCCGTTGCCGAGACAGATCTGAGAAAGGGATCGGGTAACGACAAGAGAATACTGGAAGCCTAAGAAAAAGAGATAGAGGACTGGTTTGAAAGGTAGATTCAGGAGTTTGCAGTAAGAGAAAACCGAAGTGAAAAATTAACGACAGAAAGGTGGAAGAATAGGTACATTCTTACTGAAAGCTACGAAATATTCTTTGTAACATTTTCAATTGAGCTTCAGGAGTGGCTGGCCAGGCTGGTTGAATTCCAGAAGTGCTGGAAGGATGAGCGAGTCACTCAGTGGACTCCAAATCTGCTTGAACAGTTAGAGAGAACCGATAACACTATTACACGCATGGTGGATCACTGGATGGATAGTGTGCTAGGAGGCTTTGTGACAGAGTTTGCCATTGATCAATCTGTATCATACTCTGAGGTCGAGCGACGATTCTTCAAAGGATTCCGGGGTAAGTTTCTGAGGGCGTTACCATTACTAATCAAGAAGTTGTTGTGCGAGAAGAGCATTATGTGTAGCCATACAGAATAAATGACCTCAAAACCAGACGGGAGTGCGACGTGTAGTGGTAAGTATTATCGGACCAACCTTGATGGAGGAAGGGCTGCCTATAGCCTAGTGAAGGAACCGACCACATCACCAACTAGGAAACGCAGGGGTAAGAACTCACCTATAATTTCGTCCCTAGATAGTGATATGGTTGCGCATCTAAAACTACCTACCTTCAAGAGGGTAGGAGATGAGGACATGGATCAATTTTGGTTCGTTGCAGACTCTGTTTGGACTGCGTAGAACGTGGCAAGCGATACAATAAAAAGGGTGCAACTGTCTTTAGCATTCGAAAACAGAGCTTTGGACTGGTATATGCGATATGTTGCCTAGAATGGAACCACCTCCATTCAGGATATTAAGAATGCTCTGAAGCAAAAATTCCACAAACCAAAGTCCTATTCCCAGTAAGTGGTGGATGTAAAAGACTTCAAACAAGGTGCGTCTGAATTAGTGTGTGAGGCGGATCAACAGTTAAAGAAGGCACTCAGGGAAGGGGGTTTGAGTATGATGATACAAAAAATACAGAATGGTTCATTGCCATGTTGTTACCTCGCCTGCTCACACCAATGAATTAGCAAACCTTTGAATCGTAGGAGAAAGCTGTAGAAGCCGCTATGAAGTTAGAAGCTGCTCTCGAGGAGGATACCTCAGCAAGAGTCCAACAGATCTAGGAACAACTTGGGGCTATGCACCTAGAGATACAGAACCTACGAAAAGAGCGAGGAAAAGACACCTGTGCGGATCTTTGGTGTATACGTTTTTGAGTGTCTAGTCACACAAAGGATTAGTGCCCTCTACTGACTGATTATATCCAAGTTGGAGGACCTAGCCTGCTGCGCCTAGGGGTAAGTAGGGAACCTGTCTTGTTGCGACTAGGATCAAGTGGATCTGCGCTATGGTGTGATGATTTTTGGGTAGCAGGCCTACACGATATGAACCATTGCCCTCGGCTGGCTACGTTTGTCCCAAAGCTAGAATAATAATGGTGACGATTCTTTCGATCCGTAGGACATGACGAGCAGAATTGTTGAACGTATGAATTGATGATAGATCGTGGGAACTTATATCAGGTGCAATCAGAACCTGCGCTTCTTAGAATAAATGTGCACTTTGGAGGATCACCGGCCCGAGGCAGAGGACGCCGGGGAGGAAGTACAAGCCGAGGACGAGGTTAGCTGATCTGTTATAGTTGTGGAGAAATATGGCACTTTTCCAGAGAATTCCCTAATCCCACCCGGCCGTCGTGTAAATACTGCAAACAACTAGACCATGAGGTAGAAGATTGCCCGATATTGATAGCCAGAATGCAAGAAAAGAAGCCTACCCCTATTCAGAACATACAGAGGGTTAAAACCGAGCTAAGAGAAGAAGATCCAAGTATAAGGGTCATAACACGTAGTGGGCTGGACACTAAGGGAAGAAAAGAGGTACCCTACGAAGAACAGGCACTACCAACATCCCCTACACAGTCTCAAAGCGAGGAAGAAATTGAGACCTTTTTGAAGGCATGTATGAAATTACTCAGGAAACAGCAATCCATAAGCAACCTCTTGGCTTTAATGAACACCTACACAGCTCGACCCACCTTGATCCCTGAGACCAAGGACATGCACAAACTGTACAGCTCTAAGAAACGCAGAGGGAAAGAAATGCGGCTAACTGCATAAATCGGGGACTATGAAATGGATCAGGTTATCTTCGATCTTGGATCTGATGCCAATGTTTTACCTAAGAAAACCTAGCAACGAATGGGGAAGCCCAAATTGGAATGGTCCACTATCCAGCTGCGCATGGAAAACCAACAGAAGATCATTCCCTTGGGTAGGTTACCAAATTTTATGGTTGACATTGCAAGGGCAAGGGTCCTAGCTAACTTTGAAGTAATTGAGATAGTTTAAGATGTGGACCCCTACCCTACGCTTCTCGAACTGGATTTGGCAATGGACATGGGAGGAATTATTAACCTAAAGAAACAAAGCATGGTGTTTGAAAGTGGAAGCACGCGTGTCATAGTACCCCTGGATCCTGCGGAAGGTGCCCGGTATACCAAGCCTATCTGTACGAACGAAGAATTAGATCATATCTATAAGATCACTGCGCAAGATGAAGATCAAGTTAACCCCATAGATGAAGGGATGCTATGTTGGGAAAAGGATAGTGAATTATTTTCTAACTCCGATGAGGAGCTGGAGAATTGGTAGAGCCAACTGCATGAGGTTTTGGCACTTTGTAGCCTTCAGACCGTCAAAAGCTTCCATCGCATCTCTACCATGGAAAGAAACTTGCTTTTCCAAGAGGCTGACATATGACACTTTGATTCCTGTGAAGCCTAAGGGGTCCACAGAATATAGGTCTGAGGCACTGCCACTAGCCCGACATGAAGCACCTACACAGGGACCTGTCTCCCCTACCCGGAGGAAGTATTAGAGTAGGGTAATCCTGCGTATAGAAATCCCCTTAGCCAGATGGGCCCCAAGATCGGTCGACCCACGTAGTGACCTGCCTGTGCGCAACACTCAAGTGTGCGTTCAACCCTTTCCCAACCAGATTACGGACCTGTCTACAATTATAAGTATCTGGGAGAATTTGCGGATGACTGAAGAATTAAATCACCTACGGATGTATGATGCAGCTATCCTGCACAAAAATGCTCCTTCCACGAACGACATAAATTCTTCGAAAATACTCCCGATCGATTTGTAGGATCACCGTGTGTCAACCGTCCGTCGAAATATGGAAGGACCTCCAATGTATCAGTTGCGCCCTGACATTACAGGGTCACACCCTTGGATGCAAAGAAAGAATGTCAGCTCATCCCGAGTTAATGTGAAAATACACTTACAAACCCAGAAACAATGTGGTATATTATCAATATCACCATTTATGATAAGCAGGGTTCGACAGATCGAGGGTATTCGCCACATACGAGCTACTTCGCCATTAAGTAGCTTCAATTGGGGCACAGATGGCTGGAAGATGTTGACTCGGGCTATTTATTCAACTATCAAGCAGTATTAGCTACCTGCATTATGGTTTTTTCTACTTATTCATGTGATTTACAATGCTCGTCTCTCTGTTATGGATCCCAATTCACAGGAGGAACTGATAAGAGGGACAGGAGATGCTGAGTGCAGTAATAGGACACCTCCCCCCGGCCCCACGCAACGCCTGGCCTCCATGCACTAGATTGAGGACCTTCGTCACTCTAAGAATATTGCGTACAAAAAGTTGAAACCATAGTCTGATGCTGCACTCCAACTTGCACATGATGCACAGTCCGCCATTGCATACCTCCACCGGTTGTTGGAACGCATTGGTCCGGATCTTGATGGGCCTGCTTCTCTGACAATGATCAATATTGCGCAACATGTGGCAGCCCAAAGCAAGGAAATGGTTCCACCCCTCCTTTGCTCCCTGGCTACCCTACAAGCGCAGATTGAAGGCGCGCCACCAAAGTGACTCGGGATGAGTCACAAGATTGTGTTGGGGGACTGTTGGAATGGGGTCTCTTAACATGCTATGAAACTGGTCCATTTCGGTTATTTTTGTTATATTTAGTATAGCGCATGGGTTTTGGGGTGGGTCAAAGCCCTGAAGCATTATAAGGGGGTTAAAGGGTAAACTAGGGGTCCGAAAAACATGGGTTGCGGACCATAGGAATGTTAAAGCTAGATTGTTATACATAGAGAGGGATTTTGGATTGTAAGAGGTAGGATTTGATGAGATATTGATGCGATTTGTGGTGTAAGCGATCTGTTGGGGTTTTTGGGGAACAAACTCCTGCTAGCTGTGTGCGCGAAGATCCTAGTCCAGCTGTGTGCAAACCCTGCTGCTGTGTGCGCAGGTTGGGAAGGGAATTGTAAGGGTAATGAATGAATGAATATGCAGGATTATTGGATCTGAATCTATGAGTACTATTGAATGGATTGCTGATAATTACTGTGTTATGCATTTCTCTGTCTTTGCGTTGCAAAGGTCTTTATATTGAATGATTGGATTTTTTTTTCTCTGATTAGATCATGCTGCGGAAGTCTATGTATTAAAGTAAATCTAGATATGTTGTGTTCGGGTTATGTACTATTGTGTTGATGTTGTGAAAAGCATATAATTCTAGATCTAGTGCACGTGGATGCAATTGTATACATATTTGACCCTACACAGACAAGGTAATCTGAACAGAATGCAGCCCTGCTTGCCTTACCCTTCCTTTCTCAGGGTGCGGAAATCTGGATCCAGCACCCACCCATACTACTTCGGGTGAGACTGTGACCTGCGCAAGCAGGTCACTGCTGAAAGGGCCAGTAGTATAGGGGTTTGTTGGCAAACCTTGCACACCGAACCTCAGTTAGGACCCCTGAAGCCAACACTTACTCAGGAAGATTAGGAGCTATTTGAACTCCAACAACTCAAATTAGATTCTAGTGAATCCTTTGATTATAAACAAGTTTATGATTATGCAATAAATGAAATACATAGTCAATATAACCTTAGAAACAAGAAAAACAATGTCTTCTACCAAGAAATCTTCCCAAACTCAGAATCAGAAAACAGTAGAAGCTCCCAAAACAAAGGTTTTGCAAATTATCCCAAGGGAAAATAAGAAAAACTCAAATTCTTCCCAAAACATTTCTAGTCAAAAAAAAGCATGAGGCCCTAAAATTGTTGATATTATTGATGAATTTTCACAAGCTGCAAAATATTCACAAAAATCTACTTCTGCTATAGCTTCTAATTCTATAAAAACAAGAAATTTAGATCCCAAAAAACCTTCTACTGATCCTAAAATAGTAGATCAAAAATTGTTACTTTAAAAACATCTGCTAAAAATTCTAAGTCTGAAAAAACATCTACTACTTCACAAACAATCCCTGAAAAGAAAGTTATAAGTAGTAAAACGCAAGAAACACAAACAGAGAATCCCAAAACACTTGAAAATGAAAAAACAACTGTATAAAAACAAGACAAACCAACACATACTACAGTTACCAAAGAAGAATTGATTCAAATCAGTAAAACTCAACCTACATTCAACATACAATCACAAATTTCAAAGCTTAAAATACCAATTTCTTTGACTGAGTTGGTAAAAAATGACTTGTATAAATCAACCATAACTGAAACATTAAATATCAATGATGGAGAAGACTCCATAAATCTAAATGATGATCAACCAGAGTTGATTTTTAGCCCAGATGTGAATGGAAAACATGAAGATGGTGTAGTTCCTCCATTTTATATCAGTCTCACCATTCATGATCAAATTCTACATAACACAATGCTAGATTCAGGAGCTTCCCATAATCTAATGCTCAAAGCCATCATGGAAACTCTGAATCTAGAAATCACAAGGCCATACAAAGATTTGTTTTCTTTTGATTCAAGTAAAGTTAAATGCCTAGGTTTAATCAAAGATTTGTGTGTAACACTAGTTCAATACCCTGGTAAGAGTATATTAATGGACATTGTAGTAGCTGATATCCCACCAAAATATGGAATGTTACTTTCTCGCTCATGTAGAGCAAAGTTGCAGGGATCTCTACAATTGGACATGTCTTATGCTACTATATCAGTTTTTGGTCAGCGTAAAAAGTTATATAGGGAAAAATTAATGAAGTACATGGTCAGTAGTGCTAAAAGATCAATAAATTACCCCATTTACTCTACACCAACTGACCTTGAATCTTTTATCCTATGTAACTCTGAAACAAATGAAATCCAAACTAAACTAGTAGATAAAAAAGGGAGCATAAAACAATGATAATATTTTTCATGAATCTCTATGGAATTTATACTTTGATGGTTCTGTGAATAAGTAAGGAGAATGAGCAGGAGTTTGCATAACAAACATGGAGACTAATCACTCAGAAGGCCATGCTTTCAGGCTCAATTTCAAATGTACAAACAATATGGCTGAGTATGAAGCTCTCATCCTAAGAATCCAAATAATTAGGAACTCAGGAGGAAAAAGAATTTTAATAATGGGAGATTCATATTTGATCATAAAAAAAGTATATGGAGTTTATTATGTTTACAATTCTAGACTATGCAGATATAGATACATTGTCATAGATTTAAATGATGATTTATTGGAATGTAAATTCGCTGCTATACCTAGAAAAAAAAATATACAAGCTGATTGTCTTGCAAATTTTGCTAGTACATGGAATTTACCATTCCAACCTAATCACAGATACATTGTTGAAGGCTAGCATAGGCCAATAATTCCAGATAATCTTAAGTATTGGCAGATTTTTTCTTAGCATGAATAGATTTACAAGTTTATGAACAATGAAGGAGAATTTCAGAACTGTAATATAGATACATATTGTACTATAAATCATGATTTATATTGTGAAATAGATTTAAATAAATTAGATGTAAATAGAATAAAGTTTGATAAACCAACTAGATTTAGTCAAGTTGATATAGATAGCTTAGAGAAAGTGGAGATTGAAGAAATTATTGAAGATGAATACGAGGTATTGAATCTTAAGGATAATTTCTTACCTAAAGGTTTAACCCCCTTAGAAGATATTTTTGACTCCAATGATGTAGCTAGAAAACCAAAAATGGAGCTAGTAAGATCTGACATAGAAGAATGTAACATTGGTACAGAGTTAAAACCAAAAATAATCAAACTGTCCAAAATTTTACCTCAACAAGAGAAGGATAAATATATTGAGCTTTTAAAGGAATATCGTGATGTGTTTGCTTGGAGTTATGAAGATTTAAAATCTTATGATAAAAACATAATCCAACATAAAATTCCAATAAAAGAAGATCAAAAGCCATTCAAACAAAATTTGAGAAGAATTAACCATGTGATATTACCTTTGATTGAAAAAGAAGTTAAAAGAATGTATGATGCCTAGATCATTGCACCAATCAAATATTCTGATTGGGTTTCCAACTTAGTCCCAACGAGAAAGAAAATAGGAGAAATTAGATTGTGTGTTGACTTTATAAATCTTAAAAAAGTATCCTTAAAAGATAATTACCCTTTACCTAAAATGGATGACATGTTACAAAGGGTAGTGGGTTCTTCAAGGATTTCACTGTTAGATGGTTTTTCAGGATACAACCAGATCCTAGTCCAAGAAGAAGACCAAGCTAAAACAACATTTACTACTCCTTGGGGCACTTTTATGTATGTAAAAATACCTTTTGGTCTAATGAATGCAGGAGAAACCTTTCAAAGGGCTATGGACATAGATTTTGCAAAGAAAATACATGAGTTCTTAGTAATTTACTTAGATGACATTACTGTGTTTTCCAAAACTGATAATGAAGACTTGGATCATTTGAGACAAGTTTTTGTTAAGTGTAGGAAATATGGAATCTCTTTAAATCCTAAGAAAAGTCTATTTGGATTAGAAGAAGGTAAGTTACTTGGACACATAATTTCAAAAGAAGCAATTAGAATAGATACTACTAGGATAGAAGAAATTTTGAACATCAGCCCACCAAGAAACATCAAGAATTACAAGCCTTTTTAGGTAAGATAATTTTTTTAAGAAGATTCATATCTAACTTAGCTGAGATAATTAGACAATTGAATAACATGCTCAAAAAAAATTTAGTTCCTAAATGGACTGTTGAGGCTAAAAAATCATTTGAATCTATCAAACAAGCCTTAACCAAAAATCTAGTCCTAATAATACCTAATTTTAAGAAAGATTTCATGATTTTTTCAGTTGCTTCAGAACACACCATTGTTGCAGTTTTACTGTAGAAAAATGACCAAGGATTTGAACAGCCTATAGATTTCTTTAGTAAGGCCCTTAGAGATGCCCCTTTGAAGTACAAAATTATGGAAAAATAAGCCCTAGCTTTGGTAAAGGCTATTAAAGACTACAGAGTTTATATTCTCTACTCACACATTATTGCCTATGTCCCAAATACTGTAGTTAAAGACATTCTTACTCAGGATGGTCCTGATGGAAGAAGAGGTAAGTGGATTGCCACTATATTATAATATGACATAGAGATAAAACCCACCAAGCTCATTAAAGGTCAAGGATTAGCCAGACTTATGGCTGAATCCAATTGTAATGCCCTAGATATAAATTTTATTTCTCAAGTAAATGATGAGGAAGAGATGGAAACTCCATCGAACAGTGAAGCCTTCACAGACTCACCTTGGTATACAGATATCATATTTGTATTACAAAACTTACAATCTCCTCCTGAATGGTCAAGAACCAAATCTAGATTTTTAAAACTTAAAGCAGTAAGATTTTGTATCTTAGATAATGTACTTTTCTGGAGAGATCATAGTGGTATTTTATTAAATTGTTTACTAAAGGAAGAAGCTGAAAAAATACTTGAATAATTTCATGTAGGTGACTGTGGAGAGCACTTATATTGGAAAAATACTGTAGACAAAATCCAGAGAGCTGGTTTTTACTGGCCTACCTTGCTTGCTGATGTCCAAAAATATGTTACTTCATGTCATAAGTGCCAAATTTTTTAGGTTAAGAATAAATTATTACCCCTCCCTTTAAAGCCTATTTTAACTGAAATTACATTTCAACAATGGGGTTTAGACTTCATTGTTGAAATTAACCCTCCCTCTTCAGGCCAACATAAGTGGATTTTGATAGCCACTGATTATTTTACCAAGTGGATTGAGGTCATACCCTCCAGGCAATCCACATATACTGTCATTATTTCATTCCTAGAAAACAACATCCTTTCAAGATTTGGATGTCACCAAACGATAATTATTGATAATGCAATAGCATTCAAATCCAAGAAAATGATTGATTTTTGCCACAAATACCATATTACCCTAGGCCTCTCTACTACATATTACTCCAAAGGTAATGACCTAGTTGAATCCTCAAACAAAATCCTTGTAAATATCATCAAAAAGTTACTTGAAGACAATAAAAAGACTTGGAATAAGAAGTTAGTCAATGCCTTATGGGAAAATAGACTTACTACTAAGAAATCCATTGGTACATCTCCTTACCAGCTTGTATATGGAATGGATGATGTTTTTCCATCCTCCTTAGGAGTACGAGTGATGAAAATTATCCAAGAATTACAGGTCGAAACAAATGACATACAAATAAGGATAAATCAAACTATTCACTTGCAACAAACAAGGGAAGAAGTTTATATTAAATCTCAAGTCATTTAGGATAAGATCAAGAAAATCTATGATAAAAATACTAAAGAGGATGATTTTTACATAGGAGATAAAGTGTTAAAATGATATTCTAGAAGAGAAGACAAAGGAAAACATGGGAAATTTGATTTTCTATGGAAAGGGCCTTATGTAATTTACGGATATAGAGGTAATAATGCTTTCTTTCTGAAAGAATTGGATGGAACAGATCTATAAGAAGGACCATTTAATGGAAAAATGTTGAAGCACTACTACTCCCCTGAGTTAACAAATAGTTAGTTTTTATTCACTTTGATCATTGTACATATATATTACAAAGTTTAGATCGGATTAGATGTTTCCTTAGCAAAGTTGAAGCCTGGAGAGAAGGCTCTAATATTTGAGAGGTAAATATCATAAGTATGAATAAGCTGCAGATATCAGAAGACATTTACAAGGTCATCACAATCAAATTTCAAAGGCTACTAGTCTCATAGTTCTTGATATTTCACTAGGAAATGTCATCCCCATGTGGAGCCATTGTTAGGGTCCTATAATAATAGGGTTCATAAAATTTTGAATGGAATTTGATATTCTTGTAAATATATACATACCTTGCTTTCTGCAAGTTGTTTTCCCATATTTGAAAAATGAAAAATAATAAAAAATGAAAAAAGAGGGTAAAAGTCCTAAAATAAAGATAAAAGGACTTAGAAAAATGTAGACCCCAAAAGAAAAAAGAGATGAAAATAAGACCTAAAAGTGAGCAAGATCAAATTCCACTACTTTTACTTTTACTACAAAGAATAATTATTATGTGCGGAGCATCAATAAATGCCATAATCCATGATTAGTTAGTCAATTTAATCTTAACTTTTCATGTTTTCAATTTCATGTCTTAGAAAGTGAATAAAGATTTGTCAAACAGTTTAAAATTGAAAAATCAGTAGATAGGTAGAGAATAATGAGGAGCTCAATAGTTTAATCTCAGCCTTCAGATGAAATAAGGTAGACTTAGATAGTTTTACAGTTTGAAAAGAATTTTTTTTAATGTTGCAAGTCTAAATGCACCTACAAAATGAAGAAAAAATGTTAGAAATAAAGTTGGGTAGGTAGAAAGCAGTGGAGAAAGCATGTAAATAATAAATCATTGGAATAAATCACTGATTATATTCAGTATTCTAAGCTTTCAGTCAAATAGGCTCAGAGCATTTCTTTGACTTTTGTTGGGACAGAACCCAAGGCTCGATGACTGATAAGTTAAAAATATTGAATTAATACCTTAAACCCTCATTTATCATCATTCACCCTTCATTCATACATTAAAACCTATTTTTCCTAAGTAAAGACACATTCTTACTTAGCAAAGCTAAAATCCAAAATAACTAAATTTATCCCTTGAAAAGAATTCATAAAACCCTCAAAATTGCATTTATCCTAAGTATTAGTGAAGGAAATATAAAGGTACGCAATGCTTGATTTTATACTATACTTAGAGATAATATGTGTTTCATTTTTATTTACACTACCCTTTCATATTAACCTTTAACATCTTTTTATTAAATCCCTAAGAAGTACCCTCCCATAGTTATTAATTCCCTTATATTTAAAATACCCCAAAAAACCCACTTATAACATTTAGACCAAAGTCTATTATCCCATGTGCGCAAATAAAAGCCCAAAATTATAAACCCTTTGGTCTAAAAACTATCATTATTTGAATACCCCACCCCATAGTTTTAAAACCATTCAAAGGGCTAAAACTATATAATATAATTAATCGCGCCCGCACCCATTTGTATTGATTAAACCCCTTTATATATGTTTTAAACCATATAACCCCCGCCACATCTTAACCCTTCCACTTAGGTAAAGGCCTCGTCCCACCTTCCCATTTTGATGCAACTCCCAAAATGATCTCAGTCGTTCACGTTCAACCTCTAGATCTGACAGACAAAACTTGATATCGCGTGAAAAAGATGCCCGACCCTTCACACGCAATATTCACGCCATATGGGTGGTTTCACCCATTCCTCTCTATTCTATGTGGCCCCTCCTCATTGGATCGTGTTCATTGAAGTTAAAACAACTTACCACCAGAAGTCTATGAGATAACCATTGGTTTTAAAAATCCTTTGCATTCCAAAACCACTCTCCCGCCAGACAAGACCTGCATTCAATGCAATTGACATGTTTAGATAAAACCTTTGGTTAATGCATTTATTCATTTATATTTCGTGTTTAACCACTGCATTGCTTCTCCCGACTGTACAAACTCTGTTAAAGCCCCTGGTTGCCATTTTTACACCCGAAACCTCCTAAATTTACCAAAGCACACCTGTGAAGACGAATGAGGAAGTTCCACCTTGCTCCAAATAAACTACTGAAGCCATCAATTTGACTAGAAACTATAAAAACTCTTTCAAAGCCGATACCTCCATTAAAACAGGTATTTTTCTGAGATTTAAACCTGCAGCCAAGTTTAAAAACCTTGTTTAAAGAAAGAAAATATATTTTAATTAAGAAATCAATTAAGAAGACTACCTAAAAAGTCCCAAAAACAGGCCAAACTTTGGAAAATTTTTCCCACAAATCATGTTTGTCGACTGCGCGTTTTTTCAAGGAAATTAATAAAATTTTGATAGTTTAATAGTGCATTTCAAGCTCTGAAATAAGCTAGAAATATTCTCTAGCTGCCCTAATCTTTTGTGATCTTTTCGAAAAGAATTTTAACCCCATTTTTCAGTAAAAAAAACTTAGAAAGCCCATGTTTTCTATTTTAGACTAGTTTTAAAGCCTCAGAACTTCTTTGATAAACCTAATTGGGAATAAAACCCAAAAAAAGACTCTATTTTTCCAAATTTTCCCAATTAAGCCTCTACAATAGTAAAATTGCCTCTGTAAACTGTTTAAAACTTGCAGACGAAAATCAAGATGCCTAAAAAACAGAGTGTAAGCAAGCATGAAGGTTCTAAAGCTCCTAAACCTACTCCTGCCATGACTCCAAATACTGAAATTGTGGTCAATCCATTACAACCCCCAGTTGTTGATATTGAAAACATTCCCTTATATTGACTACAAAATAGTTGATCCCATAGTTGAATTCAATCTGTTAGATATCCATAACTGGTGTTTTGAGAAGTCTTTAGATGAGCATGAAGAAGTTCATATTTGGGAATCCAATCTGCCCAAATATGTACTCCCTTTGACTCACCCTTGTCAAGAAATTATCAAATTATGTCACCAATAATATATTCCTGAACAAAGAGATATTGTGAATGCCAGTAAAGAAGTCTTATTTACCATCCCTGCACAGTCAATAAACCAAATGTTACAGCTTAAACCAGATCCCCAAGTAGTCCCTTTATCTATTGAGGCCCTCACTAAGCTATACATTGGCCTACATTTCCCTAAAAGTTTTATGATTTTTTAGACTTTTATGCCTTTTCATGTTGAAATTCCCAAGTTAAATCCTCCATATTCAACTGCTAAATTCCCTGAAGGTTCAAGGCATGTAATCTCCATGCTTTCCTTCTGTTGAAGCCTAGAAAATATCTGCTTCAAACATTGGGGAAAACCACCTGGTCGGGACCTTAGGACAACTCCTTATCCGTTTGGTATGGTGGCTCCGACTGGATTGAAAGGACCAGTTTCCTTATAACTAATGGGTTGGTGATGGGTTGATTTGGATGAGTGAAAATGGGACTAAATAACTAAAATGAAACTATCTAATTTAATATAAATATTAATAAATAAATTCTAAAGTTAACCCGGGTATCATATGTGAATACAACTTAAAATTATTCCAATTTAACAATAACCATAAAAATGTATTAAAGTTTAATTGAAATTGTGCAGTAACAAATAAAGATAACTCTGTTTAAGAAATTAAACAGAGTTATATTAGCATATTGCATTCATCATTGTATACCATCTATATATACTTATGAAAGGTAACATTTCAATTATACTCAGAAATGATATATAAAGAAACGTTGTGAAAACCAAATATATATAAATGATAGCAAATTTTAAAGCGAATATCATAAGACAAAAGAAATCAATAGTGAACAGATAGAAATACCTTATTCATCTTGAAAGATTTCAAATGAAATCTGATACTCTAATCCAGTAATTCTGATGCAAAATCAAATCCAAGGTACAGAAATGCAACACTTTAAAGATAATTCCGCATAAAATCACCAGATGTGATACTTTATAAAATATAAAAGTCAGTGGAGTACATAAATGTAATCTCCAAGTCAAAAATATAATAATCCAGGACCCTTCTCTAAATGCATGAGAAGGGTTTAAATACTACTTAGCTAAATCTAAAAATAGTCTATTACAAAATTAAGGATTCGGTTTAAATGACCGTCCTTTTCCTAGGAAAAAATACAGCAAAATTAAAACTAAATCTAAAAATAAAGACTATTAACTAACTACTTATGAACTTGATCTTTAAACTTGCAGGCATCTAGCATTGTTTTTGATGTGGTTGGCAAACTTTAGATTTCAAGCTGTCACAGAAAAAGACAGAATCGGCAAGTGTAGGCGCAATCTTCTCAGTAGAATTGATGATACAACTAAGCGCACTGTGCTGACTGTGTGGTTTCACCGTGTATGTCTAGTAAGAGTCCTCGTTTAATCTTGTCAACCCTTGGATTGATTTTGCTCTTTCTTCTGCCGTTTGCCCCCATTCTGTTTGCAGTTGATGTGCCTGTGGGAGATATCCTGGAACAGTTTCTGAAATTAAATTAGCTTTGTGAAAATTATCATTTACACAATCAGTAAGACTGTTTGCTGCTGTAGCCGCCTCCTCTGTTGCTTTCTCTGCCCTTCTGATTTGTGCATCCCAGTTATTGAAAAGTATTTCTTTATAGTTCATTAATAATTGGTGCACCGACTTTTCTTCCTTCCTCTGTTTTTTGCCATACCAAATAATCAGTAATCTTTTCATTAATTAAATCATAATCATTTCGTAAATCTACGACATGATTAGTGATCTTATCACTCTCTTGGAAAAAAGAATTCCATTGCAAGATTTTTTAGCATAATACTTCTTCTTGTTGCAGTAGTTGATTGTTTAAAGAGATAGTTTCTGAAATAAACTCTGGAAGCTTTGGATCATCTTTGTGCTGATCTTGGATAATCTGTATTTGTTTCTCTTTATCAGCAAAACTTTTTTTATGTCCAATTTGCATTTCTTCAAGTTGTTGGTGTAACTTTTCAAGTTTCATCTGTGCTTCATTATTGGCCTGGACCTGTTGCAATTGCTGTTGCAAAGTTTGTATCTGTTCTTCTTTTTCATTTAATAAGAGTTGTATCTCAAATGCTTCATCAATAGTGGCAGAAGCATAAGCACCTGTAATTTGAGATAACTTAGCAAGATTTTCAGTAGGCTCTGTGGTAGGATCCTTACACAAGACATCTAGTTGTTCTGTTTCAGTAGCAATTGCACCTTCTAACTTTCTCTTTTTTCTTTTTTTCTTCACTACTGCTTTGTATTTTGGGCTATAAAATACATCTAGAGAAGGAATATCCTCTACATTAAGTACAATTTCAGACGAGGAAGTAATAGGTATGTGTGCAGTTCTTGTGACTGTGCTACTTATTCCTGTGCTCAAAACTTTAGTTGTCTGTACAGAGGTCTATACATTCTGTCCTTCCACATTAAGCAATTGATTAAAGCTTTCCCATTCTTTTTTTAATTCAATTGTGACTGACTGTTGCTTTACATTGGTAGGAGGAGGATTTTTGTGCTGAGAAGTCAAAATTTTCTATTGTGAAAGATCTTTCGATTGAGTAGTATCTTTCACTGATTCTTTATTTTTTTCTTGCTTTTCATTAGAATTATTGGAATGTTCAGAAGTCTCTTTTTCAGATTTTGACTTAGATTTATCTGTACTTGAACTGTTGTTAAGACTAACGCTAGGAGTTTTTTCCCTTGCGGGTTCCAAGCGTAGATTTTCCAAAGGAATAGTAGTTAGTCTTCTCTCTTTGTAAAGTTTAAATTCCTGGAATTCCTCTGAAGATAATTGCATTTGAGCTGAATTCAAAACTTCTTTAAATGAACCTTTTGTTTGGAACATATCATCAAAAAGATCTTGTTCCTCGGAAAATTCGCTTACTCTGATTGAATTGGTAAAAATTTTAACAACATTATTTGGGTCAAATAACCTTCTCGAAAACTTGAACAATTGTAAGCATGTAATGTTTCTTACCTCTTTGAATGCGTGACCAACATCAAACAGTGAAAATGTCCCACAGGTTATGGGAAATTGTGGCCAAATGCCTTTCTTCTTCTCTTTTAATTCCTTTGTCAAGCCTCCTTGACCACAGGTTTGATAAGAAATCTCCCGAGCAACAAGTCTATCCGGAACATACAGGGGTAAAACATGGGGGGAAGCAAAACTTCCAAAAACCCTAACATAAGTGAACAACTCTTCTCCAAACCATCTCGCGACAGGGATAATGTCGACCTCTGTTTCTGGAGATAACCTAGGGGCATCCTTATTATGCAATGTTCTATACAATGGCAGCATTATACCATTGCAAATCTGGTAAAAATGAGGGACAAACTTAGACTCCCATAGTTCCTTATGATACACATGAATAGGCAAAGGATCTTGGATTGTCCATTTCCAACCCATCACAGGGAATTTAGAAACAAAACAGATAACGTCCATGACATAGGCAGATAAATAAAAAGGCGGATAAATCCGCTGAGAAACACTTCGTTTAGACTGATAATGGAAAATAACAATGGTCAAATTATCAGACAAGATTTTGGCCCAGTCTACAATTGTAGAATTAACAACAGCATTCAACAAAGGGAGCCATTAAGGCATGATCATATTTATGTCAGGCTTTCCAAAAAGCCTGCATAACATGGCAGCAGCAAAACAATATGGAGAGGTAAGTGAACCAGTACTGTACATACCGTGTTTGTTTTTCTTCAACGGTTTATCTCTTTTGGTCCACTCCTGTGTGCATTTCGACAAATTTGCAAGTTCTTTGGCAAAATTATCCATAAATTGCTTATTATAAGTCACCTGAGGTTCCGGAAAATGATACATTAGCCTCAAATCTTCCGTAGTGAATGACCCAATTAGCTCTTGAGTTGGAGTTCTAAATTGCCTGTATGAAATATCGGTGCTGTCCAACACCCATTTCACCATGTCTATATACGAAAGAATTCTTGGCCTTGCCGCTATCCTATGTAGAAATGAACAAGCCAGTTCTTTAAGGGTTGCCTCAGATGAATTACTGGAACCTGCTGTAGCTGCAACTTGCATCACCATGGGATTTTCTTCTTCGAGAAAATTATACATTCCTTCCCAGGTGGTTATACTGGCATCCTTATTGCAAGCAGTGTCTGTATACAGTGAAGCCATTTCTCTGTTTTCAGGATTTGAAGTCTTCTCTTTCTTACCCATAATGTTCTATAAACGTTTTGTATAGTTGTTTGCTCCTTCGTGCCTGCGGTTTTACGATTTAAATGAGAGGAATGGCATGAGAAAGGTGATGAGATAGTTTTAAATGCAAAGGCGGATGAAATATATTATTTTAACGTGAAACGACCTTTCAATCAAAAAAAATCCTCATTTACCATTAATTGACAATCCATTCATTTAATCCAATCATTAAAGCGCAAAACGGATATTAATTTATGGAAGGATTTTCTTTGAACAACGCGCTTTTATGAATCTGCGACATTGCGATCTGCGATTTGCTGCGCAATATCGCAATATCGCAATTTTCTCAAAACGTAACCATCGCAAATATCACATATCGCAAATATCGCAAATAAAAAAGTATTCATTTAACACATTTCTGCGATCTGCGATTTGCGACTCGTATAGGTTTTTTGGGATCCCGTTATCGCAATATCGCAAAATCACAATTTCAGTTTTACAAAAGATATCTACTATTTGCGATGGATGCACTATTTCGTTTAAAGAAAATTTTTATTGTAATCTATCATAAACTTAAGTGTTTCTTAAGGTTTTTCTAAGGAATTTCCCTAAGTTTATGATATAAAGTTTTATTTGAAAAGGAAAACAAATCCTAATTGATTTTTTTGGATTTTTTAACTAAGGGTCCCCATTTATTTAGTATTATTACTAATATTAAATAAAAAGGGGGGTTGTTGCTGGTCACAACAATTGGCGATTCATTGAAAGAAACAGTTATCTCTGAAAAAATAAAATGAACACTATATTTCTAGTAAATAAAGATTTTTAAAGATAATGAAAACTATCTTAGGATATTTTTTAAATAAAATCTAACTATGAAAAATAAAATAAAAATCATGGACAATTTCTTTCTAATTCCTTAAGAACAAAAACATTTTGGGTTATCTCAAGCTTTGATTGGTGTTAATAATGAAGTAAGTGGATTTCTCCAAGTTTTGGTTTTATAATATACTCTATTGCCATAGGTATTGCCTCTGCTGCCAGCAAACGTTCATAGTCTCGACAGGGTTACCTTTAAACCATTAACCATTCATTGTCCCATCCAACTAAAATTATGACTTTTTAAAAGATAAATTCATAAGATCTATTATCTCATGTTTTTTGTCTTTTACTTATTTTTATTTTTAAGAGCCATTGTTCTGGTTTGGTAGTCAGTTAATAACAATGTCATTCACTAGTTATAATTAAACTGAACAAGCTGGCTCGTGATGAGACCCCTTTTCTTATATTTATAATCCATTACCCTGTTTTGGTATGCATTATTGGTAATGTCAGTTTCATTACTTCTTATGAACATGGTAAGTCGGTTCATAATGAGACCTCTTAACTCTTAAATTTTCATATAATTTCTTAGAATTACATTCTAACAAATCACAACTTAAATGGATGGGGTGAAATAGTTTTATCCTTAAGAATCAATGGATGACAATTTTCAGAGTTTCTTGAGTACCAAGACTTTGAAAAATCTTTACTTTTATAGATAACCTTTCTCTGCTCAATAAACTTACAATGATTTACATTCTCCTCAATTTTTCAAAAGATCATGCAAATGATTGGAATAATCTTTCAAAGTTTAACATCTTATTTTAAACTATCCAAAAACTGTGATCATCTCTTTAAAAATTCTCATTTACACAAAATAAATATTTATGATATTTTTCCTAAGAAATTTTCTTAATAGTAAACAGTCAATTAGAGACTTATTAACAACCTTTATTTTCAAAAACAATTAAAAACTTTGCAGAAAGGAATATGTACAATTAAGAAGGGGTTACCTCCTTATGAAAAGAATTTCTTTAAGACAAGCCCATTTACAGGAAGAGATTCTCTCTTTCCCGTTAAATCTTGGAGTATGAATGTATTTGAGCCTATCTTTTCAGCAATCTAAAATGGTCCAAGCCACATTTTCTGAAACTTGGTATGTTTACCTTTTTCTTCATGTGCTTTATCCCATTTCAGAACAAGATCACCAATTGAAAAAATCTTTGAGCCGGTAGAACTTGCATCAAAAGAAGATTTTACAAGCTGTTGATGTTTTTCATGAATAATTTTTGCTTTATCTCTATCTTCTTCTAATTTAAGGATTTGATCATATCTCAATTGAATGGATGAAGAAGGATTTTCTTCAATAAATTACACTAGGGCTAGTGATGGAAGAGCTAAATTTGATGGTATCACAACTTCTTTTCCATAAACTAAATTGAAAGGTGAAGTTCCTATTGAAGCTTTTTTAGTAATACGATCAACCCATAGTGCAAAGATTAAAGACTTGTGCCAATTCTTTTGATTTTGATCAATGGTCCTTTTAATGATTTTGATAAGATTTTTGTTAGTGGATTCAGCCAAACCATTACCTTATGGATAATAATTTGCTGAATATTTCAATTTAAAACCTCTCTTGATTGCAAATTCTATTATACTATTTCCGGAAAAATAAGATGCATTATCAAAGAAAAAAGCGTTAGGTACACCAAACCTGGTTATGATGAATTGATCTATGAAATCAATAATTGCATCAGAATTGGCTACCTTCAAAAGGATTGCTTCTACCCATTTTGTAAAGTAATCAGTTGCTGTAAGGATGTATTTGTGCTGTTTGGAAGAATGAGGTACTATCTCACCAATAATGTCAAGCCCCCATTTCTCAAATGGTTGCTCAATATTTACCGGTTGCAAAGGAAAAGCTGGTTTCTTTTGTCTTCTGCTAGCAGTTTGACAAACTTTGCACTTCCTTACATAATCATGCGTATCTTTAAAAATGGTAGGCCAGTAATAACCAGCATGAATTATTTTGTGAGCTGTGGTATAACCTCCAAAATGACCTCCTGCTGGTCCATCATGCAATTCCTGCAATACCTTTTCAGCTTCACTCTTTTCAAGACATCTTAATAGGATTGAATCATAATTCTTTCTGAATAACACATTATCAATGATCTCATATTTAATAGCCTTCAATCTTAAAGCACGTTTGTTCTTATAGCTGAGATTAGAAGGAGCATACCCATTTTTCAAGTAATATATGAGATCAACATACTGAGATTCAAAATCTGTAATACTTATCTGACTAACTTGAATATCATTGTTTGGATCTTGATTTTCTGGTATGTTATGAGCTCCTGCCAATAATCTGCAAAAACCTTGTCCTCTAACAATCTTAGCTGGTTTAATATCAATATCATATTCTTGAAAGGCTGTTACCCAGTTAGCTCTCTTTTCTCCTACTTCTTTTTGAATTAATAATTGCCTCACTGCAGAGAATGGGACAATGATTTTTGTATGTGTTTTCAAGAGAAAAGGTCTGAAATGTTTGATTGATTTAAACACGGCAAAGGCTTGTTTTTCAACATCGGAATAATTAAGCTCAGCTTCTTGCAGATTTGAGCTAAAAAAAGAAATTGGTGCTTCAATTTTCTGATCATTGAGCTGTGTTAAAACAACTGCATAGGATGTTTCGGTGGCCAAAGTATACAAAATAAAATCTTTAGAAAAATCAGGGGTATTCAATGCTGGTGCATTAATGATCGCTTGTTTGATTGTCGCAAAGGCTTCTTTCTCTTTATGCCTCCATTTGAATACTGAATTCTTCTTGATCATATTTGGCATAGGTAAAACAATTTGAGAAAAATCAGGAATGAATCTTTTTACAAAATTGATCTTCCCAAGAAATGATTGCATGGATTTTTTGTTATGAGGTAAAGAAATATCATAAATTTCTTTCACTCTATCTGGATCAATATATATACCATCTTTTGACACAACAAATCCTAAGAGTTTTCCCTCATCCAAGGCAAAGAAAGATTTCTTTGTATTTAACGAAATACCAAACCTTCTACATCTTTCAAATATTTGCTTTAAATCTTGTAGATGATTGGCTCTCTTCTTTGAAAATACTGTTATGTCATCAAGATAAACAACAACTGATTTATTGATCAGACATTTAAATGCTATGTCCATGGCTCTTTGGAAAGTTGCTCCTACATTTATTATACCAAAAGACATTTTCTGATAAGCATAAGTTCCCCATTTTGTTCTGAAAGTTGTTTTCAATCTGTCATCTGGATGCACTAAAACTTGATTATAGCCTGAAAATCCATCAAGAAAGGACATAAGTTCAGAACCAGCTACCTTTTGAAGTATCTGTTCCATGGTTGGCAATGGGAAATTGTCTTTTAAACATGCCTTGTTTAAATTTCTAAAATCAATACAGATTCTTATATCACCATTTTTCGTCCTTACAGGTACCATATTGGAAACCCAATTGGAGTGCCTTACAGGAAAAATGATTTTGGCTTTTAAAAGTTTATTAAGTTCTGATTTGATTTATCCTTCGAGATTTGGATGAACCTTCCTTAACTTTTGTTGAACAGGTTTAATATCAGGAAGCATTGGAATTGTGTGTTGAATAACCGAAGTATCATACGTTTTTAAATCATCATAATTCCAAGAAAAAACGTTTTTATATTTGTTCAGAAGTTTAATGAAAGCATTCATTTCCTCTGGTGTTAAATTGAGTCCTCAATTAACGTTTTGAGGATTAGAGTCAGAGCCAAGATTTACTAATTCAAACTTCAAAGTGGAACTTTGAAGTTTAGCATTAGTGACTTTCTTGAATCTGTCTTTAATATCAATAAGTCCTCTAATTTAACAAAAGATTTCGGAATGGGATTTTCATTACCTTTTGAGGAAATTTGTAAATCATGATCATCCTCATCAATAATTTTTTCATCATATGATTTCTATAAAGTCATGAAATTTAAAATATCTTGATCATGATATAATACTCTCCAATTTGTGACATTATCTGGGACAGATGGGCGAAAAATCAATTCTACAGAAAACCTATCAGGACTGCAATCTTTAGCAGGTGGGAGTTTGGATGCAACATTAGCTAACAAGTCAGCTGATGTATTTTGATTCCTAGGAATAGGATAAATATTGAATGCTAAAAATGAGTGGTAAGATCTTGTACTAGGGTTTGATAGTGTTTAAAATGTCCTGAAACGCAATGAATAGTATTCCTAACTTTTTTTATGACAATTTCAGAATCACCAAAGACTTTCAAGTATTTAACATCTAACCCTATAGCTTTATAAAGTCCTTGAATCAAGGCTTCATATTCTGCAATATTGTTAGTACACTCAAATTCTAACCTACATGATAGCATGGTTTTCTCTCCATCTAGATCAATTAAGATGCACCCTGCTCCAGCTCCAGCACTAGATTTTGATCCATCAAAATATAACGACCAAAATAAATATTTATCTATTGACTTATCTATAATTACATCAGACATATTTATAATTCTGGAAGAATCAGATTGTAAAAAAATTTCTATTTGAGAAACAAAAGTATTTACAGAAAAAGGTGATTGAGGTGCTTTGAAGTTTCCAAGAAATGACTCAGCAGAATAACCTCCAAGAATATTGTTGTTGAATGCCATAGGCTCATTAGGTTGTTCAATTTCAGTGACAGTGTGTGTCATATGCTTTTCTCGTTCAACTTTGATTTGATTTGGTTTCTCTTTGTAAGGAAGCCACATATGTGAATAATCAGTTGTGATATAATCATTAAGTTTCACAGACCAGTCCCTGCTTAAGATTAATCCATAGAATTCAGGAATATCTGCAATCAAAATATCAATTCTTTGGACAATCCTAGGATCGGAAGCTAATCTGATAGTAACTGAATTGATTTCTCCTACAACTTGAACTTTAGAGCAATCCAATTGAACAATATGAACTGCTGATTTCTGTGGTTCGATATTCAATTTGGCACAAACAGAAGTAGGCATTATATTAGAGGAAGCTCCAGAATCAATTAAACAATTATGCAGATTTTTATTGTACATTTCATAAGTCAAAAGAAAAGGAGGAGTCTGAGAATTTGATTTTTCTCCAATGAGCACGGTATCAGTAGCATCTACCTTATCTGGTGGCTTACCAGCTCCTTTAGCTACTTTTGCAACTACACCACTTGGTAAAGGAGCAATTGGTGTAGCATTTAATTCTTTTAATAGCAACTTCTGCTGGTGTTTTAGTTTGCTGAGTTCATGTAAGGAAATGTTGGCTTTAATCTTTTTCATGTCTTCAACAATGTTATACTCCATAGGATCTGAAACTACTAAAGTCTTTGTTGTCGATGAAGGAGGATCAGAAGAAGATGGCTGATTCTGAGTAGGTAAGGGAGAAGTTTTCTTTGCGGGGGATTTGTCTTTGGTACTTGGAGTTGTAATTTTCTTTTTAGGAACTGTTTGTACAGGCTCCGATGTAGATTTACTCCTAGTACTTACAGGCATAGCTTCTTGTTCTACCTCACTATCAGAATTAGGGAGAATAAAATCCCACATTCCATGCAATTCAGCTATTTCTTCATTCTCATCTTCCTCTTCTGATACTGGAGGAGTATCTTCTTCTTCTTCCTCTTCTGATTCTGCATTAGAGATTGAATTGGGAGGTTTAGATTCAACTTGGTTTCTTCTGAAATTTCGGAATGGTTTTTTGGTAGAAGTTTCAGCTACTTGTTTTTTTATTTCAACCATTTCATTTGACATGGTTTTAAGAACTTTCTGTAAACCCTCCATGTCATATGGATCTTTGGCCTTTTTCTTTGAATCATCTTTGAAGCTGACTTTCTTTGATTTCCTTTCCTCAATAGAATTTTTCTTTTCTAGAGAAATAATTCGTTTTTCTACTGCAATAGCCTCTTTCATATTTTCGGCTAATGTAGGTTTTGCAGCTCTATCTACAAAAATTTCTATGTTTGAGGGTAAGGCAGTTATGTACCATTCACTTCTGACTTGTTCACTAGGCCTTGAATCTGTGTGAATTTTGTTCAAGAGTTTGTTGAATCTAGCATTGAATTATTTAATGGGTTCCTTGGGTTATGCTTTCAAATTTGAGAGATCGTTGATTAAAGTAGCTATTGATCTGTCATCTCCAAATTTGGTTAAAAAATGATCTGCAAAAATGGCCCAACTTGTTATGGATCTTGAAGGTAATGAAAAGTACCAGGATCCTGCTGCCCCTTGAAGAGTATAAGGGAATAGTCTGACTACAACATCTTCTTCTACGACTCCATTCAAATTTACAGCCAGCATAAAGTTATTGATGTGTTCTTCAGCTTGAATGTTAAGCTCTGGACTAAAATTTGGAAGCCATTTTCCAGGATTGTCAGGTAAATCATGTAAAGGTGCAGGCATGTTGACAGCCCCTGGAGTAGCCCATGGTCTAGCCATTATTGGAACAACTATTGGAGGAGTAGTAGAAGCTGGTGGTGTTTGAATAGAAGTTGTTGGAATAGATGATGTTGATATTGATGATGATTGAGGAGATGATGTGGAAACAACTGTACTTTGTTGAGTTGGGATTTCGGAAGCAGGTAATTGAATATTAGATGAAGAACTTATATCACTTATTGATTCCGATTGATTTTTTCTTGTCTTGACTCTACTAGGTAAAGGGAATTCTTTCGGAGAAATACCAAGTTTTTCACTTTGAAGCCTAGTAAGAGGTTTTGAAGAAACAAATTTTGAAGTTACACTACCTTCAGATATTTCAGACTCATCTAGAGATAACGAGAATCCTTTCAATTTATGAATTAAATCTTGAACTTCAGGAGACTCAGGATTTTGATTGTCTGAATGTTTTGAGATTTTGGTAGTGGGTGTATGAATATTCTTCTCAATTTCTTCTATAGGATTTTGTATTTCAGAAGAAATTGAAGAAGTTGATGAGGGTGTTTTTCTCTCAGAATGGCTTGTGGGTAAATATTTACTTGCCATTCATAGCTCAGGCCCTCCTTCTAGCGCCAAAAATTTTGAAGCCTAGAAAATCTCTACTTCAAACATTGGGGAAAACCACCCAGTCGGGACCTTAGGTTAGCTCCTTATCCGTTTCGTATGGTGGCTCCGACTGGATTGAAAGGACCAGTTTCTTTATAACTAATGGGTTGGTGATGGGTTGATTTGGATGAGTGAAAATGGGACTAAATTGACTGAAATAAAACTATCTAATTTAAACTAAATACTGATAAAGAAATTTTAACACTAACCCGGGCAATCATATGTGAATACAACTTAAAATTCTTCCAATTTAACAATAACCATAAAAATGTATTAAATTTTAATTGAAATTGTGCAGTAACAAATAAGATAACTCTGTTTAAGAAATTAAACAGATTTATATTAGCATATTGCATTCATCATTGTATACCATCTATATATACTTATGAAAGGTAACGTTTCAATTATACTCAGAAATGATATATAAAGAAACGTTGTGAAAACCAAATATATATAAATGATAGCAAATTTTAAAGCGAATATCATAAGACAAAAGAAATCAATAGTGAACAGATAGAAATACCTTATTCATCTTGAAAGCTTTCAAATGAAATCTGATACTCTAATCCAGTAATTCTGATGCAAAATCAAATCCAAGGTACAAAAATGCAACACTTTAAAGATAATTCCGCATAAAATCACCAGATGTGATCCTTTATAAAATATAAAAGTCAGTGGAGTACAGAAATGTAATCTCCAAGTCAAAAATATAATAATCCAGGACCCCTCTCTAAATGCATGAGAAGGGTTTAAATACTACTTAGCTAAATCTAAAAATAGTCTATTACAAAAATTAAGGATTCGGTTTAAATGACCGTCCTTTTCCCAGGCAAAAATACAGTAAAATTAAAACTAAATCTAAAAATAAAGACTATTAACTAACTAATTATGAACTTGATCTTTAAACTTGCAGGCATCTAGCATTGTTTTGAGAAGATGTGGTTGACCGACTTCAGATTTCAACTGTCCTGAAAAGACAGAATCGACAAGTGTAGGCGCAATCTTCTCAGCAGAATTGATGATACAACTAAGCGCGCTGTGCTGACTGTGTGGTTTCACGAAGTATGTCCAGTAAGAGTCCTAGTTTAATCTTGTCAACCCTTGGATTGATTTTTCTCTTTCTTCTGCCTTTTGCCCCCATTCTGTTTGCAGTTGATGTGCCTGTGGGAGATATCCTGGAACAGTTTCTGAAATTAAATTAGCTTTGTGCAAATTATCATTTACATAATCAGTAAGACTGTTTGCTGATGTAGCTGCCTCCTCTGCTGCTTTCTCTGCCCTTCTGATTTGTGCATCCCAGTTATTGAAAAGTATTTCTTTATGGTTTTCATTAATAATTGGTGCACCAGCTTTTCTTCCTTCCTCCGTTTTTTGCCATACCAAATAATCAGTAATCTTTTCATTAATTAAATCATAATCATTTCGTAAATCTACGACATGATTAGTGATCTTATCACTCTCTTGGAAAAAATAATTCCATTGCAAGATTTTTTGGCATAATACTTCTTCTTGTTGCAGTAGTTGATTGTTTAAAGAGATAGTTTCTAAAATAAACTCTGGAAGCTTAGGATCATCTTTGTGCTGATCTTGGATAATCTGTATTTGTTTCTCTTTATCAGCCAAAATTTTTTGATGTCCAATTTGCATTTCTTCAAGTTGTTGCTGTAACTTTTCAAGTTTGATTTGTGCTTCATTATTGGCCGGTACTTGTTGCAATTGATGTTGCAGAGTTTGTATATGTTCTTCTTTTTCATTTAATAAGAGCTGTATCTCAAATGCTTTATCAATAGTGGCAGAAGCATAAGCCCCTATAATTTGAGATAACTTAGCAAGATTGTCAGTAGGCTCTGTGGTAGGATCCTTCCACAAGACATCTAGTTGTTCTGCTTCAATAGAAATTGCACCTTCTAACTTTCTATTTTTTCTTTGTTTCTTCACTACTGCTTTGTATTTTGGGCTGTAGAATACATCTAGAGGAGGAATATCCTCTACATTGAGTACAATTTCAGACGAGGGAGTGATAGGTATGTGTTCAGTTCTTGTGACTGTGCTACTTATTCCCGTGCTCAAAACTTTTGCTGTCTGTACAGGGGTATGTACATTCTGTCCTTCCACATTAAGCAATTTATTAAAGCTTTCCCATTCTTTGTCTAATTCAATTGTGACTGACTGTTGCTGTACATTGGTCAGAGGATTTGTCTGCTGAGAAGTCAAAATTTGATGTTGTGAAAGATCTTTCGATTGAGCAGTATCTTTCACTGATTCTTTATTTTTATCTTGCTCTTCATTAGACTTATTGGAACGTTCAGAAGTCTCTTTTTCATATTTTAACTTAGATTTATCTGTACTCGAACTGTCGTTAATACTAACGCTAGGAGTTTGTTCCCTTGCGGGTTCCAAGCATAGATTTTCCAAAGGAATAGTAGTTAGTCTTCTCTCTCTATAAAGTTTAAATTCCTGGAATTCCTCTGAAGATAACTGCATTTGAGCTGAATTTAAAAATTCTTTAAATGAACCTTTTGTTTGGAACATATCATCAAAAATATCCTGTTCCCCGGAAAATTCCCTTACTCTGATTGCATTGGTAAAATTTTTAACAACATTATTTGGGTCAAATAACCTTCTCGAAAACTTGAACAGTTGTAAGCATGTAATGTTTCTTACCTCTTTAAATGCGTGACCAACATCAAACAGTGAAAATGTCCCACAGGTTATGGGAAATTGTGGCCAAATGCCTTTCTTCTTCTCTTTTAATTCCTTTGTCAAGCCTCCTTGACCACAGGTTTGATAAGCAATCTCCCGAGCAACAAGTTTATCCGGAACATACAGGGGTAAAACATGGGGGGAAGCAGAACATCCAAAAACCCTAACATAAGTGAACAAATCTTCTCCAAACCATCTCGCGACAGGGAGAATGTCGACCTCTGTTTCTGGGAATAACCTTGGGGCATCCTTATTATGCAATGTTCTGTACAATGGCAGCATTATACTATGGAAAATTTGGTAAAAATGAGGGACAAAATTAGACTCCCATAGTTCCTTATGATACACATGAATAGGCAAAGGATCGTGGATTGTCCATTTCCAACCCATCACAAGGAATTTAGAAACAAAACAGATAGCGTCCATGATATAGGCAGATAAATAAAAAGGTGGATAAATCCGCTGAGAAACACTTCGTTTAGACCGATAATGGAAAATAGCAATGGTCAAATTATCAGACAAGATTTTGGCCCAAATACTGTAGTTAAAGACATTCTTACTCAGGATGGTCCTGATGGAAGAAGAGGTAAGTGGATTGCCACTATATTATAATATGACATAGAGATAAAACCCACCAAGCTCATTAAAGGTCAAGGATTAGCGAGACTTATGGCTGAATCCAATTTTAATGCCCTAGATATAAATTTTATTTCTCAAGTAGATGATGAGGAAGAGATGGAAACTCCATCGAACAGTGAAGCCTTCTCAGACTCACCTTGGTATACAGATATCATATTTGTATTACAAAACTTACAATCTCCTCCTGAATGGTCAAGAACCAAATCTAGATTTTTAAAACTTAAAGCAGTAAGATTTTGTATCTTAGATAATGTACTTTTTTGGAGAGATCATAGTGGTATTTTATTAAATTGTTTACTAAAGGAAGAAGGTGAAAAAATACTTGAAGAATTTCATGCAGGTGACTGTGGAGAACACTTATATTGGAAAAATACTGTAGACAAAATCCTGAGAGCTGGTTTTTACTGGCCTACCTTGCTTGCTGATGTCCAAAAATATGTTACTTCGTGTCATAAGTGCCAAATTTTTTAGGGTAAGAATAAATTATTACCCCTCCCTTTAAAGCCTATTTTAACTGAAATTACATTTCAACAATGGGGTTTAGACTTCATTGCTGAAATTAACCCTCCCTCTTCAGGCCAACATAAGTGGATTTTGATAGCCACTGATTATTTTACCAAGTGGATTGAGGTCATACCCTCCAGTCAATACACATATACTGTCATTATTTCATTCCTAGAAAACAACATCCTTTCAAGATTTGGATGTCACCAAACGATAATTATTGATAATGCAATAGCATTCAAATCCAAGAAAATGATTGATTTTTGCCACAAATACCATATTACCCTAGGCCTCTCTACTACATATTACTCCAAAGGTAATGACCTAGTTGAATCCTCAAACAAAATCCTTGTAAATATCATCAAAAAGTTACTTGAAGACAATAAAAAGACTTGGAATAAGAAGTTAGTCAATGCCTTATGGGAAAATAGACTTACTACTAAGAAATCCATTGGTACATCTTCTTACCAGCTTGTATATGGAATGGATGATGTTTTTCCATCCTCCTTAGGAGTACGAGTGATGAAAATTATCCAAGAATTACAGGTCGAAACAAATGACATACAAATAAGGATAAATCAAACTATTCACTTGCAACAAACAAGGGAAGAAGTTTATATTAAATCTCAAGTCATTTAGGATAAGATCAAGAAAATCTATGATAAAAATACTAAAGAGGATGATTTTTACATAGGAGATAAAGTGTTAAAATGATATTCTAGAAGAGAAGACAAAGGAAAACATGGAAAATTTGATTTTCTATGGAAAGGACCTTATGTAATTTACGGATATAGAGGTAATAATGCTTTCTTTCTGAAAGAATTGGATGGAACAGATCTATAAGAAGGACCATTTAATGGAAAAATGTTGAAGCACTACTACTCCCCTGAGTTAACAAATAGTTAGTTTTTATTCACTTTGATGATTGTACATATATATTACAAAGTTTAGATCGGATTAGATGTTTCCTTAGCAAAGTTGAAGCCTGGAGAGAAGGCTCTAATATTTGAGAGGTAAATATCATAAGTATGAATAAGCTGCAGATATCAGAGGACATTTACAAGGTCATCACAATCAAATTTCAAAGGCTACTAGTCTCATAGTTCTTGATATTTCACTAGGAAATGTCATCCCCATGTGGAGCCATTGTTAGGGTCCTATAATAATAGGGTTCATAAAATTTTGAATGGAATTTGATATTCTTGTAAATATATACATACCTTGCTTTCTGCAAGTTGTTTTCCCATATTTGAAAAATGAAAAATAATAAAAAATGAAAAAAGAGGGTAAAAGTCCTAAAATAAAGATAAAAGGACTCGAGAAAAATGTAGACCCCAAAAGAAAAAAGGGAGTAAAAATAAGACCTAAAAGTGAGCAAGATCAAATTCCACTACTTTTACTTTTACTACAAAGAATAATTATTATGTGCAGAGCATCAATAAATGCCATAATCCATGATTAGTTAAACAATTTAATCTTAACTTTTCATGTTTTCAATTTCATGTCTTAGAAAGTGAATAAAGATTTGTGAAACAGTTTAAAATTGAAAAATCAGTAGATAGGTAGAGAATAATGAGGAGCTCAATAGTTTAATCTCAGCCTTCGGATGAAATAAGGTAGACTTAGATAGTTTTACACTTTGAAAAGAATTTTTTTTAATGTTGCAAGTCTAAATGCACCTACAAAATGAAGAAAAAATGTTAGAAATAAAGTTGGGTAGGTAGAAAGCGGTGGAGAAAGCATGTAAATAATACATCATTGGAAGAAATCACTGATTATATTCAGTATTCTAAGCTTTTAGTCAAATAGGCTCAGAGCATTTCTTTGACTTTTGTTGGGACAGAACCCAAGGCTCGATGACTGATAAGTTAAAAATATTGAATTAATACCTTAAACCCTCATTTATCATCATTCACCCTTCATTCATACATTAAAACCTATTTTTCGTAAGTAAAGACACATTCTTACTTAGCAAAGCTAAAATCCAAAATAACTAAATTTATCCCTTGAAAAGAACTCATAAAACCCTCAAAATTGCATTTATCCTAAGTATTAGTGAAGGAAATATAAAGGTACGCAATGCTTGATTTTATACTATACTTAGAGATAATATGTGTTTCGTTTTTATTTACACTACCCTTTCATATTAACCTTTAACATATTTTTATTAAATCCCTAAGAAGTACCCTCCCGTAGTTATTAATTCCCTTATATTTAAAATACCCCAAAAAACCCACTTATAACATTTAGACCAAAGTCTATTATCCCATGTGCGCAAATAAAAGCCCAAAATTATAAACCCTTTGGTCTAAAAACTATCATTATTTGAATACCCCACCCCATAGTTTTAAAACCATTCAAAGGGTTAAAACTATATAATATAATTAATCGCGCCCGCACCCATTTGTATTGATTAAACCCCTTTATATATGTTTTAAACCATATAACCCCCGCCACATCTTAACCCTTCCACTTAGGTAAAGGCCTCGTCCCACCTTCCCATTTTGATGCAACTCCCAAAATGATCTCAGTCGTTCACGTTCAACCTCTAGATCCGACAGACAAAACTTGATATCGCGTGAAAAAGATGCCTGACCCTTCACACGCAATATTCACGCCATATGGGTGGTTTCACCCATTCCTCTCTATTCTATGTGGCCCCTCCTCATTGGATCGTGTTCATTGAAGTTAAAACAACTTACCACCAGAAGTCTATGAGATAACCATTGGTTTTAAAAATCCTTTGCATTCCAAAACCACTCTCCCGCCAGACAAGACCTGCATTCAATGCAATTGACATGTTTAGATAAAACCTTTGGTTAATGCATTTATTCATTTATATTTCGTGTTTAACCACTGCATTGCTTCTCCCGACTGTACAAACTCTGTTAAAGCCCCTGGTTTCCATTTTTACACACGAAACCTCCTAAATTTACCAAAGCACACCTGTGAAGACGAATGAGGAAGTTCCACCTTGCTCCAAATAAACTACTGAAGCCATCAATTTGACTAGAAACTATAAAAACTTTTTCAAAGCCGATACCTCCATTAAAACAGGTATTTTTCTGAGATTTAAACCTGCAGCCAAGTTTAAAAACCTTGTTTAAAGAAAGAAAATATATTTTAATTAAGAAATCAATTAAGAAGACTACCTAAAAAGTCCCAAAAACAGGCCAAACTTTGGAAAAAATTTCCTAGAAATCATGTTTGTCGACTGCGCGTTTTTTCAAGGAAATTAATAAAATTTTCATAGTTTAATAGTGCATTTCAAGCTCTGAAATAAGCTAGAAATATTCTCTAGCTTCCCTAATCTTTTGTGATCTTTTCGAAAAGAATTTTAACCCCATTTTTCAGTAAAAAAAACTTAGAAAGCCCATGTTTTCTATTTTAGACTAGTTTTAAAGCCTCGGAACTTCTTTGATAAACCTAATTGGGAATAAAACCCAAAAAAAGACTCTATTTTTCCAAATTTTCCAAATTAAGCCTCTACTATAGTAAAATTGCCTCTGTAAACTGTTTAAAACTTGCAGACGAAAATCAAAATGCCTAAAAAACTGAGTGTAAGCAAACATGAAGGTTCTAAAGCTCCTAAACCTACTCTTGCCATGACTCCAAATACTGAAATTGTGGTCAATCCATTACAACCCCCAGTTGTTGATATTGAAAACATTCCCTTATATTGACTACAAAATAGTTGATCCCATAGTTGAATTCAATCTGTTAGATATCCATAACTGGTGTTTTGAGAAGTCTTTAGATGAGCATGAAGAAGTTCATATTTGGGAATCCAATCTGCCCAAATATGTACTCCCTTTGACTCACCCTTGTCAAGAAATTATCAAATTATGTCACCAATAATATATTCCTGAACAAAGAGATATTGTGAATGCCAGTAAAGAAGTCTTATTTACCATCCCTGCACAGTCAATAAACCAAATGTTACAGCTTAAACCAGATCCCCAAGTAGTCCCTTTATCTATTGAGGCCCTCACTAAGCTATACATTGGCCTACATTTCCCTAAAAGGTTTATGATTTTTTAGACTTTTATGCCTTTGCATGTTGAAATTCCCAAGTTAAATCCTCCATATTCAACTGCTAAATTCCCTGAAGGTTCAAGGCATGTAATCTCCATGCTTTCCTTCTGTTGAAGCCTAGAAAATCTCTGCTTCAAACATTGGGGAAAACCACCTGGTCGGGACCTTAGGACAGCTCCTTATCCGTTTGGTATGGTGGCTCTGACTGAATTGAAAGGACCAGTTTCCTTATAACTAATGGGTTGGTGATGGGTTGATTTGGATGAGTGAAAATGGGACTAAATTGACTGAAATAAAACTATCTAATTTAAACTAAATACTGATAAAGAAATTTTAACACTAACCCGGGCAATCATATGTGAATACAACTTAAAATTATTCCAATTTAACAATAAGCATAAAAATGTATTAAAGTTTAATTGAAATTGTGCAGTAACAAATAAAGATAACTCTGTTTAAGAAATTAAATAGAGTTATATTAGCATATTGCATTCATCATTGTATACCATCTATATATACTTATGAAAGGTAACATTTCAATTATACTCAGAAATGATATATAAAGAAACATTGTGAAAACCAAATATATATAAATGATAGAAAATTTTAAAGTGAATATCATAAGACAAAAGAAATCAATAGTGAACAGATAGAAATACCTTATTCATCTTGAAAGATTTCAAATGAAATCTGATACTCTAATCCAGTAATTCTGATGCAAAATCAAATCCAAGGTACAGAAATGCAACACTTTAAAGATAATTCCGCATAAAATCACCAGATGTGATACTTTATAAAATATAAAGTCAGTGGAGTACATAAATGTAATCTCCAAGTCAAAAATATAATAATCCAGGACCCCTCTCTAAATGCATGAGAAGGGTTTAAATACTACTTAGCTAAATCTAAAAAGAGTCTATTACAAAAATTAAGGATTCGGTTTAAATGACCGTCCTTTTCCTAGGCAAAAATACAGTAAAATTAAAACTAAATCTAAAAATAAAGACTATTAACTAACTACTTATGAACTTGATCTTTAAACTTGCAGGCATCTAGTATTATTTTGAGAAGATGTGGTTGACCGACTTCAGATTTCAACTGTCCTGAAAAGACAGAATCGGCAAGTGTAGGCGCAATCTTCTCAGCAGAATTGATGATACAACTAAGCGCACTGTGATGACTGTGTGGTTTCACCAAGTATGTCCAGTAAGAGTCCTGGTTTAATCTTGTCAACCCTTGGATTGATTTTGCTCTTTCTTCTGCCGTTTGCCCCCATTCTGTTTGCAGTTGATGTGCCTGTGGGAGATATCCTAGAACAGTTTCTGAAATTAAATTAGATTTGTGCAAATTATCATTTACACAATCAGTAAGACTGTTTGCTGCTGTAGCCGCCTCCTTTGCTGCTTTCTCTGCCCTTCTGATTTGCGCATCCCAGTTATTGAAAAGTATTTCTTTATGGTTTTCATTAATAATTGGTGCACCAGCTTTTCTTCCTTCCTCTGTTTTTTGCCATACCAAATAATCAGTAATCTTTTCATTAATTAAATCATAATCATTTCGTAAATCTACGACATGATCAGTGATCTTATCACTCTCTTGGAAAAAATAATTCCATTGCAAGATTTTTTAGCATAATACTTCTTCTTGTTGCAGTAGTTGATTGTTAAAGAGATAGTTTCTAAAATAAACTCTGGAAGCTTTGGATCATCTTTGTGCTGATCTTGGATAATCTGTATTTGTTTCTCTTTATCAGCAAAACTTTTTTTATGTCCAATTTGCATTTCTTCAAGTTGTTGATGTAACTTTTCAAGTTTCATCTGTGCTTCATTATTGACCTGGACTTGTTGCAATTGCTGTTGCAGAGTTTGTATATGTTCTTCTTTTTCATTTAATAAGAGCTGTATCTCAAATGCTTTATCAATAGTGGCAGAAGCATAAGCACCTGTAATTTGAGATAACTTAGCAAGATTGTCAGTAGGCTCTATCGTAGGATCCTTCCACAACACATCTAGTTGTTCTGTTTCAGTAGCAATTGCACCTTCTAACTTTCTCTTTTTTCTTTTTTTCTTCACTACTGCTTTGTATTTTGGGCTATAAAATACATCTAGAGAAGGAATATTCTCTACATTAAGTACAATTTCAGATGAGGGAGTAATAGGTATGTGTTCAGTTCTTGTGACTGTGCTACTTATTCCTGTGCTCAAAACTTTAGTTGTCTGTACAGAGGTCTGTACATTCTGTCCTTCCACATTAAGCAATTGATTAAAGATTTCCCATTCTTTTTTTAATTCAATTGTGACTGACTGTTGTTGTACATTGGTAGGAGGAGGATTTGTCTGCTGAGAAGTCAAAATTTTCTATTGTGAAAGATCTTTCGATTGAGCAGTATCTTTCACTGATTCTTTTTTTTTATCTTTCTCTTCATTAGAATTATTGGAATGTTTAGAAGTCTCTTTTTCAGATTTTGACTTAGATTTATCTGTACTCGAACTGTCGTTAAGACTAACGCTAGGAGTTTGTTCCCTTGCGGGTTCCAAGCGTAGATTTTCCAAAGGAATAGTAGTTAGTCTTCTCTCTCTGTAAAGTTTAAATTCCTGGAATTCCTCTGGAGATAACTGCATTTGAGCTGAATTCAAAACTTCTTTAAATGAACTTTTTGTTTGGAACATATCATCAAAAAGATCCTGTTCCCCGGAAAATTCCCTTACTCTGATTGCATTGGTAAAATTCTTAACAATATTATTTGGGTCAAATAACCTTCTTGAAAATTTGAACAGTTGTAAGCATGTAATGTTGCTTACTTCTTTGAATGCGTGACCGACATCAAACAGTGAAAATGTTCCACAGTTTACGGGAAATTGTGGCCAAATTCCTTTCTTCTTCTCTTTTAATTCATTTGTTAAACCTCCTTGGCCACAGGTCTGATAAGCAATTTCCCGAGCTACAAGTTTATCTGGAACATATAGGGGTAAAACATGGGGGGAAGCAGAACTTCCGAAAACCCTAACATAAGTGAACAATTCTTCTCCAAACCATCTCGCGACGGGGAGAATGTCGACCTCTGTTTCTGGGGATAACCTTGGGGCATCCTTATTATGCAATGTTCTGTACAATGGCAGCATTATACCATGGCAAATTTTGTAAAAATGGGGGACAAAATTAGATTCCCACAGTTCCTTGTGATACACATGAATAGGCAAAGGATCGTGGATTTTCCATTGCCAACCCATCACAGGGAATTTAGAAATAAAACAGATAGCGTCCATGACATAGGCAGATAAATAAAAAGGCAGATACCAGAAACACTTCAGACTTCCATAATGGAAACAGCGCTGGTCAAATTATCACAAGATTTTGGCCCACTTCACAATTGTAGAATTAACAAGAAGAAACATTCAACAAAGGGAGCCATTCTGTGCAAGATCATTTATGTCGGCTTTCCCAAAAAGCCCGCATAACATGGCAAGAAGAAACACAAGTGGAGGAGGTAAGTGAACCAAGATCGTACATACCGTGTTTGTTTTTCTTCAATCTGCTCATCTCTTTGGTCCACCTTCAAAGAGAAACCCGACAAATTTTCATGTTCTCCGCAAAATCTTCCATAAATTGCTTATTATAGTCGCCCGAGGTTTCTGCAGAATCGATCCATCAGCTCCACCTTCTCAGATAGAACGACCCGATTAGCCTGAAGTTGAGTTCTAAATTGTCAATACGGTGTCATTCAAAGACCCATTTCACCATGTCTGTATACGGAAGAATTCTTGGCCTTGCCGCTATCCTATGCAGAAATGAACAAGCCAGTTCTTTAAGGGTTGCCTCAGATGAATTACTGGAACCTGTTGTAGCTGCAACTTGCATCACCACAGGATTTTCTTCTTCGAGCAAATTATACATTCCTTCCCAGGTGGTTATACCGTCATCCTTATTGCAAGCAGTGTCTGTATACAGTGAAGCCATTTCTCTGTTTTTAGAATTTGAACTCTTCTCTTTCTTACCCATAATGTTCTGTGAACGCTTTGTATAGTCGTTTTCTCCTTCGCGCCTGCGGTTTTACGAGTTAAATGAGAGTAATGGCATGAGAAAGGTGATGAGATAGTTTTAAATGCAAAGGCGGATGAAATATATTATTTTAACATGAAACGACCTTTTAATCAAAACAAAATCCCATTTACCATTAATTGACAATCCATTCATTTAATCCGATCATTAAAGCACAAAACGGATATTGATTTATGGAAAGATTTTATTTGAACAACGCGCTTTTATGAATCTGCAAGATTGCGATCTGCGATTTGCTGCGCAATATCGCAATATCGCAAAACGTAACCATCGCAATTTTGTAAATAGCGCAAAAGCGCAAATTGCAAATAGCGCAAATCGCAAATATCGCAAATCAAAAAGTATTCATTTAACACATTGCTGTTTTCTGCGCTATGTGATCTCCGACCGGTATAGGCTTTTTGGGATTGTGTTATCGCAAAATTGCAATTTCAGTTTTACAAAAGATATCTACTATTTGCGATGGATGCGCTATTTCGTTTAAAGAAAATTTTTATTGTAATCTATCATAAACTTAAGTGTTTCTTAAGGTTTTTCTAAGGAATTTCCCTAAGTTTATGATATAAATTTTTATTTGAAAAGGAAAACAAATCCTAACTGATTTTTTTGGATTTTTTAACTAAGGGTCCCCATTTATTTAGTATTATTACTAATATTAAATAAAAGGGGGGTTGTTGCTGGTCACAACAATTGGCGATTCACTGAAAGAAACAGTTATCTCTGAAAAAAATGAAATGAACACTATATTTCTAGTAAATAAAGGTTTTTAAAGATAATGAAAACTATCTTAGGATATTTTAAATAAAATCTAACTATGAAAAAGAAATAAAAATCATTCACAATTTCTTTTTAATTCCTTAAGAACAAAAACATTTTTGGGTTATCTCAAGCTTTGATTGGTGTTAATAATGAAGTAAGTGGATTTCTCCAAGTTTTGGTTTTATAATATACTCTATTGTCATAGGTATTGCCTCTGTTGCCTGCAAACGTTCATAGTCTCGACAGGGTTACCTTTAAACCATTAACCATTCATTGTCCCATCCAACTAAAATTATGAATTTTTAAAAGATAAATTCATAAGATCTATTATCTCATGTTTTTTGTCTTTTACTTATTTTTATTTTTAAGAGCCATTGTTCTGGTTTGGTAGTCAGTTAATAACAATGCCATTCACTAGTTATAATGAAACTGAACAAGCTGGCTCGTGATGAGACCCATTTTCTTATATTTATAATCCATTACCCTATTTTGGTATGCAGTATTGGTAATGTCAGTTTCATTACTTCTTATGAACATGGTAAGTCGGCTCATAATGAGACCTCTTAACTCTTAAATTTTCATATAATTTCTTAGAATTACATTCTAACAAATCACAACTTAAATGGATGGGGTGAAATAGTTTTATCCTTAAGAATCAATGGATGACAATTTTCAGAGTTTCTTGAGTACCAAGACTTTGAAAAATATTTACTTTTATAGATAACATTTCTCTGCTCAATAAACTTATAATGATTTACATTCTCTTCAAGTTTTCAAAAGATCATGCAAATGATTGGAATAATCTTTCAAAGTTTAACATCTTATTTTAAACTATCAAAAAACTGTGATCATCTCTTTAAAAATTCTTATTTACACAAAATAAATATTTATAATATTTTTCCTAAGAAATTTTTCTAAATAGTAAACAGTCAATTAGAGACTTATTAACAACCTTTATTTGCAAAAACAATTAAAAACTTTGCAGAAAGGAATATGTACAATTTAAAAAGGGGTTTCCTCCTTATGAAAAGAATTTCTTCAAGATAAGCCCAGTTACAGGAAGAGATTCTCTCTTACCTGTTAGATCTTGGAGTATGAATGTATTTGAGCCTATCTTTTCAACGATCTGAAATGGTTCAAGCCACATTTTCTGAAACTTGGTATGTTTACCTTTTTCTTCGTGTGCTTTATCCCATTTCAGAACAAGATCACCAATTGACAAAATTTTTGAGCTGGTAGAACTTGCATCAAAAGAAGATTTTACAAGCTGTTGATGTTTTTCATGAATAATTTTTGCTTTATCTCTATTTTCTTCTAATTTAAGGATTTGATCATATCTCAATTGAATGGATGAAGAAGGATTTTCTTCAATAAATTGCACTAGGGCTAATGATGGAAGAGCTAAATTTGATGGTATCACAGCTTCTTTTCCATAAACTAAATTGAAAGGTGAAGTTCCTATTGAAGTTTTTTTAGTAATATGATTAGCCCATAGTGCAAAGATTAAAGACTTGTGCCAATTCTTTTGATTTTGATCAATGGTCTTTTTAATGATTTTGATAAGATTTTTGTTAGTGGATTCAGCCAAACCATTACCTTGTGGATACTAATTTGCTGAATATTTCAATTTAAAACCTCTTTTGACTGCAAATTCCATTATACTGTTTCTAGAAAAATAAGATGCATTATCAAAGACAAGAGCGTTAGGTACACCAAACCTGGTTATGATGAATTGATCTATGAAATCAATAATTGCATCAGAATTGGCTACCTTCAACGGGATTGCTTCTACCCATTTTGTAGAGTAATTAGTTGCAGTAAGGATGTATTTGTGCTGTTTGGAAGAATGAGGTACTATCTCACCAATAATGTCAAGCCCCCATTGTTCGAATGGTTGCTCAATACTCACTGGTTGCAAAGGAAAAGCTGGTTTCCTTTGTCTTCCACTTGCAGTTTCACAAATGTTGCACTTCCTTACGTAATCATGCGTATCTTTAAAATGGGTAGGCCAGTAATAACCAGCACGGATTATTTTGTGAGTTGTGGTATCACCTCCAAAATGACCTCCTGCTGGTCCATCATGCAATTCCTGCAAAAAATTTTCAGCTTCAGTCTTTTCAAGACATCTTAATAAGATTGAATCATAATTCTTTCTGAATAACACATTATCAGTGATCTCATATTTAATAGCCTTTAACCTTAAAGAAAGTTTTCTCTTATAGCTGAGATTAGAAGGAGCATACCCATTTTTCAAGTAATATATGAGATCAACATACTGAGATTCAGAATCTGTAACACTTACCTGACTTACTTGAATATCTTGATTTGAATCTTGACTTTCTGGTATGTTATGAGCTCCTGCCAATAATATGCAAAAACCTTGTCCTCTAACAATCTTAGCAGGTTTAATATCAATATCATATTCTTGCAAGGCTGTTACCCAGTTAGCTCTCTTTTCTCCTACTTCTTTTTGAATTAAAAATTGCCTCACTGCAGAGAATGGGACAATGATTTTTGTATGTGTTTTCAAGAGAAAAGATCTGAAATGTTTGATTGATTTAAACACGACAAAGGCTTATTTTTCAACATCGGAATAATTAAGCTCAGCTCCTGGAAGATTTGAGTTAAAGAAAGAAATTGGTGCTTCAATTTTCTGATCATTGAGCTGTGTTAAAACAACAGCATAAGATGTTTCGGTAGCCAAAGTATACAAAATAAAATCTTTAGAAAAATCAGGGGTATTCAATGCTGGTGCATTAATGATCGCTTGTTTGATTGTCGCAAAGGCTTCTTTCTCTTTATGCCTCCATTTGAATACTGAATTCTTCTTGATCATATTTTGCATAGGTAAAACAATTTGAGAAAAATCAGGAATGAATCTTTTTACAAAATTGATCTGCCCAATAAATGATTGCATGGATTTTTTGTTATGAGGTAAAGAAATATCATAAATTTCTTTCACTCTATCTGGATCAATATATATACCATCTTTTGACACAAAAAATCCTAAGAGTTTTCCTTCATCCAAAGCAAAGAAATATTTCTTTGTATTTAAGGAAATACCAAACCTTCTACATCTTTCAAATATTTGCTTTAAATCTTGTAGATGATTGGCTCTCTTCTTTGAAAATATTGTTATATCATCAAGATAAACAACAACTGAATTATTGATCATACCTTTAAATGCTATGTCCATGGCTCTTTGGAAATTTTCTCCTACATTTATTATACCAAAAGGCATTTTCTGATAAGCATAAGTTCCCCATTTTGTTCTGAAAGTTGTTTTCAATCTGTCATCTGGATGCACTAAAACTTGATTATAGCCTGAAAATCCATCAAGAAAGGACATAAGTTCAGAACCAGCTACCTTTTGAAGTATCTGTTCCATGGTTGGCAATGGGAAATTATCTTTTAAACATGCCTTGTTTAAATTTCTAAAATCAATACAGATTCTTATATCACCATTTTTCTTCCTTACAGGTACCATATTGGAAACCCAATTGGAGTGCCTTACAGGAAAAATGATTTTGGCTTTTTAAAGTTTATTAAGTTCTGATTTGATTTGTCCTTCGAGATTTGGATGAACCTTCCTTAACTTTTGTTGAACAGGTTTAATATCAGGAAGCATTGGAATTGTGTGTTGAATAACCGAAGTATCATACGTTTTTAAATCATCATAATTCCAAGAAAAAACGTTTTTATATTTGTTCAGAAGTTTAATGAAAGCATTCCTTTCCTCTGGTGTTAAATTGAGTCCTCAATTAACGTTTTGAGGATTAGAGTCAGAGCCAAGATTTACTAATTCAAACTTCAAAGTGGAACTTTGAAGTTTAGCATTAGTGACTTTCTTTAATCTGTCTTTAATATCATATAAGTCCTCTAATTTAACAACATATTTCGGAATGGGATTTTCATTACCTTTTGAGACAATTTGTAAATCATGATCATCTTCATCAATAATTTGTTCATCATATGATTTCTCTGAAGTCAGGAAATTTAAAATATCTTGATCATGATAGAATACTCTCCAATTTGTGACATTATCTGGGACAGATGGGCGAAAAATCAATTCTACTGAAAATCTATCAGGATTACAATCTTCAGCAGGAAGGAGTTTGGATGCAACATTGGCTAACAAGTCAACTGATGTATTTTGATTCCTAGGAATAGAAGAAATATTGAATGCTATAAAATGAGTGGTAAGATCTTGCACTAGGGTTTGATAGTGTTTAAGATGTCCTGAAAGGCAATGGATAGTATTCCTAACTTGTTTTATGACAATTTCGGAATCACCAAAGACTTTCAAGTATTTAACATCTAACCTTATAGCTTTATAAAGTCCTTGAATCAAGGCTTCATATTCTGCAGTATTGTTAGTACACTCAAATTCTAACCTACATGATAGCATGGTTTTCTCTCCATCTGGATCAATTAAGATGCATCCTGCTCCAGCTCCAGCACTAGATTTTGATCCATCAAAATATAACGACCAAAATAAAGATTTATCTATTGACTTATCTATAATTACATCAAAAATATTTACAATTCTAGAAGAATCAGATTGTAAAAAATTTTCTATTTGAGAAACAAAAGTATTTACAGAAAAAGGTGATTGAGGTGCTTTGAAGTTTCCAAGAAATGACTCAGCAGAATAACCTCCAAGAATATTGTTGTTGAATGCCACAGGCTCATTAGGTTGTTCAAATTCAGTGACAGTGTGTGTCATATGCTTTTCTCGTTCAACTTTGATTTGATTTGGTTTCTCTTTGTAAGGAAGCCACATATGTGAATAATCAATTGCGATATAACCATTAAGTTTCACAGACCAGTCGCTGCTTAAGATTAATCCATAGAATTCAGGAATATCTGCAATCAAAATATCAATTCTTTGGACAATCCTAGGATCGGAAGCTAATCTGATAGTAACTGAATTGATTTCTCCTACAACTTGAACTTTAGAGTGATCCAATTGAACAATATGAACTGCTGATTTCTGTGGTTCAATATTCAATTCGGCACAAATAGAAGTAGGAATTAATTAAACAATTATGCAGATTTTTATTGTACATTTCATAAGTCAAAAGAAAAGGAGGAGTCTGAGAATTTGATTTTTCTCCAATGAGCACGGTATCAGTGGCATCTACCTTATCTGGTGGTTTACCAGCTCCTTTAGCTGCTTTTGCAACTACACCACTTGGTAAAGGAGCAATTGGTGTAGCATTTAACTCTTTTAATAGCAACTTCTATTGGTGTTTTAGTTTGCTGAGTTCATGTAAGGAAATGTTGGATTTAATCTTTTTCATGTCTTCAAAAATGTTATACTCCATAGGATCTGACACTACTAAAGTCTTTGTTGTCGATGAAGGAGGATTAGAAGAAGATGGCTGATTCTGAGTAGGTAACGAAGAAGTTTTCTTTGCAGGGGATTTGTCTTTGGTACTTGGAGTTGTAATTTTCTTTTTAGGAACTGTTTGCACCGGTTGCGATGTAGATTTACTCCTAGTACTTACAGGCATAGCTTCTTGTTCTACCTCACTATCAAAATTAGGGAGAATAAAATCCCACATTCCATGTAATTTAGCTATTTCTTCATTCTCATCTTCCTCTTCTGATACTAGAGGAGTATCTTCTTCTTCTTCCTCTTCTGGTTCTGCATTAGAGATTGAATTGGGAGGTTTAGATTCAACTTGGTTTCTTCTGAAATTTCGGAATGGTTTTTTGGTAGAAGTTTCAGCTACTTGTTTTTTTATTTCAACCATTTCATTTGACATGGTTTTAAGAAATTTCTGTAAACCTTCCATGTCGTATGGGTCTTTGGCCTTTTTCTTCGAATCATCTTTGAAACTAACTTTCTTGGATTTCTTTTCCTCAATAGCATTTTTCTTTTCTAAGGAAATAATTCGTTTCTCTACTGCAATAGCCTCTTTCATATTCTCAGCTAATGTAGGTTTTGCAGCTCTATCTACAAAAATTGCTATGTTTGAGGGTAAAGTGGTTATGTACCATTCACTTCTGACCTGTTCACTAGGCCTTGAATCTGTGTGGATTTTGTTCAAGAGTTTGTTGAATCTAGCGTTGAAATCTTTAATGGGCTCCTTGGGTTCTACCTTCAAATTTGAGAGATCGTTGATTAAAGTAGCTATTGATCTGTCATCTCCAAATTTGGTTAAAAAATGATCTGCAAAAATGGCCCAACTTGTTATGGATCCCGAAGGTAATGAAAAGTACCATGATCCTGCGGCTCCTTGAAGAGTATAAGGGAATAGTCTGACTACAACATCTTCATGTGTGACTCCATTTAAATTTATAGCCATCATAAAGTTATTGATATGTTCTTCAGCTTGAATGTTAAGATCTGGACTAAATTTTGGAAGCCATTTTCCAGGATTGTCTGGTAAATCATGTAAAGGTGCAACCATGTTGACTGCCCCTAGAGTAGCCCATGGTCTAGCCATTATTGGAACAACTATTGGAGGAGTAGTAGAAACTGGTGGTGTTTGAATAGAAGTTGTTGGAATAGATGATGTTGAGATTGATGATGATTGAGCAGATGATGTGGAAACAACTGTACTTTGTTGAGTTGGGATTTCGGAAACAGGTAATTGAATATGAGATGAAGAACTTATATCACTTACTGATTCCGATTGAGTTTTTCTTGTTTTGACTCTACTAGGTAAAGGGAATTCTTTCGGAGAAATGCCAAGTTTTTCACTTTGAAGCCTAGTAAGAGGTTTTGAAGAAACAAATTTTGAAGTTACACTACCTTCAGATATTTCAGACTCATCTAGAGATAATGAGAATCCTTTCAATTTATGAATTAAATCTTGTACTTTAGGAGACTCAGGATTTTGATTGTCTGATTGTTTTAAGATTTTGGTAGTGGGTGTCTGAATATTCTTCTCAATTCCTTCTATAGGATTTTGTATTTCAGAAGAAATTGAAGAAGTTGATGAGGGTGTTTTGCTCTCAGAATGGCTTGTGGGTAAATATTTACTTGCCATTCATAGCTCAGGCCCTCCTTCTAGCGCCAAAAATTTTGAAGCCTAAAAAATCTCTACTTCAAACATTGGGGAAAACCACCTGGTCGGGACCTTAGGTCAGCTCCTTATCTGTTTGGTATGGTGGCTCTGACTGGATTGAAAGGACCAGTTTCCTTATAACTAATGGGTTGGTGATGGGTTGATTTGGATGAGTGAAAATGGGACTAAATTGACTGAAATAAAACTATCTAATTTAAACTAAATACTGATAAAGAAATTTTAACACTAACCTGGGCAATCATATGTGAATACAACTTAAAATTCCTCCAATTTAACAATAACCATAAAAATGTATTAAATTTTAATTGAAATTGTGCAGTAACAAATAAAGATAACTCTGTTTAAGAAATTAAACAGAGTTATATTAGCATATTGCATTCATCATTGTATACCATCTATATATACTTATGAAAGGTAACATTTCAATTATACTCAGAAATGATATATAAAGAAACGTTGTGAAAACCAAATATATATAAATGATAGCAAATTTTAAAGCGAATATCATAAGACAAAAGAAATCAATAGTGAACAGATAGAAATACCTTATTCATCTTGAAAGCTTTCAAATGAAATATGATACTCTAATCCAGTAATTCTGCTACAAAATCAAATCCAAGGTACAAAAATGCAACACTTAAAGATAATTCTGCATAAAATCACCAGATGTGATCCTTTATAAAATATAAAAGTCAGTGGAGTACAAAAATGTAATCTCCAAGTCAAAAATATAATAATCCAGGACCCTTCTCTAAATGCATGAGAAGGGTTTAAATACTACTTAGCTAAATCTAAAAATAGTCTATTACAAAAATTAAGGATTCGGTTTAAATGACCATCCTTTTCCTAGGCAAAAATACAGTAAAATTAAAACTAAATCTAAAAATAAAGACTATTAACTAACTAATTATGAACTTGATCTTTAAACTTGCAGGCATCTAGCATTGTTTTGAGAAGATGTGGTTGACCGACTTCAGATTTCAACTGTCCTGAAAAGACAGAGTCGGCAAGTGTAGGCGCAATCTTCTCAGTAGAATTGATGATACAATTAAGCGCACTGTGCTGACTGTGTGGTTTCACTAAGTATGTCCAGTAAGAGTCCTAGTTTAATCTTGTCAGCCCTTGGATTGATTTTGCTCTTTCTTCTGCCTTTTGCCTCCATTCTGTTTGCAGTTGATGTGCCTGTGGGAGATATCCCGGAACAGTTTCTGAAATCAAATTAGCTTTGTGCAAATTATCATTTGTAAAATCAGTAAGACTGTTTGCTGTTGTAGCCGCCTCCTCTGCTACCTTCTCTGCCCTTCTGATTTGTGCATCCCAGTTATTGAAAAGTATTTCTTTATGGTTTTCATTAATAATTGGTGCACCATCTTTTCTTCCTTCTTCTGTTTTTTTTCCATACCAAATAATCATTGATCTTTTCATTAATTAAATCATAATCATTTCGTAAATCTAAGACATGATTTGTAATTTTATCACTCTCTTGACAAAAAGAATTCCATTGCAAGATTTTTTGGCATAATACTTCTTCTTGTTGCAGTAGTTGATTGTTTAAAGAGATAGTTTCTGAAATAAACTCTGGAAGCTTAGGATCATCTTTGTGCTGATCTTGGATCATCTGTATTTGTTTTTCTTTATCATCCAAAATTTTTTGATGTCCAATTTGCATTTCTTGAAGTTGTTGCTGTAACTCTTCAAGTTTCAACTGTGCTTCATTATTGGCCTGTACCTGTTGCAATTTCTGTTGTAGAACTTTTATCTGTTCTTCTTTTTCATTTAATAAGAGTTGTATCTCAAATGCTTTGTCAATAGTTGCAGAAGCATAAGCCCCTGTAATTTGAGATAACTTAGCAAGATTATCAGTAGGCTCTGTGGCAGGATCCTTCCACAAGACATCTAGTTGTTCTGCTTCAGTAGCAATTGCACCTTCTAACTTTCTCTTTTTTCTTTGTTTCTTCACTACTACTTTGTATTTTGGGCTGTAGAATACATCTAGAGGAGGAATGTCCTCTACATTACGTACAATTTCAAAGGAGGGTGTGATAGGTATGTGCTCAGTTATTGTGACTGTGCTACTTATTCCTGTGCTCAAAACTTTGGTTGTATGTACAGGGGTCTGTACATTCTGTCCTTCTACATTAATCAATTGATTAAAGCTTTCCCATTCTTTGTCTAATTCAATGGTGACTGACTGTTGTTGTACATTGGTAGGAGGAGGATTTATCTGTTGAGAAGTCAAAATTTGTTGTTGAGGAAGTTCTTTCGATTGAGCAGAATCTTTCATTGATTCTTCAATTTTATCTTCCTTTTCATTAGACTTATTGGAACGTTCAGAAGTCTCTCTTTCAGATTTTGACTTAGATTTATCTGTACTAGAACTATCGTTAAGACTAACACTAGGAGTTTGTTCCCTTGCGGGTTCCAAGCGAAGATTTTCCAAAGGAATAGTAGTTAGTCTTCTCTCTCTGTAAAGTTTAAATTCCTGGAATTCCTCTGGAGATAACTGAATTTGAGCTTAATTCAAAACTTCTTTAAATGAACCTTTTGTTTGGAACATATCATCAAAAAGATCCTGTTCCCCGGAAAATTCCTTTACTCTGATTGCATTGGTAAAATTCTTAACAATATTATTTGGGTCAAATAACCTTCTCGAAAAATTGAACAGTTGTAAGCATGTAATGTTGCTTACCTCTTTGAATGCGTGACCAACATCAAACAGTGAAAATGTTCCACAATTTATGGGAAATTGTGGCCAAATGCCTTTCTTCTTCTCTTTTAATTCCTTGGTCAACCCTCCCTGACCACAAGTTTGATAAGCAATCTCTCGAGCAACAAGTCTATCCGGGACATATAGGGGTAAAACATGGGGGGAAGCAGAACTTCCAAAAACCCTAACATAAGTGAACAACTCTTCTCCAAACCATCTCACGACAGGGAGAATGTCGACCTCTGTTTCTAGGGATAATCTTGGGGCATCCTTAGTATGCAATATTCTGTACAATGGCAGCATTATACCATGGAAAATTTGGTAAAAATGAGGGACAAACTTAGACTCCCATAGTTCCTTATGATACACATGAATAGGCAAAGGATCGTGGATTGTCCATTTCCAACCCATCACAGGGAATTTAGAAACAAAACAGATAGCGTCCATGACATAGGCAGATAAATAAAAAGGCGGATAAATCCGCTGAGAAACACTTCGTTTAGACCGATAATGGAAAATAGCAGTGGTCAAATTATCAGATAAGATTTTGGCCCAGTCTACAATTGTAGAATTAACGGCAGCATTTAACAAAGGGAGTCATTCAGGCAAGATCATATTTATGTCAGGCTTTCCAAAAAGCCTGCATAACATGGCAGCAGCAAAACAATATGGAGAGGTAAGTGAACCAGTACTGTACATACCGTGTTTGTTTTTCTTCAAAGGTTCATCTCTTTTGGTTCACTCCTGTGTGAATTCCGACAAATTTGCATGTTCTCTGGCAAAATCTTCCATAAATTGCTTATTATAAGTCGCCTGAGGTTCCGGCAACTGATACATCAGCCTCAAATCTTTCGTAGTGAACGACACGATTAGCTCTTGAGTTGGAATTCTAAATTGCTTGTCTGAAATATCGGTGCTGTCCAGTACCCATTTCACCATGTCTGTATACGGAAGAATTCTTGGCCTTGCCGCTATCCTATGCAGAAATGAACAAGCCAGTTCTTTAAGGGTTGCCTCAGATGAATTACTGGAACCTGCTGTAGCCGCAACTTGCATCACCACAGGATTTTCTTCTTCGAGAAAATTATACATTCCTTCCCAGGTGGTTATACCAGCATCCTTATTACAAGCAGTGTCTGTATATAGTGAAGCCATTTCTCTGTTTTCAGAATTTGAACTCTTCTCTTTCTTACCCATAATGTTCTGTGAATGCTTTGTATATTCGTTTTCTCCTTCGCGCCTGCGGTTTTACGAGTTAAATGAGAGTAATGGCATGAGAAAGGTGATGAGATAGTTTTAAATGCAAAGGCGGATGAAATATATTATTTTAACATGAAACGACCTTTCGATCAAAACAAAATCTCATTTACCATTAATTGACAATCCATTCATTTAATCCAATCATTAAAGCGCAAAACAGTGGGAGGATTTTCTTTGGACAAAGCGCTTTTATGAATCTACGACATTGCGATCTGCAATTTTCTGCGCAATATCGCAATATCACAATATCGCAAAATGTAACCATCGCAATTTTGCAAATAGCGCAAAAGCGCAAACTGCAAATAGCGCAAAAGCGTAAATCGCAATTATCGCAAATCAAAAAGTACTCATTTAACACATTTCTGTTTTCTGTGCTATGCGATCTGTGACCGGTATAGGATTTTTGGGATTGCATTATCGCAATATCGTAAAATCGCAATTTCATTTTTACAAAAGATATCTACTATTTGTGATGGATGCGCTATTTCGTTTAAAGAAAATTTGTATTGTAATCTATCATAAACTTAAGTGTTTCTTAAGGTTTTTCTAAGGAATTTCCCTAAGTTTGTGATATAAAGTTTTATTTGAAAAGGAAAACAAATCCTAATTGATTTTTTTGGATTTTTTAACTAAGGGTCCCCATTTATTTAGTATTATTACTAATATTAAATAAAGGGGGGGTTGTTGCTGGTCACAACACCTTCATACTTGGGTATTTCACTCATGAGCACACTAATGAGTCTATACTGGGACTTTTGTCCACCTTTTCTCCAGGTCAACCACCTTTAGTTATCTTCAATTATGCTGGTTACATTGTTGACAGTATTCACTATCAATTGACCAATTTACGGCTTGAAGGAGTATTCAGATATGCCTCTTATCTTTTCCACATGTTTCTTTACTTCCAATCAGATAGCTTTCCAATTTCACTTCAAGAGCTGGTCATAGAAGGAAAACCTCTATCTGTCATCTTTTTGACATCCATACTCAGAAAAGAAGGTATAGATTTCAGTTATTCAGAGTTTGCAGAGTTATTTTTACATCTAGTGATCACCATGTTGACCAAAAAAGAGCAGCGTAAAATAAGTGAGGAAATGAATATAATGTTGCAGTTATTAGAGTAGAGAAAAGTTGGTGACTGGTATTTGTATGAGAAATTCACTGAAATCAAAGTTTTTGGGTCAAACTTGTTGCCTTACAACTTACCCAAACATCCATCAATGAGGATCTTTGCCTTGGAGGATATCACACAGATCCTAAATTATGATTCTATTAACTTCATGGAAGCCAATAAGAAGACCCAATTTAAAATCAAATTGGGCCATTCATATGTAATCACAGAGATGCAGAAAAAGAAGTAGCAAATCAACTATTGGAATATAAATTGGAAGCAAGTTTCTCATGGAATTATGATCCACAAGGGATCCTAAGTAAATTAAGGGTAAAATGTAAATTGACACCCTTTATCCATGAATCAAAGCCAGAAATAGAGAATTTTGCTAATCAAATTGAGTGGGTTGTAAGCACTTTAATAGAGGCAGTAAACCAAAGGAATACTAGTCACACTTTGGAAATTTCCAAACAGCCAGAGACATCCACTAAGAGAATCAGAGAAGAGGGAGCTGATACTACAGAGGCTACAACAGAAACAAAGTTCATGATAATTAACAAAAAAAGGCCAAAATTAGACACAACAGGTAAAGGTAAAGTAACAATAAATGTTGCAGAAACAGAGCCCTTGAATACAAAAACTGATTTGCCAGAGACAAATGTAGCTACTGTAGTTATCAGTGAGCCAAATCAGAATGAAGAATAATTGAATAATGAAGATATACATATGATGGAAAGGTAGAAAATTATGGAGGCTTCTTCCTCACATTAAGTTGAGGAAAAGGATTTGGATATTAAGGAGAAATACAAGAAAATCAAGTTGAAGAATGAGAAAATCAAAACTGAAATTTATTCTCAGTTCTTAAAGAAAAAACTAGGTAATCAAAACAGATTTCTGGCAGCCTTTGATTATTCAAGTAAAAAAGTTATTATGTCAGTTTTACAGCCCACGGTATCAGTTCCAAAGACAATTTTTGACTATAAGAAAGGTTATCTAGAAGTAGCTACAGACAAAATCCATGAATTATATCAAATAGAGTTTCATAGGCAAACCTCAGAGATGTTATATTCCAAAGTTACAACAAAATCTATGAGTGATCATAAGCTTCAAAACACCATCTCTGATATGCAAGATCAAATGAAGATGGATAAAGCTTCATTATATGAAAAGGATCTAAGGATAAAAGCCTTAGAAGAATTAATATTGTAGATAGGACATGATCCTGTAAACATCAAAGCAACAGAAGCATTTGTAAAAAAGAAAAATGAGGATATAGAAACCTTGAGGAAACAACTCAAACTTCCTCAAAGTGAGCATCCTCAGACAAAGGAAGTCTTACAAGAACAAAAGGAAAAAGATGAAATGATGAGTTTAATTCTTCAGCTGACAGCGCAGATTAAGGAAATGGAAGTATAGATGGACCAACTTGTCCAAGAAAAGGAGATAGTAAAAGAACTAGTGATTCCTACAGTCATCCTAGTCATCACTGCAGAAGTGCCTTCAACTTTACGAGAAAAGTTTGCACCCAAAGAACCACTGGCCACTACAGTGCTAGTGACTTCTTCAACAACTTCAGCTACAAAATCCTCTACAACAACATTTCTACCTATAGATGAAAGAAATCAACTAGTGAAAGCAATGGAAGATATGTCTCTGAAGACAAATGAAATTAACAAGTTGACAAAGATGATTGAAAATCTTGAGAAAACAAATAAATCAACTCAGATAAATGCTAAAATACATGAAAAAAATGCCAACAGATTGAGTGAAGAGGTAAAGAAGTTACAAAAAGAATTAACTCTCAAGGATCAGATATCATACATAAAAAATTATCTATGGAATAATGTAATTGAAGCCATCCATGATGTTTGGCCTACAATTCAGGTAATTTTCGAGCAAAGAGAGTTATTATTGGCAGCCCAAGCAGAAATCCAAAAGACACAAACTAATTTGGTTGATAAACCAGAACAGGTTGTAAGATTAATCAATTTCCTCAAAATCAAGAATAGACAGGAATTGGAAGAACTAAAAATTAATGACAAGACAATAACCATCCTAGAAATTAGGAAAGTTACCACCAAAAGAAATTTGATGAGGCACCTTGAAGAAAAATGTGAAGGTATGAATACTGTTATAACCAGATTCATGGTTAAGTTCACAAATTTAAGGCAAAAAAGATTTCCTGATATCATGGTTATTAATGACAAGTTAATGCCTCAAAATGATTATGACAAGAAGATAAGAGAATATTCCAAGGAACAGGTGAATAAGCCAACAGGTCAAGCCATCCCCACATGAAAGGTGTTACTAAAAAGTTTTGAAGACTTGTTTTATTTGAAATATGAGATCAAACATCTATTGTCATCAAGCCAACCTTTGCTAGGTGTACTAAAGCTGATGAGAATTTTAGGAAACTAAAAAATATTAAAATTCCTAAAAATGAAGATTGGCAAGCATTGACTGATTTATTATGAAGAATGAAAGACAAACAAATGAAAAAGAAAAAATATGTTTACTGATTTCACTGTCAAAAAAGATTTTATAGCAGTAAATCAGTTTGACTAAAGGTTAAAGAGTATCTGAAATGAAAGAGTATCAGTAAGAAAGAGTATCAGTGAAGGCAGGTTAGATTCCAAAAAATATCTAAGAGCCAGCAAGGAGGACACATAGGCAGATATCTGCTTCTTATCCTAAAACAATTTCTATTTCTTTTGAATAAAATAGGACGGCTTACTGATTTGTTAAGCAACTGTCACTATTATTGTTGTAAGATATTTTATTTTCCTAAGTTAATTCCTAGAAGTCATCTAGGATATTTTGTAAAACATTATGTATAAATACTTCACTCTTTTGAAGTATTTTGTGTGGAATAAAAATTGCTGGAGATTTTTACATATATTTTGTACACTTGAAGGCTTTGGGTTTCGATTTTGAGTAGCAGACTGGATCAACTATTTGGCATCATACTTCAGGATCCCTGTGATAAGCTATCTGGAGTGAAGTACTATCTAAAACTTGTCATTGTTATTCTTCTTTGTTACATTCATACATTTGTGTTTTAATTCTAAATCTGAATGTATAACTAGGAGTATTACTACAACACATGTTAATAGCACCCTGTTTTTAACTAGTTATCATTTCTATGTTTTCTTATGATTTCTGCTGTAGGGAACCCTTAATTGATCCCTCTCCCATTTGAGCTCTATCTAATACTTCCCTTTTCTGGATTTAAATATTCTTAAGTGCTCTTTATCCCGATCATACCACCTCACAAAACCATTTTTCCAAGATCTCCAAGGGTTATCTATCTTGATTTGAAGACATTTGACCTTTTAGGCCTTGATCCTAGTTCTGTTAGCTTGAATTAGACTCCATAGCCGAATGGAAAAATATATTTCCCTCTATTTATCCCTCCAAGTGAAATTTTCCCACCAAAACCAACAAAACCAAACCAAAATTTCACTTTCATAGCTATCCTAATATTCACAAATTAAAACAAAGTTAAAATTTAAATTGAGAGCCCTCTTTGAACCCTAGGAAGGCTAGATCCTTTAGTTTTAAGTAGGTTTGTCGTTACCTCTAGTATTCTTTGACTAAAAACCAAAATCCCACAGCTTAAGAATTTACTAGAGTGATAACACGAGTGATGGTGTTATCAGTCTTCTCTAACTGCTCGATCAATTCTGGGGTCCACTGCGTGACTCGCTCATCTTTCCAACACTTTGAAATTCAGCCAACCTTGCAAGCCACTCGTAGAGCTCGATTGCAATTGTTACAAAGAATATCTCATAGATGTCCATGAAAATATACTTATTCGTCCACTCTTCGGTGGTCAACCTCTTACTGCAGTCTTCTTTACTGTGAATTCCTGAACTTTCTGTTCAAACCATTCATCAATTTATTTTCTTTCAGGTTTCCAATACAGCCTTGGAATTACCCGATCCCTCTCTCAAAATGTTCCCAGTCTCGAAAAAGGAACCATTTGTTGGCTCGAGGGGTCCTGACCCAAGTTCGGAAGTTAAGGTTTTCCAACAAACCCCTATACTACTGGCCTTTTCGGCAGTGGCCTACTTGCGCAGGCCAAAGTCTCACCCGAAGCAGTATGGGAGGGTGTTGAAACTAGGTTTATGCACCCTGAGAGAGGGTATGTAAGTCAAGAAGAGTTGTGTTCAACCTTATAGTTACCAGATCTTATATCACAGAGCCCTGATCTAATGATATCCTTCGCATTCACATGCGCAATACCAATTATAATCACACTAACTAACATATCATAGACTTATAGAACATTACCGCAGTTATCACAGGTATCCTTGCATAAAGCATAACAGAACAAATCCACATCACAACATAAACAAGTAACACAAGTACTTTTGCAACTAAAATTAATAACATAGAAGCATACATACTTAATCAGATATCACAGATTCACATCAGTAGTAGGTCCAATACATTTAGATATTCTAACAACCTTCTGCATTCATTAATCCTTCAGATTTACTTATAATACCCAAAACCCAACCTCCGCACACAGCAGCAACTTGCGCACACAGCAGTAACTTGCACACACAGTAGAACAAAGGATCTCCATGCACACAGCCAGCAGGAGTCCTTACCCAACCAACCTTACAGATCTAATAGTTCGCACGTAGCATCAATTCTAATTCATTCCTCCTTACAACTCAAAAAGGTTCAACTATTTATACAACTTTAGCCTACTCATCCAATGGTCCAAAAACCGTGGTTTTCGGACTCCTGCTCTACCCTTGACCCATTTATAATGCATTAAGGGCTTTGACCCACCCCAAAACCCCTATGTTACACTAAATATAATAAAAAATGTACAAAATGGATCAGATTCGCAGCTTTGTAAGAGACCCTGTTCCAACATATTATAATGAGTACAGAGGGGGAGGGGAGATAAATACCCATATATATATATATATATATATATATATATATATATATATATATATATATATATATAGAGAGGGAGGAGATAAATACCCATATATATATATATATATATATATATACTTCTCAGAATCAATATGGTAATAAAGTTGAAGGGAAAATATATAACAAAATGAAACAACATATAAACAAAAATGAGACAAAAGGCAGGAGGAAATGAAAGGCACGAGGGAGGAATCACCTTTAGAGGGCCGAAGTCTAGTTCTTACTTAATTTCCACCCATCATCTATGTTGGGATTTTGAGAATGTCTCTCAATCTCAATAGCCTCCCTTGACTTTATATGATGGATGTGATCCACCTTAGCAATGACTTCGAAGTCTTTAATGCATACATGGTGACACGACTTCGCAGCATGCTCAACAAGAGCAGAAGTGCGGGACCGATTGTGCCTAATGTCTACAACATGCTCATGGATTCTCTGTCTAATGGATCGACCAATTTCCCCAATATAGGGAGTACCACAGGAGCAAGGTAATAAATAAACACCCTTCATGTCCTTGGGGTCTATAGGGTCTTTAACAAATCCGAGAGAATTATTTATAGTACAAAGAGGTTTAAATGAAGAGGAGACATTATTTATTCTAAGGACATATAAAATGTTTTCTGAGGTCCCTTGGATAAACAGAAGATTCACCTTGCAGATAGGATCCATCCGAGAAGACTTGTCTCCTGAGCTTTTAGAGGCTTTTTGAAAGGCCTTAAAACCTTGAGAGTTTCTATAACCATTAGTCTCAAACATGTCAAGAATATGGGATTTATCCGATTCCATGTGGCTATCATCAAATATTCTAAGAGCTCAGGTAGCCAAAGTGCGGAGAACACCAAATTTTGGAGGAGGAAAATGATGATACTCAGCATGAATATACTACTCAATGTGAGTCTTCTTGTGGAAAACTTGGTGAGAGATAGAACCATCATCCCTTCTAGAGAGAAAAATACCTAATAATTGAAGGCAGTCATACATTTCCACTTCCATCATGAATTTGATGTAATCAGACTGGGAATTCAAGTGATTAAGAAAAAAATCTAACTTCCCGCCACCATGGGGCCAAATGACACAGATATCATCCATGAACCTATTCCACTTCTTAAGGTGAAATTGAGTTGAGGTCAAGGCCTTCATTTCAAAATATTCCATAAATAAGCTAGCAACAATAGGGGAAAGAGGGGAACCCATGGCAACCTCGCAGGTTTTCTCATAGGACTCACCTTGGAAACTGAAAAAAGTCGAGGTAAGGCACAAGCCAACCAACTTAGAAGTGTCTTGGTCTGAGACATGCCTAACGACATAAATCATGTCTTCTGGGATGGGGATTTTGGTAAATAAGGAGACAACATTGAAGCTAACCAATAAATCCCCAAGATCTAGCCTGATTTCTTTCCATTCCTTAATAAAATAAATTTAGTCCTTAACATTAGAATTAGTAAGCCCCACTAGGGGCTTAAGCGTCTGGGCTAAGAATTTAGCTAGATGATAAGAAGGACCACCCATTGTGTTAACAATAGGTTTTAAAGGGGCCCTAGGATTATGAATCTTAGGAAGGCCATAAATCCTTGGGGTGAGGGGATTACTCTCAATAAGCTTCCTCGAAAGAGGATTAAGCGAAAGATCAGACTTAATGGTGAGGGAAATCTCCTTAGAAATATATTTAAGGGGATTATTCTTAAGCTTAACATAGCTACCACTAAGGGAAAGATGATCAACCATTTCGCTGACATAGTCAGATTTATCGATAATGAAAATTAGACCACCCTTATCAGCCTTAAGGACGACAATCTCAGGGTCGCTTCTAAGGGATTTAAGGGAAAGAAACTTAGGCTTACTCAAATTACTTCTCGGAGGCTTCACCTTCTGAAGAATAATGGAGAAATATTTTCCTAATAGTTTCCTTAATATTATCATGGAGATCCTTGATTCCATACTCTAAGTTGCATATAATGTCATCAATGGCAAAAATTCCTAGGGGCCAAGGAAAAATTAAGCCCTTTATTGAGAAGACAAAAAATGGAGGAATCAAAGGTCAAATAGGAAAGGTTAATGACATTTTTCGAAGAGGAAAGATTCATATTTCTATTTCTAATATTAATAATGTTATTAGTATTATTATTATTATCTATAATATTATTATTTTTAATGCTATTTAGGTTATTATTATTATCTATAGTATTATTATTATTAATTCTATTGAGGTTATTATTGATAGGGGAATTAATTTTGATGTTAGTATTATCATTGTTATAATCCGAATTTTAAATAATATTATCCTTATTATTTATTAATAAATTACTATTAGATTCATTATTTATTATTAAATTTCTATTGGAGTCATTATTTATAATATTATTATTAATATCATCTAATACTAAATTATTATTTAAGTCATTAACCCTAAGATAATGATTAGAATATGGATTAACGTATTTTTTATTAATATTAAAGGATTTATTAAGAATTAAATTATTATCAGAGTTCATACCAAAACCACAGATGAGGGCATTGTTGTTGGGAAGAGCTGCATCCAAATCTGAAATCAATTCTTAAAGCTTGTTAAGTCCCTATATTAATAGTGTAGTTCCTTAATATGTTAGTGTAGCCCCGCTTATTGTTATTGTTGTATCCCAGAAACCCCCATATTGTTATTAGTGTGCCCTTACATTATTATTTTTAGGCCGGCTAGGATTAAATTATGGCCCCAGTAGGATTACATTATGGCCCCATGGACTCCTATATATAGAAAGGAGGTTTTGTCATTTGTATCATCCAAGAATTTTTCATTCATGTAATGTATTGGAGTTTTTTCCCTCGAAGTCGCTTATTTCTAAGGCATTGATATCTCTTTTCATCTATTTTTGGAGCTGGTTTCACAACATTTAGTATCAGAGCTTTGGATTCTAGGGTTTTTCTGCTCCAAACAGGTCATTGTGGAATTTTCGCTATAACGTTTTGTCTATGAAGATTCTGAAGCTGAAATTTTTAGAGTGCGAAGCCAAAATCCCGAGGAACATCATCGCAAAATTTCAGAGTGTGGTTCGCAATATTTTCAGAGATATGATTTGTGGAAGTTAGGGCTTTTTGTAGGCTCTTGAATTTCACTTAAAAAGGTCATCATGGAATTTTCGCTATAAATATTTTTTCTACGAAGGGTCTGTTGGGCATCGGATTTGTATATTTTCTTCTCCCATTTTTACCCTACCTTTCTATCTCTTTGTGCCATTAATCATCTTAAAAGAATGAGGTAAAAACCCTCTTCCTATATTTTATGGGATATTTGATTAATGATGTACTCGCCATGGAGGTTTTACCTTTTTATCTATTAACTCCTATATTTCTTCAGATTTGGCCACAATAGGCGCGTTACGGCCGCAAGATAGGGCACAACCCATCATTTTCCAGCACCTCCCTTATTTTCTTCTACAACGTAACAGCCATGGATGTATCAGCGTTATCTTTGGGTTTCTTACGGTTTCTTGCTAGGCAATCCGATTACTGTTGTAACAATGGAGTTGTTGGGAGAAGTTGGGGGATCTCAAGGTTATGGTGTAAATAAGCCTATAGGCTGCGAATCGAGAGACCCCTTACATAGATACAGATCTTGTAATTAATATTATTTTTATTAATTGATACACAGGAGCTCGATGTTTATCCTGTAACACTTGAGTTTCTGCAGCCCTGATCCAAGAGTTGGGCCCACTCTTGTGATCAAGTGTTGTGTTCTTCTTGCTTTTCTTTCAGTACTGTGTTTTATGTGATTATTTAATTACTGTTACAGTTACATTAATTGCTATGGATGCTTTTTATTTCTGTAGTTGATTTATTGATGTTACAATGATATTTTTTTTATAGATTAAACTTGTGATTCACAGCAAACCACAGTTCTTGTATATGCATATACTTTGTCGTTAGTCTTGAAATAACTAATGTCCTTGGGTTGATAATTTATGTGGAAAAAGGGTTGAATCTTGCTCATATCCAGACACCAACATTTTGGCGTCATTTCCAAGGAAGGCTAACAGGTGCAAGAACAAGATCTGCAGTAGATCTCAAATTCGATCTCTCGTCTTGAGGTGGGAATCTATTGGCCAGCTTCAAGTCTTGAGCATAAGTGTCTTGTATTTTATTTTTGCTTTCTTTATTTTTTGTTTCTTGCATTATTTTTTTCTCTGTAAAAATTAAACCCTCGTCTTGAGGAAGGTATTTTCTAAAATCTTGCCTTAAGTCCTGGGCGTAGTCTAGTTTTTCTGTCTTTCCTGTTTTTATTTTATTTCCTATTTTTCTTTCTAGGGGCCAATTTCTCATCCTGGCGAGGGTATGTTATTAATTTTCTCTAGGTCCTGAAATCTAATTTATTTTCTTTTGTTATTTTGTTTTATTTATTGTGAATCTCTTCTCTTGTCCCGAGGAGGAAGTTATCTGTCCTACTTCAGGTCCTTAGCTAATGATTGATTTTTTTTTTATTGAATCCTTTCTACAATTTGTATGAAAAAATATCTGAAAAAGAGGGGTAGAGGGAGATCCCCAAAGAAAGAGAAGGATTTGGGGAGGAAGATGTATATTCAGGAAATTATTGAAAAATCTAGATCTGAGGCATCATCCTGTGCTGCTGCTAGGGTTAGGGTTCAGAAGAAGTCTTAAGGGAAGTCTGTGGAACAACCAACGCCATCCATGGTACTAGAAGATGTTCATTCTACAATAGAAGATTTAATAAACAGGGTACCAGTGGAAGAGAAATCCTTATCAATAGCAGAATGGGAAGAAGTGGCAAGTAAGGGATCAGAAGAATTGAGCAACTCTAATTGGGAAGAAGGACCTCCAAAAGGATCTTCGTCCCCAAGAGACCAAGGCAGAACTGTGAGATTTCTTGTTGCTGAATTAAGAGACTCTGATCTGTTAAAGGAGTTTTTGAAGGACTCTGAGTTACTAAGGGACTAGGGCAGTGCGGTGTGACCACCTTCGGTTGAATCACTCCAGATACTAGTTGCAAAACCAACTGAAATTCCAAGTGAGAATTGGAAGATATTCATGGCACATGTAAGTTCCTCCATTGATTTTCCTATAGGAAACGTTACAGGCGATGCACCAATGAGACCCATACCTTTGATAGCCTTGCCTAGTTTTCATGGGCTCTCTTCAGAGGATCCTGATATGTTCCTTTTTGAGGTTGATATTGTTTGTCGAGGTTACGACTACATGACCGATGATTAGAAATTGAAAATATTCCCTACTACCCTAAAGGGGACAACCATGATATGGTTTATGGGTTTAGGGGGAAGCATGATTACTTCATGGGACGAAATGAAGAAGGCCTTCATGGAAAAATACCAAGACTATTGTAAGTCTTGTGACATCGAGGAAATATCTAAATTTTCATAGAAGGAAGTTGAAAATATGGAGGACTGTGTAGAAAAATTTAAATACATACTGCAGAGGTCTGCACATAGTGACTTAGATAAGGACATTTTAAAAATCATTCTTCTTTAAGCACTCGGAGAAGAATCTCTGCAACTCCTAAATATAGTGGGTAAAGGAGATATTTCAAAATAGAATTTCGAAACTATCTGTGATTATTGTATCAAATTTTCAAGGGGGGCTTCAAGAAGTGGACAGGGTATTCGATCATTAAAAACCTCCAGTGGAGGCGTCACAAAATCAGAAATTGGGAATCTATTAGATAATCTGAGGACCGATATCCTGAGTACTCTATTAGCCCAAATGGACACTCTACAGGAAAAAAAAAAAGTAGATAGAGCTGGAAAAAACAATGGAAATATTCTGCCCTCAGTGTAGAGAGAAACACCCTTTGAAAGAATGCACGCTGAACACGGTGGAAGCCTGCACAATCTACGAACAGACTCACGTGACTAGTGCATGTCCTTCCTTGCTTGAGATGAAAGCGGTTTTCCAGGGAGAAAGCAAGGAGAGAACAATGGACTAGCTATATTTCATGGGACAGAAAAAGTCATGGCAACCTCGACCACTGACGGTGAATCCAGGTATGTTCCAAGACCCATCCCAGTATTTTCATAATTTTAGTATGGGTCCCCAATCTGCACCATTTTCAGCCATGTGGCCTTGATACCAGTATCCCCCTTGGTAGCAATGGGTTCTTCCAGCCAGTCCAAATCCTTCATGGAATCAGACTTGGAGTGGAGCCCCTCCCACTGGACAGTTTCCTCAGCCTATGCCTCAACAACAACTTCAGTTGCCTTCCAATGTACCCCCAGGAAACCCAGCCATTAGACCTCAACTTCCTCTCCAGCCCAACCAAATCCAAATAACAAGGGGGTTCAACAAACAGAAACGTTGAACTTTCCATCTTACAGCATTTCTACTGCAGGGTTCAATGAGATAAATCTACGGTCTGGCCGGGTAGTAAATGCACCTACTTCACCCATTATCACAAAACAACTTGAAGGTGAAGATACAGAACCCGAACAAAGAACAGTGGGGGAGAATTTAGATCAAAACATAATAAATCAGACACCTCCCCAAGCTGTTCCTAATCAAGGTCATTTGGCATTTCCCCCATATCCTCAAAGATTGACCTTGAGCAAACCAAACCCTCAAGCAGAATTTGATTTTCTAGGGGAACTACAAAATCTTTTTGTTAAAATACCTCTTTTACAAGCTATGAGGGATGTACCTATTTAATCAAAGACTTTAACAGAATACTGCTCAAAGAAACAAGGTAGAAAGCCTAAGGATCCATTAACTGTGCATGTAATGGGTAGGCTATCTGATATCATGTTAGGAAAGATCATGCCTATAAAATATGGAGATTCTGGGAACCCGATCCTAACAGTAAAAATTAATGGGATTAAAATCCCAAATGTACTAGTGGATTTGGGAGCAGCCATTAACATTATCACTGCTGAAACAATGAACACATTAGGACTTGGAAACATTAAATCAACCCCTACTATCCTAGAACTTGTAGATAGATCCACAATTAAACAAGTAGGGAAATTAGAGGATGTGATCATTCCAGTAGACTCATGGCATTACCCTGTGGACCTCCTTATATTTCAGACTTGATCTTCGGTAGGTGGTCACCCATTGATCCTAGGAAGACCCTGGTTGGAAACTGCAGATGCCTATATAGGATGTTGGTCTGGACATATGATCATATCAAATGAGACAGTTATGAAGGACCTCAAGGTTTATTCTCCTGCAAAGCCAATCCCATTTGAAAAATCATTAACCAGTCAGAAACCTCTACCTGCAAAAGAGCCTGAACTTGAAAATGAAGATGTTAGACCAATTCTCAATATTAGCCAGGCCCTTTGCTTTAAAACAGAGACGGAAGATGATGCTATTAACGCCTTCATTAATGATTCCAGTTCTGTTACTGATCGAACTCAATATATTCTAGAATCTTATATGAGTTGTGAGACACAGGAAAACATCGAACCAGAATATGACATAGAAGACATTCCTGTGACCCCATTCCATGATATTACTCCAATCGAGATTGAACTAGGGAAAACACTGAATATCAACCCGAATCTATCTGAATCCCAGACCAAACAGCTTTTGAAAGTCCTTCAAGAATATCAAAAGCTTTTGCCTAGGATTATACCGACATGAAGGGTATCCCTGCTAGTCTATGCACTCATCATATTTACATTAAGGAAGATTTCTGCCCTATAAGACAACCTCAATGGAGGATGAATCCTACTCTCAAAAACATTGTTAAAGAAGAATTACAAAAATTGTTGGATGCAGGATTCATTTATCCCATCTCAGATAGCCAATGGGTATCCCTGCTAGTTATCATTCCAAAAAGAGTGGTAAACGGTGGATCTGTGTAGATTATAGAGAATTAAATAATGCAACACAAAAAGGCCATTTTCCTTTGCCATTTATTGACCAAGTCCTGGACACCTTGGCTGGAAAGAGATTATTTTCCTTCCTAGACGGATTCAGTGGATATAACTAGATCTAGATAGCCTCGGAAGACCAGGATAAGACAACCTTCACATGCCCATGGGGAACCTTTGCATATAGGGTCCTTCCATTTGGCCTGTGTAATGCTCCTGCTACCTTCCAGAGGGAAATCTTGGGAATTTTTTCTGATTTGGTCGATGATAGTGTTGAAATCTATATGGATGATTTTACTCCATATGAGAATTCATTTGAGGAGGGATTGGCAAATTTGGAGAAAGTACTCAAAAGATGTAAAAAAACCCATGTATCATTGAGTACAGTGAAATGCCATATGATCATGAGGGAAGAAGGAGTAGTACTGGGACATTTTCTCTCAGACGCTAGAATTCAAGTTGATCCGACTAAAGTAGAGGTAATATTACATTTTCTGGTACCCAAAACACCCACACAGGTACATAGATTTCTTGGTTGTGCTGGTTAGTATAGGTGCTTTATAGAAATTTTTTCTAAAATAGCACATCCATTATTTCAATTGCTAACAAAAGATGCAGAATTTTTATGGACTAAAGATTGCGAGACAACTTTCACGAAAATTAAAGGGCTAGTGTGCACGGCCCAAATCCTTCGAGGACCTGATTGGGCATTACTATTTCACATACATACTGATGCTTCTCAGATAGCAGTAGGGGTTGTTTTAGGACAACAAGTAGACAAAACACCGTATGAAATTTATTATGTCAGCAAGAATCTAATTCCTGTTGAACTAAATTATACGGTGACAGAAAAATATTTCAGCTGTCATTTATGCCATCAATAAGTTTTAACACTACATCACCGGATATTCTACTATTTTCCATACTGATCACGCAGCAATCAGGTATTTGATGAATAAACCCATTACTCCTAGCCGTGTTACGAGATGGTTACTATTGCTTCAAGGATTTGATATTACAATAATAGATAAGCTAGGAAAAGATAATGTAGTAGATGATTTCCTATCTAGAATGGATAACAATGATGAATGCACACCAATAGAAGACAGTTTCCTTGATGAACATCTTTTTGCAGTCTCTGCTAAAGCTCCATGGTATGCAGATATTGCTAACTATCTTGCTACAGGGAAAGTGCCTCTTCATTTGTCATATAGGGAACAACAAAAGATTATTCATCATAGTGCTCGATATTCTTGGATGGAAAGGTACCTTTTTCATACAGGAGCATATAAGAAAATCTGGCGCTGTGTGTTTGAAGATGTTATCAATGAAATATTGAAAGCTTCCCATGATGGCCCTTGTGGAGGGAATTTTGCAGACAAAAGAACAGGCCATAAGGTGCTACAAATGGGATATTATTTGCCTTCCATTTTTCGTGATGCTCAGAATTATGTCAGGAGGTGTGATAGTTTCCAATGTATGGGGTAGCCCGGTAAAGCGGATGAAATGACTTTGCAGGCACAGCTAGTTATTGAACCTTTCGAGAAATGGGCTATTGACTTCGTTGGACCCTTTAACCCACCCTCCCAGCAGAAAGTCCACACCTTGGTCTGTATTGATTATGTTACTATGTGGGTGGAAGCCAAAGCAGTTGTGAAAGCAACAAAGCAGGTAGTCTCTAATTTTCTATTTGAAGAAATTTTTTCTAGGTACAGTACTCCAAGAGAGGTTGTTTCAAATGGAGGAGCACAATTCACGTCACACAAGATAGCAAAGCTTATGCAAAAATACAGGGTCAAGCACAAAGTGACATCTCCATACCATCCCCAGGCGAATGGACAAGTGGAAAGCACAAATAAGACATTAGAAAATATTTTGACAAAAACTATGGCATACCATTTTCAGTATTGGGCTCAGGAGATTCTAGAGGCTCTATGGGCATACACAACAACATGGCGGAATACAATAGGGTTTTCACCATTTGAGTTGGTTTATGGTAAATCTCCACTTTTTCCAATTGAATTTGAAATAAACACGCTTAGAACATCCCTGGAAGTTGGTTTAGATCTATCAGATGCCCAGAAGCACCGACTGGCTCAGCTTAATGAACTTGATGAAATATGCTCAATGGATGTCCAGCGAACTACTGCTATTCAGTAGCAGAGAACAAAATGGCATGATAGGTTTATCAAAAACAAGGTATTTCAAAGCGGATATTGGGCACTACTTTATGACTCTCGTTTCAAGGATTTTAAAGGAAAGATTTACACTCGGTGGATAGGACCTTATGAGGTGAATGTTGTATTTGATAATGGAATAGCTAGGCTAGTCACAATTGACAATACACATACCTCCTTTATAGTCAATGGACATCGCTTGAGATTATACCACCGGTCAGCCTCTAAGGATGCTTTTATTAAACAACTCTTTGAGAAATCTGGTTTGAAGATTATCAGTGTAGAGAATCTTTCCTCTGCACCCTTTAAAAAAGAAGAAGATATATATCTATATATATATATATACATATATATAATGAAAAATAATAATAATAATAGTAAAGAATTTTGTTTTATTTTCTTGTCTTTTTGCAGGAGCTACGACTAAGGATTAAAAATAAAATCAAGGAATACTCATGTTGCTATTACTTGGTTGCTGCTACTCGAGTTGCTATTACTTAGTTGTTGTTACTTTGATGTTGCTGCACCGTATGTTGTTACTCAGTTGCTACTACTCATGTTGCTGTCACTTGGTTACTGTTACTATGATGCTACTACACCAGATGTTGTTACATTGATGTTGTTACACCGATGCTGTCACTCTGCTACTGTTACACCAGATGCTGTTACACCGATGTTGTTACTATGATGCTGTTACAACAATGATGTTACACTGGATGTTGTTACACCAATGATGTTACACCGATGTTGTTACCCCGATGTTGTTACTCCAATGTTGTTACACCAATGTTGTTACACCAGATGGTGTTACACCGATGCTATTACACCATCCCATCATCCAGGTAGGCCGTCAGGTACACCTCCACGTGAATTGTACTAATTTAATTAAATATCCCATGTGAAGATTTTATTGCCGCAGACGTAAAAAATTTAAGTCAGGGGGGGGGGGGGGTGTCATCATGCCAAGGGAAATGTAATAATTACCCCATAAGTAAAGAATGACATCTCGCTCATGGTACACCTTACAAATCATCAATATGTGGTACCATCATTTAATCCTATTGGGATTCGCAAAATGTCTCATCTATCTTGTATGAGCAATTATTAATCCTATTTTATTACACTTACCATACTCCTTTATGATTTTTCTCGGTTTTTGAGAATTACCAATTGCATTTACCACTACTACCTATCCACTTTCACTATGTTGTTCCTCCAAATCTAGTATCCACCACCTTGCCCAATGGTCTGCTGCTACAGGAAGTGCTACTGAAAGTCTCCACAGTATGGGTGGGCTGGCTCTGTGGCATGATCTTGAAAACACAGCTTCAGTTCGCAGCAATCTAGAGGTTTGGAATTTTTTTGTCGACGCAGGTTGGGATGTCTACTTCGATAGATTGCAGGGATTCAATGGGGGTATCACAATGGAATTTGCACTCAATTTAGAGGAGAATCATTCGTGGGTTAGAGGTCTAGAAATTCCTATTACAGAGGAAGAAATTGTAGAGGTTAGTGAGCTCAAATAGTAGGGGAAACAATGGTATTCTCGAAAGTTTTCTCTCTCGGATTTTTCTTAATTGTTTTTGTAGGAAGGAGAAAGCATAGTTCAATTGGGCAGGGGATACGAGCAAAGAAATGTACCGTATCCTTGGAAAAAAGTTGCAGGCTTCGTAATTAAATACATTACCTGCAAGGGTTGGGCCTCAACTCTTTTCAACTATCACTTTAAAATTTTAATGCACCTTCGATTTCCACAAAATCAGGAGAATGCCCTAAACATGCCATTCTTTCTATTAAAAGAACTGAAAAATATAGCACAGGCTACTCGGTGCTCCTGCTGGATGATGGCAGTACTTTCTAACCATGGATTGGTGCGATTATTAGTCGTGCATGTAATAAGCAGGCTGCGGGTTTCTTGGGTGGAACTCTGTGAATCCTCAAAAGAAGCGATAGAAGCTATGGTTGCTGCTAGAGAAGAAGAGCCAGCCTCTCTTGCTGGGCAGGTGGAAGAAGAACCTTTAGAGGATATCAATCAAGAGGAACCCGAGGAAATGGAAACAAATATTGATCAAGAAGAACCTAAGGAAGAGGAGATGATGATTGATTAGGAGGAATCTGAAGACATGAGTATGGAGGAAGCAATCGGAAACAAAGATGAGGTTGTCACACAAGAACTAGCCTCATTGGAAAAAGCCACGGAAGAGGAAATAAGAATGGAAGAGTTGATTAGTGGCACAGATGAGGCTGCCACAGAAGAACCAGCTTCGCTCGAGGAACCCACAGAGGAGGGGATTATGGAAATTATGTAGGAAATTGGTATTGTGATACAGTCGGCAATCGTTGCCAATGAAGAATAAAGGGATGGAATTGCAGATAGAGAAATGGAAAGCGTTGATTTTTCACAAGAAATAGCATCACTTGTTCTGATTAAAATGGATGCTAATACAGTTGGGGGTGCTACACAATAACCACCCCCAATTCGGTCAGAACAGGAGGAGTTGACCTGCGGAATCGATGTTGGACATCAAGAGTTGGTACCAACTGTGAAAACGAAGGAGATTTTCGGGGAAAAAGAGGCTAAAGAAGGTATGAGTCGGGGGGTCAATAATGTTCCACAAGAACCAGTATCGACCCATGAAGAATACGTGATAAGAAAATGGCAGGAGGAAAGAAGGGAATTGAGCCACGGAATCAACGCTGCTCCACAAGAACCAGCATCGACTCTTGTTGAGGTAGTAATGCATGAAGTCCTAGTCCAACCTAGGAATGATGATGAAGGGTCTGTTCCCTATTCTCCGTTCCAATCCATAATGCCCAAAGGGGCAAGGGGATTTCGTTCGCCTAAACGATTAGTGGAAGAAGTTGTTGTTCCCCCAGTATTAAAATTTGTTGACTCAGCCAAGGTTGGCCTAGACAACACTGAACCAAAACAATTGGAGGTTCACTAGGAAGAAATAGTTCCTCTAAAAATATTGGAAGACAGAAGGGTCAACGAATTTGTAGGCCAAACAGCAGAAGTTTCCGGAAGAAATGTAGAAGAAGAAGGACATGTGGGTTGGGGACCCGGCCAAGAGGGTTTGAAAAAATAATCTGGGCAAGATTATGGAAGTATCCCGCTGTCTTCTGAGCCTGTCGTAGGTCCAGAACCTGAATTTGTTGTTAAACAAGAATGGATCGAATAGTGTGAATAAAGAAGGTTACCTTTCAAAACGAGGTACCAGCTGCAATTCAGTGAAACCATGAGACTAAAAAGAGAAGTTCAGAGTTTGAAGAAGCAAGTTTCGCATTTAAAAAGGAAGTTAAAAGTCTACAAATGGAGGCCAATAAAGCTGAAGGCTGAAGTCTCCACTGCGACTACCCAGACCAACCCAATTGAAGAATTGTTTGAAGGTCGGGAATTCGTATTGGTCGTCAAAATTCAAAAATGGCAGTCTGCGGTGAGCGACCACAAGAAAGAAATAGTTAGGGTTCGAGAATAGGCTGCTGGAGTTGTTACAGGGTACATAGATCAATTATACAAGGCTCGACTAAAGCAGGCCAAACAGAAGGCTAGGATAGAACAGTTGGAAGTACAGGTTCAGTTTCTAAAGACAGATAAGGAGAAGATGTTCTCCCTAGCACAGCAGGTAATGGTTTGCAAACCTCCTGCACATAGCTATGCCTTATTCCTTCATGAAAAATTTCTTTTCTTTTGTCTTGAAAGTATTTATAAGGAGATTTGGTACGAAATTGAGGACCCCATTCAATTTCTTCGTATTTTAAAAATTCATGATGTTATAGGACAACATTTAATGTGTGAGCTCTACATCCATGGGTATTATTTAAGACATGATCAGTCCTTTAACCCCATTCCATTCATGGGGGACATACATTTAAGGGCTTTTACCTCCTATACCATCAATAAAATTAAATGGAGAAAGGCCTGGGATACATTTGATGAAAATCAAGCCGGAAAGCCATTAATGGTAAGAAGGGAGCATGGTCAGTCCACGAATATCTACAATAAAAATTATACCTTTCTACTGATTGAGGGCCAAAAGGAACATATGACGGCAACTCAAAAGTGGTGTGCTGACTTGTGTGTCAGCCAGATTATGACATTTCGCTAGGAAGCCCTGGACAGTTGTCAGAAAAGATGGATGTTGTCCTCTTCAGCCATCAAGGGAAGAGAACCATTTGGGGCACCTAGCTTTTCACATGCTTTAGAAAGAATTCCGTGTTATGTGGCATGTATTAATACCTATGGGGTTAGATGGATGGATTTTGATTTTGATTTCCCCTTTTATGGCTACCAGCTGCACAGTATACTCCTACTTATAACGTTGAACAGGACTGGTGGAAAGACATTGTTTTGACAGAAGGATATAAGCAACCAGGAACATAAATGGAAGTAGAATATGACCTCACAGAGCTTCATGCCGATCACAGTCGATCCAATCCGGACCTGAGGAGATGACGAGTTGCATGAGGACATGCAAATAGATCATTTGGGGGGGAATGTTGGGCACTGGATTTGTATATTTTCTTCTCCCATTTTTACCCTACCTTTCTATCTGTTTGTGCCATTAATCATCTTAAAAGCATTAGGTAAAACCCTTCTTCCTATATTTTATGGGGTATTTGATTAATGTTGTACTCGCCATGGAGGTTTTACCTTTTTATGTATTAACTCCTATATTTCTTCAGATTTGGCTACAACAGGTGCGTTACGACCACAAGACAGAGCACAACCCATCATTTTCCAGCACCTCCCTTTTTTGCTGCTACAGCGTAACAACCATGGATGTATCAGTGTTATCTTTGGTTTTCTTACGGTTTCTTGCTAGGAAATCTGGTTGCCATTGTGACAATGTATATTTTTGTAACAATGGAGTTGTTGGGAGAAATTAGGGGATCTCAGGGTTATGGTATAAAGAAGCCTACGAGCTGCAAATCGAGAGACCCCTTACATAGATATAGTTCTTGTAATTAATCTTATATTTATTAATCGATACATAGCAGCTCGTTGTTTCTCCTGTAACACTTGAGTTTCCGCAGCGCTGATCCAAGAGTTGGGCCCACTCTTGTGATCAAGCGCTGCATTCTTCTTGCTTTTATTTCAGTACTGTGTTTTGTGTGATTCATTAATTGTTCCTACAGTTACGTTAATTGTTGTGGATTCTTTTTATTTCTGCAGTTGATTTATTGTTGTTACAATGATATTTTCATTATAGATTAAACCTGTGATTCATAGTAGACCACAGTTCTTGAAATAAATGACGCCCTCAAGTTGATAATTTATGTGGAAAAGGGGTTGAATATTTTTCATATCCGGACACCAACAGGTCAAGAAGCTGAAATTTTTTGAGCGTGAAGCCGAAATCATGAAGAAAATTGTCGCAAATCTCAGAGCTTGGTTTGCAATATTTTCGGAGATATGATATATGGAAGTTAGGTCTTTTTCAAGCTCCTGAATTTCATCTCAAAGAGGTGATCATGGGAAAATCTTAATTACTCTCTTTGTGAGCATCATATTGGAATTCTATGAATAGTGGCTGGAAGCACAAGGACTATAGTTTCCTGTCTATCAAATTCAGAGCCAAAGGAGTAAACAGTGACACATGTCAAGTCGTACAAGTTCGCTCTACTGAACCAGCCCATAATTAGGTCATCATAGGATATTGGGCATAACGTTGTCTTCAAGAATCCAAATTAGGTCAGACCTGTGGCTTCCAAAAGCAGATTCAGAGGGCTACTTCAAGGCCAAATTTCAGCTATTGAGGATATGAAAGCACAAATATAATTCAGTTTCAATATCAAGCTTCTCAAAAGTAAGAAAAATGTGTGTATTTGGTTTTTAAAATTGCATAACGTTTGTTTGAAAAAGCAGTTTGAAGTGATAACAAAGGCATATTTCAAAATTTTTATCAGTATTGGGTTCTATATGCCTCCAAAAAATAATTCCATACCCATTAAGCCCTCAAAAAGCTATACTATAATGCATGAAGAGGAAGAATTGCAGTATGAGATATCAAAATTACAATACCAAGTGCAACAAATTTTGATCTTACGAAGAGCAACCGAAGATGACATAGATGGTTTAAAAGCAAAAATGGAGGCTAAGTTGGATGGTTTATGTTGGGGTTCCTATGTTTTGGCAGATTTGGCAATAACAAAAGATAAGAGAACATCAAAATCACTTTGGGGCCCTAGGATCTAGCCCTCCTCGACCCGGAGAGGGATCTCTCCAATAAAAAAAAGGATGATATATCTTTGAAAGCTCAAATGAAATGTTAGGCTAGTTACGAAGCACAAAGGGGGCTTTTAAATGATTTGGTTGGTTGGTTTTTGGGCTGGTCATGAGATCATAGACTGAGAAAGTAATGGGAGAAAAGGAACAAAGCAGCGGGATGTTTTGGCAAAGAGGATAGGTCAAGAGAGTGCCATCCATTGGGCTATGGAGTCATGAAATATAATTACATGCAACAACTAGCCAAGGCTTTCAGAGGGCAAGTCATCTACACTAAAGGATATTTTATATAGATGATGGAATGGAACATTAAAAATTGAAAGTCAAAGAAGGAAAACAACCCAATTTCTGTCTATAGATAAGGTCAGAGGTCATTTAACTCTAGACCTGCTTGGACATACTCAAAGACATCTTTCAATGGAGCAAAAAAGGGGCAACTTATAGATCATACCAAAGGTCATTTAACTCTAGGTCAGCTTTAGCATGCTCCAAGGGAAAACATAGATAAATTTGACAGAGGCAGGGTCTATAGATCAGAGAAGGAATTTGAACCTTCAATGCTTTGACAACAGCAAGAGATCTTAGAGAGGCCAGCTAGTCGCATAAGGACCTTGGTGGACAGGGCTAACTATAATCCAAAATTTCCCAAATCTTCCAGCTTAAACCCAACCAGAACAACTAAAGATAGATTTCACTAATTCATACATCAGCTAGTAGGCAATGACATCCACTACACTGGTTAAATTAACTGAAATCAACCCTCAGATAACACATATAGCAGAAAACATTTAAGGCAAGGAGAGCAGAGACATAGGGTACCTAACAAGGGTAAATCCTATGCCAGATTTCTAATGCGAGCCCAGAAGACCAATGAACAACATGAAAATGTAAATAAAAGATACAAAGAGAGAAACATCACCCGTAGTAATAGACCAGGATCCAAAGAAATGTGCTTGATTAATTAATGCAAAACCAGTCACATACACTGAGCTCAATGGTTGTTACAATCCAAACTTATCCTCCCAACCTACTATATTACACACTACTCTGATACTCTCTACCAAACTGTTCTAACAGTCAAAACCGAATCCCTCTAACTACAACAGCAACAACCGAACAACCACCCTTTACAATATGTTCTCGGGAATTCTTATAGGAGAAGAGAATAACAAGAAAAGATATACATTTAATTTTTTTCATTAACACAGAATGGCGGAAGCGTTCACGCCCATGCTGCCTAATGTTTCTTCGTCGACTGTGTGTACTTTGTAGTCTGGTTCAGAGCTCTCTGTCAGGTCGATATTGACCTCGGATGTGTTCTTGAATGTCCTCCTGGCTGTAAGGCCCTATGTTTTGTCTTCTGAAGCAAGTAAGGTGACTTAAAAGGTCTTCAGGTCTCCATGCTTCAATAACTGCAATCCTAACAGTATTTAAGAAGCTTTTGTCAGTGTAATTAACTGTTTCTGGGCTCGAGGAAGCATGGAGACTGATGTAGGAAGGTGTCCTTTTGGAGAAACGGTGCTCTGCTGATGCATACACAGATATGACTCATCGCTGTGCTCCTTGGTCTTCAAACTGTGTCTCAATCCTTTGAACATGGGATTAGCATATTAAATCTTTCAATTACAGGCTTAAATCCCCCAATTTTTCATTTGTTGTCTCACTCGGCTGTTTGTAATGACCTCTTGGTGATCCCTGCACAATAAATTAATTCAATTATAAAATCTAGGGACGATGGCAGAAGGATGCTTTGAATGCTTGGAGGAATGGTGGTTGAATAGTAGAAACGAAGGTCGTAGAGGAAACAGGTGAAAATGCAATGAAATGGAGTTTTGATGGGGGAATGAATGTGGGCCATCCGATCAGTTTCGGAGTCGATGATCAACGGTGGAGATTGATGTACGGGATTACCTTTGGAAGTTGGGCGACACACAAAGGAAATGGGAAAATGCAACAAAAAAAATATGAAATGGACCATGGGTGGTGGGACCTGGTCATGGCGGAGGGCGATTAAACTTAGACCATTGGAACTCGGGAGTATATCAGCGGATGGTGGAGATTGAATGGTGAACTGTTCGAGAGATCCGATGAAGAAATATGGTGGAGGGCGTGATCCAGCATGGGCCGTCGATTTGGATCGAACGGCTGGTCGAGATTGGATCGGGGAATCACAGTCGCAAAGGGCGGAGAGTGGCATGGTTTGGAAATTGTGATTGCGATTGGAGCGACGATGCGATTGAGCGCCCGCTGTTGGATCTGGGTGATAGATCAACGGTGGAGAAGTAATCAGCGAGGAGAAACGAGAGGAGCGATGGGAGTGGAGCGATGGGATCTAGGTCGTTCATTCCGAATGGATGGACGGCTAGGATTTGATCGGGGGATCGCAATCGGGGGAACAAGGGAGTGGCACGGTGAAAGTTCCGATTATGATTGAAGCGGGAGTGTGATTAGCACTGGGTTGTTGGATCAAATTATGGATCAATGGCGGAGATGTAATCGGGGGATCGCAATCGCAATGGGCGGAAAGTGGTAGCGATTGACAATTTTGATTGTGATCGGAGCGGGGGATGTGGGAGTGCGCAGACCATTAGATATATTTAGATCAACAGTGGAGATTGTATCTGCGGTGCTACAGACCAAGACTTAATCGCATCGGGATTTTTAAGTTAACACATAGAAATGTGCTCGCCTGATGGTGTGATTGTGATTAGCACCCGAGGCTTAAGCACTTGGTCCTAGGCACGGGGCATATGGCGGGGAAGTGGTTTGCGGGGCTAGGCCTTAATATAAGGTAGAAAGTGGGTTTTTGGCCCATTTTAATGTATTTTAAGCCCAAATAAGGGTAACGACAGAAAGAAAAATGGTTTAATAAACTGAACAAAGAGTATTGGAAGGGTTTAAAATGGAACTTGAGATGGTTTAGAGGGTTAATGGGGGAAATAAAGAGGATTAAAAGGGGATGAAGCAGAGGTTTAGAAGGGATTCTATAAGGGGAAAAAGGAGGAGGCCTTGGGCATTTCTTCACAATTAGAGAGGCTTTATAACTGGAAACAACAGTGGGGATTTATCAAAGGACAAGGGCATAAGGAGGCTTCAAGGATGATGTGTTTTCAGAGGGAAATGCATTCCTTGAAGGCTCAAAAACATTTTAGCCCCCTGTTTGCTTGTCAAAAATTCATAGGGGGCTAACAGTGGCTCCACATGGGGATGGCTTCTTCTTGAAGGAGTCAAGAATTCAGAGAATGATCTTTTGTGTAGGCCAGATGCCTGTTGCTTGACCCATCCATTATCTTTCTTGGATCAACTGCCACAAATCATGAAGACATTATATCAGCAGTAAACATTCTCCCAAACAACTACCTACCCAAACTATAGTCCTAACATTTTCTTCTGGGTGCATTTGGACTTGCAGACCCTTTACATCATCAATTTTTACAAGCAGGAAAATAAACCTATTCTACTTCTACCCTTATTACTCCATGAGACCAGATTAGACTGTTGGTCTCATAGTTTCTCTACCTAAGCTAATATCTGCTAGGATTAAACTGTCTAGCAGACTTCTTCTCTACATTCTAAGACAAAAATTGAAAATAGTCAAGCTAGGATTAGACTGTCTGGCTTGCTGGACTTTGCATAAATTAAAACAACTAGCTACATGCTCACAGGCTGAGCTTTATTTCAGACTTAATACCTACCCTACTCTAACCTGGAAATCTCTGATGTTCTAGGTGATAAAATAATGCCAATGTAGCCAGTCAAGTAGTAACAAGGAAGGATATGAGCCCTGACTTCCTGTCAAAGATAACCACAGGGTGCTCTGCATGAGGTTCTTCAAAACTGAGGTCACCATCAGTAGTGACCATTCCTAATGAATCTGGCCCTGGTGAAGGATCAATGTTGGAGAATTTGAGCTAATCAGGGCCTCCATGTATTCTGCCATAGGATCAATGAACAGATGATGTACACTTTCTTCTTTCAGACCTGCCATGAATGGTAGGTTGTCTGTATCCTAGGCAGCTCTGACTATCGCTTCTTCCACTGCATCCTCAAAGTGGCTCTTGAAAACCTGATCACCTTCTTCTTGCACATCAGAAAGCAGTGGAAATTCTTCTTTTTTAGGAGGAGGAAGACTTTCTAAAAAGTCTCTCGGGTCTCTGAACTGGTATGATTTCTCTTGCGAGTTCAGAAATTCAATCTCAGCTTCATATCTTTCAACCACCAATTCTAAGGAAATTTTCTTGAGAAGGGGTTTGAACTTTGAGCTGAGAAGAACGGCCCCTAGAATGTCCTCCACCTCCAACTCTGCCAAGTCACTTGACATTATACTATGACACTTTGCTATAAAACTTGGATGCATTTTCACAAACTGTTCAAAGTCTTCCATTAGTGAAGTGACTTGGTCTTTAGCATGGCTGATGTTGTACTGCGACATGGTCTCCCAGTGGAGTCTTGTGAACACACAGATAATCAGCAGCCTACTGATCACGAGTGGAGTCTATTAATCATTTAGGAACTGTGGAGTCGCCAGGTGGAGGATTTAAGATTTTACCGTCCACCACAGTGATTTACCAAATCAGGCTGATTGGTCTTTGTCTCCAGTGGAGTCGCCATTATGTTGGTGAATACAATGGGAGACAGACAAATGTTATCAATTATAGGCTCTCAGATTTTTCCCCAACGAAGTCGCCATTATTTTGGTGACGACAATGGGAGACAGACAAATGTTATCAGTTATAGGCTCTCATATTTCTCCCCAGCGGAGTCGCCATTATGTTGGGGTTCCTATGTTTTGGCAGATTTGGCAATAAAAAAAGATAAGACAACATCAAACCACTTTGGGGCCCTAGGATCTAGCCCTCCTGAACCGGGATAGGGATCTCTCCAATAAAACAAAGGATGATATATATTTGAAAGCTCAAATGAGATGTTAGGCTAGTTATGAAGCACAAAGGGGGGTTTTAAATGATTTGGTTGGTTGGTTGCTAGGTTGGTCATGAGATCATAGACTGAGAAAGTAATGGGAGAAAAGGAACAAAGCAACATGATGTTTTGGCAAAGAGGATAGGTCAAGAGAGTGCCATCCATTGGGCTATGGAGTCATGAAAGGTAATTACATGAAAAAACTATCCAAGGCTTTCAGAGGGCAAGTCATCTACACTAAAGGATATTTTAGATAGATGATGGAATGGAACATTAAGGATTGAAAGTGAAAGAAGGAAAACAACCCATTTTCTATCTATAGATCAGGTCAGAGGTCATTTAACTCCAGACCTGCTTGGACATACTCAAAGGAAGCTTTCAATGGAGCGACAAAGGGGTAGCTTATAGATCAGACCAGAGGTCATTTAACTCCAGGTTAGCTTTAGCATGCTCCAAGGGAAAACATAGATAAGTTTCACAGAGCCAGGGTCTATAGATCAGAGAAGGACTTTGAACCTTCAATGCTTTGACACTAGCAAGAGATCTTAGAGAGGCCAGCTGGTCGCATAAGGAACCTGGTGGACAGGGCTAACTCTAATCCCCAGTTTCCCAAATATTCCAGCTTAAACCCAACCAAAACAGCTAAAGACAGATTTCACTAATTCATACATCAGCTAGTAGGCAATGACATCCACTACACTGGTTAAATTAACTGAAATCAACCCTCAGATAACACATACAGCAGAAAACATTTAAGGCAAGGAGAGCAGAGACATAGGGTACCTAACAAGGGTAAATCCTATGCCATATTTCTGATGTGAGCCTAGAAGACCAATGAACAGCATGAAAATGTAAATAAAAGATACAAAGAGAGAAACATCACCCGTAGTAATAGACAAGGATCCAAAGAAATGTGCTTGATTAATTGATGCAAAACCAGTCACATACACTGAGTTCAATCGTTGTTACAATCCAAACTTATCCTCCCATCCTACTACATTACACACTAGTCTGCTACTCTCTCCCAAGCTGTTCTAACAGTCAAAACTGAATCCCTCTAACTACAACAGCAACAACGGAACAACCACCCTTTACAACATGTTCTCGAGAATTCTTATAGGAGAAGAGAATAACAAGAATAGATATACATTTAATTTGTTTCATTAAGACAGAATGACAGAAACATTCACGCCCATGCTGCCTAATGTTTCTTCATCGACTGGGTGTACTCTGTAGTTTGGTTCAGAGCTCTCTGTCAGGTCGATATTGACCTCAGATGTGTTCTTGAATGTCCTCCTAGCTGTAAGGCCCTTTGTTTTGTCTTCTGAAGCAAGTAAGGTGACTGAAAAGGTCTTCAGGTCTCCATGCTTCAATAACTGTAGTCTTGACAGTCTTTAAGAAGCTTATGTTAGTGTAATTAACTGTTTCTGGGCTCGAGGAAGCATGGAGACGGATGTAGGAAGGTGTCCTTTTGGAGAAACGGTGCTCTGCTAATGCATACACACATATGACTCATCGCTGTGCTCCTTGGTCTTAAAACTGCACCTCAATCCTTTGAATATGGGATTAGCATATTAAATCTTTCAATTACAGGCTTAAATCCCCCAATTTGTCATCTATTGTCTCGCTCGACTGTTCGTAATGGCCTCTTAGTGATCCGTGCACAATAAATTAATTCAATTATAAAATCCAAGGACGATGGTGGAAGGATGCTTTGAAAGCGTGGAGGAATGGTGGCAGAATAGTAGAAATGGCAGTCGTAGAGTAAACAGGTGAAAATGCAATGAAATGGAGTTTTGATGGGGGAATGAATGTGGGCGTTCGATCAGTTTTGGAGGCGATGATCAACGGTGGAGATTGATGGACGGGATAACCTTTGGAAGTTGGGTGACACACAAAGGAAATGGGAAAATGCAGCAAAAAACATATGAAATGGACCATGGGTGGTGGGACCTGGTCATGGCGGAGGGCGATTAAACTTAGACCATTGGATCTCGGGAGTAGATCAACGGATGGCGGAGATCGAATGGTGAACTGTTCGGGAGATCCGATGAAGAAATATGATGGAGGGCACGATCCAGTGTGGGCCGTCGATTTGGATCGAACGGACGGTCCTGATTGGATCGGGGAATTGCAATCTCAAAGGGTGGAGGGTGTCATGGTTTGGAAATTGCGATTGCGATTGGAGTGGCGATGTGATTGAGCGCCAGCCGTCGGATCCGGGTGATAGATCAATAGTGGGGAAGCAATCGGTGGGGAGAAACGAGAGGAGCGATGGGATCTGGGCTGTTGATTTCGAATGGATGGACGGCTGGGATTCTATCGGGGGATCGCAATCGGGGGAACCAGGGAGTGGCACGGCGAAAGTTCCATTTGCGATCGGAGCAGGAGTGCAATTACCGCCGGGTCGTTGGATCAAATTATGGATCAATGGCGAAGATGTAGTTGGGGGATCGCAATCGCAATGGGCAGAAAGTAGCAGCGATTGAAAATTGCGATTGTGATCAGAGCGGGGGAAGCAGGAGAGTGTGGACCATTAGATCTATTCAGATCAACGGTGGAGATTGTATCCGCGTTGCTACAGACCAAGACTCAATCACATCGGGATTTTTAAGTTAACACATAGAAATGCGCTCGCCCAATGGTGCGATTGCGATTAGCGCCCAGGGCTTAAGCGCTTGGTCCTAGGCGCGGGGCATATGGCGGGGAAGTGGTTTGCGGGGCTAGGCCAAAAGGGGCTAGGCCTTAATATAAGGTAGAAAGTGGGTTTTTGGCCCATTTTAATGCATTTTAAGGCCAAAGAAGGGTAACGATAGAAAGAAAAAGGGTTTAATAAACCAAACAAAGAGTATTTTAAGGGTTTAAAAGGGAACTTGAGATGGTTTATAGGGTTAATGGGGGAAATAGAGAGGAGTAAAAGGGGATGAAGCATAGGTTTAGAAGGGATGCTCTAAGGGGAAAAAGGAGGAGGCCTTTGGGCATTTCTTCACAATCAGAGAGGCTTTATAACTGGAAACAACAGTGGGGATTTATCAAAGGACAAGGGCATGAGGAGGCTTCAAAGATGATGTGTTTTCAGAGGGAAATGCATTCCTTGAAGGCTCAAAAACATTTTAGCCCCCTGTTTTCTTGTCAAAAAATTCATAGGGGGCTAACAGTTTGAAGGATAAAATAATAGCTAATATGGATGATAAATTAGTGGAAGATCACATCGAGCATCAACAACAAGTTCTCCAACTCTCAAAGGATAACCTAAATTTGGTGCAGAATCTAATGAAATAATAGGAAGATCAACATGACATCGAAAAAAGTTTTGAAGCAGTCATAGAAACGAGAACTCAACAAGTATGATCAATTTTAGAGTATCTCAACAAGTGGAAGAACTTTCCTGTAGAAGATTCCACATGGGAGGATGAGAATTTTATACAAAAGCATCAATAAATAATCAAGCGTTGAGGAAAAAATTTGTTTGAAGGAGAGGAGCATGTTAAGTCCCTATATTAATAGTGTAGTCCCTCATTATGTTAGTGTAGCCCCCCTTATTGTTATTTTTGTACCCCACTAACCCCCATATTGTTATTATTATGCCCTTACATTATTATTGTTAGGTCGGCTAAGATTACGTTGTGGCCCCAGTATGGTTTTGTCATTTGTATCATCCAAGAATTTTTCATTCATGTAATGTATTGGAGGTTGCCCCCTCAAAGTGGCTTATTTCTAAGGTGTTGATATCTCTTTTCTTCTATTTTTGGAGCTAGTTTCACAACAAAGCTAACTGGGAAGAGTTGCATCCACATCTGAAACTAATTCTAAAAGCCCCCAGGAAAAAGACTTTGATGCAACAGAACTGTAATGAAACATCGTAACTGAAGCGGGAGACTGAGTCGAGGCAGAACCTACTCGAGGTTGTTGCGGGAGCATGGAAAAACTCTAGCTCGAACCTAGATCAATAGTCATAGCATAAGAACATCCTGTTGATGATGAAGCGACTACATTGTTTGAAATAGCCGCAGAGATTGTAGAAGCCACAGTAGATGAGCTGCAAGTCATCCCTCTCTGGAACAATTTCTAATTTACACTTAGCTCGATCGCATCCGCAATTGAATATAATGCGTCATTCATGACTGAGGGAAACACAACCCCTACATTAGAAATTAAATAACCAATACCTCCGACAGGGTTCCAAACTCCAGCTGAAGAGGGATGATCAAATGAAGAATCTGAGAAAGAAATAGATGAGGGAAAAATCATTGATAAACCCAAGGATGAATCAGAGGACTGCCTTCATACCTATGAGCTAAGGGTAGATATCTAGGATTTTCTGATTCTGGATCTCCCCGTGCGCGAGGAGGCATGAAAATACGAAGAATTAGAATTCGATAACTTATCAAATTTTAATGCTTGCTTCTCCTTGAAACTTCTTCCACCTGTGATGCCTTACATGCAGAAACACCATCCAGTACGCTTCAAAGATATAGAGAAACACCATTTCCTAGATCTAAATGGAGAGAAAAAATCCTGCAAGTAATAAAATACAGATCTCTTCTTAATTTACCAATCTATGATCTAAGCAAAGTGAGACTGGTTTTAAGAAAACTGGTCTTTTTATTAGAGAATTTTATAGGGTGATAAATACGAGAAAATACCAGAATCAATGATGCATCCCTACATGTTTTGAGGAACCCCAGATCATATTTTTTCATAGCCACTTGTAGTTGAGCCTGCTTAAATTGACAAGCCTTATCAGCCATTCCCCTTCTGTATAAGACAATAATGTTAGATCTAAGACTTTTTTGATCCATAATGTAGATAAATGTATTTCAATTAATCACATCTTTAGGATTTGGTTGGCGTTCCGAACCATCTAATGTAGTTCATCCTCAGGAAAAGGTGAAGAACTATATCGATCTCTATGAATAAATAGTAAGGATGCGTCATTTCCCAAAGATAGCTACTAAAAATAGTTGCTAAAAACTAGCCATTATTTAGTTAATTAGTTAGATTTTTTTTTTTTTAATAATTTAAAAATATTGTTCAGAAGGGTCAATGAATAATATGATAATCTAGTAAAATGATTAAACAATAAAATTAATATAATAAGGGAGAAGGGGTAAATGATAGTATAGGGAATAATCTTAAAATATTGAAGTAAATATTAAAAAGGTAAATTAATAGCATAGAATAGTATAAAAACGAAAAATTATAATTATTATAATGAGCGGAGACAGGGAGAAAATAAATACCCACACACACACACACACACACATAACTAAGAATCAATATTATAATAAAGTTCAAGGGAAAATATATAACAAAAGGAAATATTATATAAACAAAAATGGGACAAAATAGAAGAGGAAAAATAAAATCAAATGGATGGGAATAAAACCAGAGATAGGAGAGAGAAACAAAGAAAAAAGGCAAGAGGAAATCAAACGCACGAGGGAGGAATTACCTTGAGAGGGTTGGAGTGCAGCTCTTACATAATTTCCACCCATAATTTTTGTTGATGTTTTCAGGATGTCTCTTCATCTCAATAACCTCCCTTAGCTTTCTATGATGGAAGTGATCCACCTTACCAATGACTTTGGAGTCTTCAATGCATACATAGTGACACGACTTCTGCTCATGTTGCGCAAGAGCAGAAGTGACGTGGGGTTGACTTTGCCTAATGTTTATGACATGCTCATGGATTCTCTGTCTAATGGATCGACCAGTTTACCCAATATAGGGAGTACCATGGGAGAAAGGTACAAAATAAACACCCTTCATGTCCTTGGGTTCTATAGGGTCTTTAACAAATCCGAGGTAATTCTTGATACTACAAAGAGGATTGTGAAGAGGAGACATTATTTCTCCTAAGGACATGGGAAATTCTATCCGAGGTCCCTTGGATAAACAAAACATTCACCTTGGAGATAGGATCTATTCGAGAAGACTTGTATCTTGAGCTTTTAGAGGCTTTTTGAAACGCCTTAAGACCTTGAGATCTTCTATACCCATTAGTCTCAAACACGTCAAGAAGATGCAATTTCTCCGATTCCAAGTGGTTATCATCAGATATTCTAAGAGCTCGGGTAGCCATTGTCATCCTTACAGCTGATAAGGGTGGTGCAATTGTCATTATGGATAAATATGACTATGTCAGCAAGATGGTTGATCATTTTTCCCCTAGTGGTAACTATGTTGAGCTTAATAAAAATCCCATTAAATCTATTTCTAAGGATATTTCCCTCGCCATTAAGTATGATCCCTCGCTTAATCCTCTCTTGAGGAAGCTTATTGAGAGTATTCCCCTCACCCCTAGGATTTATGGGCTTCCTAAGATTCCAAAGCCTCGGGCCCCTTTAATATCTATTGGTAACACAATAGGTGGTCCTTCTTATAATATGGGTAAACTCTTAGCCCGGAAGCTTAAGCCCCTAGTGGGGCTTACTAATTCTTATGTTAAGTACTCAGCTTCTTTTATTAAGGAATTGAAATACATCAGGCTAGATCCTGGGGATTTATTAGTTAGCTTTGATGTTGTCTCCTTATTTACCAAAATCCCCATCCTAGAATCCATTGATGTAATTAGGCATGTCTCGGACCAAGACACTTATAATATGGTAGTCCTGTGCCTCACCTCAACTTTTTTAGTTTCCAAGGTGAGTTCTATGAGAAAACCTATGGGGTTTCCATGGGATCCCCTCTTTCCATTGTTGTTGCAAACTTATTTACAGAAGTTTTTGAAATGAAGGCCTTGACCTCAGCTCAATTTATCCCTAAGAAGTGGAATAGGTTCATGGATGATACCTGTGTCATTTGGCCCCATGGTCGTGAGAAGTTAGTTTTGTTTCTTGATCCCCTGAATTCCCAGTCTGATTACATCAAATTCATGATGGAAGTAGAAATGGATGGATGCCTTCCCTTCTTAGATATTCTTCTCTCTAGAGGGGATGATGGTTCTATCTCTCACATATTTTTCCGCAAGAAGACTCACACTGAGCAATATCTTCATGCTGAGTCTCATCATTTTCCTGCCTAGAAATTTGGTTTTCTCTGCACTTTGGCTACTTTAGCTCTTAGAATATTTGATGATAGCCACTTGGAATTAGAGAAATTCAATCTTCTTGACATGTTTGAGACTAACGGGTATAGAATATATGAAGGTTTTAAGGCCTTTCAAAAATCCTCTAAAGGCTCAAGATACAAGTCTTCTCGGATGGATCCTATCTCTAAGGTGTATCTTTTGTTTATCTAAGGGACCTTAGAAATAATTGCCTGCGTCCTTAGGAGAAATAATGTCTCCTCTTCATTCAAGCCTCTTTATACTATCAAGAATTTTCTCGGATCTATTAAAGACCCTATAGACCCCGAGGACATGAAATGTATTTATTTAGTAACGTGCTCCTGTGGTACTCCCTATATTTGGGAAATTGGTCAATCCATTAGATAGAAAATCCACGAGCATGCTGCAAACATTAGGCACAGTAAATCCCACACTTCTGATCTTGTGGAACATGCTGGTAAGTCGTGTCACCAGGCATGTATTGAAGAATGGAAAGTCATTTCTAAGGTGGATCACTTCCATCATAGAAATCTAAGGGAGGCTATTGAGATTGAGAGACATCCTAAAAATCTCAATGAAGATGATGGGTGGAAATTAAGTAAGAATTGGACTCTGGCCCTCTCAAGGTGATTCCTCCCTCGTGTGTTTTATTTCCTCCAGCCTTTTGTCTTTGTTTCTCTCTCCTCTCTCTAGTTTTATTCCTGTCCCTTTTATTTGATTTTTCCTCTACTATTTTGTCTCATTTTTGTTTATATGTTGTTTCCTTTTGTTATATATTTTCCCTTGAGCTTTATTATAATATAGATTTTAATATATATATATATATATATATGGTTATTTATTTTTTCCCCCTCTCCACTCATTATAATAATTATTATAATTTTTCATTTTTATATTATTCATTTAGCTTTTTAATATCTACTTCAATATTTTAAGATTATTCCCTATACTAGTATTTAACCCTTCTCCCTTATTATATTAATTTTATATTCTAATCATTTTACTATATTATTATATTATTCATTGACCCTTCTGAATAATATTTTTAAATTATTAAAAACTTTTAATTTTCTGACTAATTAACTAGATAACAACTAACTTTTAGCGACTAGTTTTAGCAGCTATCTCTAGCAATGACACATCGTTTCTATTTATTCATTGAGATCGATCTCCTTCTTCACCTTGTCTTGAGGATGAACCACATTAGATTGTTTGAAATGTCGACCAAATCCTAAATATGTGACTAATACGAAAGACATTTATCTACATTATGGATCACAAAAGTCTTAGATCGAACGATATTTATCTTCTCATTAAATTTCAAAATTTAAGCTTTTATATTTTGTATAAATGTTTTAACTTTCCTTTTTCATAGTAATAATGTTCTGTAAATTTATGTGCTTTCCTCCATGTTCTGTAAATGTTACGCTTTTACCTTGTTTTATTGTATATCACATTAACCCTAATTTATGTATATAGTGTTTTGGTCTTTAGTTTACTTAATGGTTGTTTTAGTTAGCTACCTTTCTAATGTTGTTTATTTTTTGTACATATTTTAATTTTATTTAATTTTACTAGCTTATTTCATTGAGTACAGGTTCTTTAATGTTTAGTTGTTGTAACCAATAAATATTATTCATTAAATAATTTAATTATATATTTAACATAGTGAATTAAGGTTTTATTTTCAAAATAAATACAAATACAACAACTGAAATATATGATTAAAGAGATAAATTCACACAAGTTAGGTATGTGATTCAATGTTACAGTCAATAGGCTTGCAACTTGGGAGCCATATTTTCAAACCTTAACAATGCTCAGTTTGTTTAACTAACACTATATTAATAAAGGGTTTGATTGATCCTCTTCCCAAATATTTATTTCTTGTATAAATAAGACTTATTCAATGAATTAAAAATACATATCATATTAATGATGAATATTTTCATATCATAATATAAACCTATCAAAAAACAACCAAAATATTATTAATGAGGGACATCAATTTAGAAAATTGCCTTCATTTATCATTTATCCACTTATGTATTTAATGTTTAACATTATAAGAGGGATATAGTTCATTTAATTGTTCATGCATAAAGCTTTTTAGCCAATCTATTTTTTATTTTTATAATTTTCATGAAACTTAGGCCCTATAGTGATCTAAGGCTTAAACCTTAGAGTACTAATTGGTTCGTTGGTTTTGTATTAGTGTGTTAGGTTTTTTATTTTTCTTTTTCTTGAATACCGAATAGGTTGAATTTCGTTAGTATTAGCATGGACTCAACTCTAACTCAAGCAACTTAAAACTGAGGGATAACGCTCCCATTACTCCTTAACAGTCATTGAGTGTTGAAAAGTGTAACTAGGTTTTCTCTTCATAATTATAAATGTACTTGTATCATTGTGTATTTTATGTAAAATGAGAAAAGAAGAAAAAAATATTATTATTATTATTATTATTTTGATATATAAGCATGTTCTTCATGCTTATAGGATTTTTTTTAGTCAAAGACTCAAAGTTCTATTTGGACCTATTGTAAAGAAAAAGGAAAAATATTTTTTGAAAAATGTAATTTGGGTAAATTTACCTCAAGAATTCAAGTCATCCCTCCTAATGTCAAGTCGACTCAATCAAAATTTGTGTATTTTCACATATGAGAATAACTATATATAGGAATGTGTCCTCCTCCATTTGCATAACCATTTTTTAGTGATTTCTGTGATGAGCTATGAAGTGAAAGATGTGAAGTCTCGCATCTACAAGGTTTAGAGAGTTTCTAAGGCTACATATCTGAAAAGGTGCTAGCCTCCTGGGCTACTAAGGATGTGAATTAGTGTGAATTTTCTGGGCTACAAAAGGACTGAAACATAACAAATTTTGTGTGTGGTTTTGGACAGCTTGACTTGGAATCTTAGAGGATAGATTTGAGTCTTGGATTTATTACCTTGATCTGATTTTATAAGAAGAGATTTTATGGGTTTCCCCTTGGAGGGGTTTATCCCTGGCTTGGAACCTACATCTTGTGCTCATTGTATTTATGTGATCTTCATGTTTATGTTTTTGCTATTTGTTTGATGAAAAGAACATATTAAAAGAAATATTAAGCCAACAAATTCACAAATAATTACCATGCTAAGAGAAATAAACCCTAACACATAAGGTCACCAATTTATCAACACTGAAGAGTATGATATGTTGATATGAGTGCATTTCTCGAATGCCACTTGTGTTCCAAAACATCAACATATTTCTGGCGACCATACTGGGGATTGTTTAGTTTTTCTTCCTTTCAATTTTGATTGTGATATATTTTAGTCAAATATGGCCCTCATTAACTACTTTATGCCTTTTCATGGCATGCCAATCGCTTCCTCTTCCAACCATGACAAACTCATTTATCGACATGGACTATTCATCTGGGGGGAAGATAAAAATCCATATGCTTGGTTTACATCTTCCCCTATAAAAATCACACATCATATCAACACACTTCCACTCAAATTTTAATATCATCTACCTTCGTTTTATGGTGATGTGAAAGTTACTATAAAGGATCATCTTCATGCATTCTCCAATACATGCATGGTCCTTGGGGTCAACAAAAATGTTAGCTGTATGATTTTTTTTTTAACTCACTTCAGGGTCATTCTGCTTCTCTATTTGTTGAACTCCCTAATGAATGTATTTCCACTTCGGACAAACTTTCCTATTGGTTAACATGCATCTTCGATATTTCATAGAATCCATATGATCACCTTAGATACTTTAACTAGTTATGCATGAAAAATGGTAAAATCATTCTTTCTTTTAATCTTTAATTTGTCAAGAATTACAACCTTATTCATGAATCCATTCAACCAACTAACCTAGATACCTATCTACATTATTATAATTTCATACCTCATTTATACAAGTGGCATCTAGAGGAAAGAAACATTCAAATTCTTGATCAAGAATTTATTACTTATATTTATTTCGAAGAGAAAACTCATGGAATTAGTTTCTCTCCCAATCCTAACGACATGCATCTTGACCCTTCTTCTATAATGTTTACCTTTCAAGTTTGACACGATCAGATGTTTCATCTTGAGGACATATTTTCTTTCCAATCTCTACTTGAATTCTCCAATAAAAAATATTGATCAAACAAGAAAATTATCTGGTACCCATTTTTTTGAGGTAGAAAAAAAAGCACCCGATTTTGAAAAGTGGTGATGCAGAATCACCCTTTTTTTTGGAGCATATTTTTGGAACTTTAAATTTTCTTATGATTTTTTTTTAAATGTCACGATTTTCATGTCGATTTTGAAAAGTGGTGATACAAAATCACCTATTTTTTTTTAGTGTGGTTATTTTTGAAAAGCACCCAATGTGATAATTGGTAAGATAATGCTTTCAACCTAGATAACCTCTTATGTCATGTGGATAAATGAGAGGGAAAATTTTCATTATTAAGATACTACTGCACATCTGCGTACCAATAGTCTACGATGGTAGGGGGTGGCTTGCACAACATTATACATCTCGATTTCCTTCTCCCACCCAGATGTCACATCTTCTGTTGCATTCACCACTTTCGTTGCTAGTCGACATAGACCCTGGCCCTTAACAGTATGAACTCACTTAAATTCTAGATCATACTCTTGTAAACCAATGATCTAGTTTTATCTTCTCTCACCCAAATCTTGTTGGAAAAACAATGATCTGGCTATTGGGTGTGGAAGTGATTCACCACCTTATATACTACATATTCCTATTTAACTATGGCATGATATCTAAGTTCATTTCCTTGTAGGCTAGCACTCATAAAATATATTTGTCTCTCATTATTCTGATCACACTTCTGCATAAGAATGAAGACAAGAGAATTATCCAAAGTGAGGGTTTAGAGCAGAAAATCATTGTGAAATTTGGGTTGTACAAGGCTTGTGCTTCTGCGATTGGTTTCTTAATGTAGGAGAATGCATATTTTTCCCTTTTGTCCCACTTTTAAATTGCATCCTACCTCACCATCTCCTGCATAGGTTTCACAATTTGAGTGTAATCAGAAATGAACTTGCAGAGAAATTTTATCTTCCCCGGGAAGGACTGCATGCCTTTGTTATTCACTAGGACGGGAAATCTACGTAATATCACTGACCCTTTCAGTGTCTACTTTAATCCCACTTCTCTATGGTATGTCCCAAGAGGTTTCCCTCAAACACTGCAAAAATTCTCTTCCTGGTATTAAGAGATATCTCATATTTCTGACATTGCTCATAATTTACTTCAGGTGGAATACATGCTTATATATCTTCTTTGAAAACACTGTGACATCATCAAGATACACCACCATGCTTTGACCAATCATACCATGAAATAGGATTTCCATCACACGTTGAAAGGTTGCTCCAACTTTAAATAGCCCAAAAGGCATTCTTATGAATGCGTACGTGCCCCATTTCATGCAAAAAGTAGTTTTGAGTTTGTCAGGATCTGAGACCAGAGCCTAGTTGTAGGCAGAAAATACGTGAAGTAAAGAAAACATTTATGACCCCAATATTTTCTGTAATATATGCTCCATTGATGACACATGGTAATTGTATTTGTCTGAGGCATGGTTGCGATTTCATAAATACATGCAAAAGCATATTTCCCCAAAATTATTCCTTACTGGGATGAGATTAGAAACCCATGTTGATTGTCACACTTTGTAAATTCCCCAAGCATCCAACAATTTTCTCAACTCCATCTGAATTAGGGGCTCAAGCTTCGGATGTACCTTCTGTAGCTTATGCTCAAAAGGCTTGTCCCGTTCCTTAATTGGGATAACATGTTGGATTATTCACGTGTCACAAGTTTTGAGCTCATCAAATGTCCACATGAAAGAATCTCAGTACTGCTTGAATAAATAGATAAATGAATGACAATATTGTGGTTTGTAGCAAGTATTGATATTAACAAACGTAAGATATTTCTTTGTTCCAATATTGATATGTTCATGTGATAACATTGAACTATTTGTTTTGGCATTGATTGGCCCTCTAACGCAATTTTGAAAGTCATACAACTTTTCTAGTGATACCACAACCTTCTACATGGGTTTATCCTTACTTTAACAAGTTGCATCTTGCAACACTTTGTTGTGCTCATCTTCGTCAATGGATGCATCCTTGAATACATCAACATTTTCCATGAAATGAAGTATCTATAGGTCATCACTAAAAACTTGTAAATTAGCGATATTGTGAAGGAGAGATGGTTTATAAATAATTTTAATATAAAAACCATCCCTAAGCGGTGAAAACCTAGCAAAAACATTTTCTAATGCATTTGCATCTGCTTTACGCATTCTATAAACATATAAAATATTAAAATCTTGGATTTGAGAAATTAAACACCATACCTCTTGTTGATAACTGTTCAAATTAGGTTACACGTAGTGTATAGTATTTCATACTTGTCGTACGATGATCTCAAAGTCACCTATTGATTTAAGAACCCCAACTTTGAGGTCAATGGCCTTTTGTATGCCTAAGATGAGTGCTTCATATTCTGCAATGTTGTTAGTGCACTCGAATTCCAAGCAGCTAGAGATCAAGTGTTTTCTTTGTCATGGGTTTATTAAAACAAAACCAGCTCTAGAGCCATCTTTTGTCTTAGACCTATCAAAATAAAAAGTACAAACATCATATATAGAATAACTACACCCTACATTAGTACTAATACTATCTATTCTATAAATGCCATTCGCGCAAGTTGGACTAGGAAGGAGTTCCATCTATGTGTCTAGTGGGACTGGGGAAGGCTAATCAAGGTAGCACCCTAGATCAGTCTCTAATAAAAAATTTCCAAAGACCATATCTGAAAAATAAAGTGGCATGTTCTTTCCCTCAAAGGGTGTGACCGTGTCCTTCATTTAAGGTTTTGAGTCTACCAAAATGATCTGGATTTATACAGGAACACAACAAAATACACATATAACCATAAATACAAATATGCAATGGAAATAACACTTCATTTAATTAATATCAAAGAACTAGAATTTGTTTACAGACAAAATGGAAATAAACTAGCTATGGTGTTGGTATCTTATCTCTGAGAAGATATGTGGTGGATACAGGTCCCTAAAATATTCTAAAATGAGGCTCGAGGGCCTATTAATTATTGAGAAATAATGGAAAAGCATAAACATCCAAAAACTTAACCCTAGGAGATGAAGCACCAAAATTATGGGCCCCGTTTGGGTAAATTGGTACATCAACTTCTTAGGGACGTAACTTTGGCATGCGATCTCTATTTGATGCGTACAATACCTCATTAGAAATATCTATCCGAGGAATACAACTTTTGATGGGAGAAACATCGAAAAAGATTCCATGTTGCTCCCATTTTTCCATAAAAATGTAGTTTAGGGCCTCAAAACGGCTCCAGAAGTTTAGGACCCAAAAAACTGCTAAAAATAGTAAATTGTGCTACAATTAAGCAAACTGCAAAACTGAAAGAAAAAATGGTGGGGCCCCAAGTGGAATAGGAGGGTGGCCACCAATATCCACCCGGATCATTCCTTCCCCCTTAGGAAGCAATGGTCCCCATTTAGTTTAGTTCCTCCATGAGATGAGGAAACTTCTGCTGAACTTGGTCCCTGGTGAACCACTTGCCTTGGTGCAAGAGTTGGCTAGCTTTGAAAAAAAAATATAGTGGGATCTTATTTTGGCAGGTTTTATTGATTTTCATGTCCATGATACAATCATTCACCTCATTTTCCATGCATTCTAGGTTTAACTCTATTGGTGTGAGTTGTTCTGCAATGTCGGAGGTGTCCAGTGGAGGTGGTAAGTAGGGTCGAAGGTGGTCCATATTGAATATTGGGTGCAGAAAAATGAATGGTGTAATTCTGAGCTTGAATTAATTTGGCCCTATAGCCTTCTTTATGGTGTACAACCCATATCAGATCTGGTGAAGCTTGCAATGGGGTTCGGCAAGGCACTCCTACAAATGTAGCCACACTTTGTCATCCACCTGGAAGTTGTGTGGCACCCGATGTTGATCATGTCGTTTCTTGTAATTAGCTTGGCTCTATCCAATATGTCATGAAACTGTTGGAGGATGTGTTGAATGTGCTCAATGAAGTTATTAGCTTTGTCAGCTTTAGACTGGACATGTGCTGAATTGGCCAGAGTAGGCGCAAATGGCATGGCTACGCCAATGAGACATAGTGGTTGGAATCCCAAGCCCACCTGAAAGGGGCTATGGCTGGTTGTGATATCGAGAGCCTGGTTATAACTGTGTTGTACATAGAGAACTCTCTCATCTCATGTTCGTGCATTCTTGGAATTGTACATGTGCATAATGTGTACGATCATCTTGTTAATGCCCTCAGTCTGGCCATCAATTTGGGGATGGAAAGTTGTGGAATTGATGAGCTTGGTGTATAGCATTGATCAGAGGTTGGACTAGAATGTGCTAAGGAACCTTCTATCTCGATCTGATATGATATAATGTGGGATCCGAAAGTGCACCCACACTCATTCAGAGAAGAGTTTAGTAGTGGTTTCTGCTATGATATTCTTCTTGCAGGCTGCCATAATGGCCATCTTCGAGAATCTGTCGACAACCAAGAAAACACATTCATTTCCATGTTTACTAGAATGAAGGCCTGACATGTAATCCATGGAGATGGATTCCCAAGGTCGACTAGGGGTAGGTGGTGGAGTCCGGAGGCCTTGCTTCTTGATAGTCGGTTTGGAAATGGTGTAAGAAGTGCAATATCTGATGTTCTTCCTGGCGTCCTACTGAAGGTTTAGATAATAGAAATACTGTTGCGGTACTACCATTATTTTCTCAACCCCCAAATTCCTAATGACTCAACTTTAGTGTGCTTCCCAAATCATCTTGGCACACTCACTTGGAACACAAAGGTGTCCTGGGTGACATAGCAGTGCATCTTGGAGATGAAAATTTGGAACTTGTGTACCCTCCAAGAGTCTCTTGTATGTGTGGCTAAATTTCGGATCTCTCTTGTAGAGAGGTAGCCAATCAGAAGTCTCATGCCCACAAGATTTGAGAACGGTGGTGAACACCATGATCGGTGGTCGGCTGAGCAAGTCTACAACATTATTGGTGTTGCCATACTTGATGTTTAAACGAAACTGTTGCAGATATGTGGACCACTTCTTATGGTATTCATTCTACCAATTTCCTTGTGTTTGTATGAACTCTAAGGGTCAGTGGTCTGTGTGGATGACCATTTCCTTCCAAAACATGTAATGCTCCCATTTTCAGGAAGCCTACACAATGGAATACATTTCTTTGTCATAAGTGGGATACTTGTAGACTGTTTCAGATAGTCTCATTGTGATATGCCACTTGATGCCCTTGTTGAGTAAGAAGTTCCCCAATAGTATAGTGAGAGGCATCTATCTTGATCTCGAATGGTTGTTGCAAGTCTGGTAATGTGAGAACAGGGGCAGATAAGAGGCGATATTTCAATTCTACGAACACCTTTTGTTGAGATTTTGACCAAAATAATTTTTCTTTCACTCCTCCCTTGGTGACTTGACTCAAGGGCCAAATGATATGAGATAATCCGAACATGAACATGCGGTAGAAATTAGAAATACCGAGAAAGATGCAAATTCTTGTTAGAGTGGTTGGGGTTGGCCAATATCGAATTGATTGGATGTTGGTTGGATCCGCATGCACCCCTCATTCATCAATCATGTATCCCAGGTACTAAACTTGGGTCATGCCAAAAGTTCACTTCTCAAAATTGGCATATAGCTTGTTTTGTTGTAGTGTTTGGAGGACCTATTGGATGTGGTGGAAGTGCTCTTTCCAAGTCTGGTTTAAGATAAGGATGTCATCCAAGTAGAATAATACAAATGAGATGGAGAATAGCCGCAATATGTTGTCCATCAGCCTCATGAAGGTTGTGACAACATTTTTCAACCTAAAAGGCATGACCAACCATTCGAAAAGTCCATCCTTGTCTTTGAAGGAAATATTCCACACATTGTAGGGTTTGATTGGTACCTGGTGATACCCAGACGTCAAGTCGATCTAGACAGTGATCATGTTCAACGCCCCATAGTCAATACAAAGTCTCCAAGTCCCATCCTTCTTCTGCACCAACATGATCGGGCTCCCACAGGGTGATGAACTCGGCCAAATGTGACCTTTCTAGAGCAGCTCCTAAATATTCCTCTTGATTTCATCATTCTCCATAACAGAGTGCTGATAGATCATTCCATTGGGTAGTGATGCCCTTGGATCAGATCGATGGGGTGATTGGCCTGACAGTGTAGAGGCACCCCTATGGGTGAGGTGAAGATGTCCCCGTACTCCTCCATAACCTTGTCCATTTGTTGTTGTCGTGCGGAGGAGCCCTATTTGGTGGTCATGGCCATAGCCTTCTTCTTGCTCTGAGGGTATATCATGAGGAAAAAAAAATCCCTATTTTGGAAACGAGCTTACTGCATTTTTTTGCAGTAACCAAAGAGATAGCAGCAGGTGGAGGTACCTCTGGTATCTTGTATAATTTTAAGTCCCTATATTAATAGTGTAGTCCCTTATTATGTTAGTGTAGCCCCCCTTATTGTTATTTTTGTACCTCCATAACCCCCATATTTTCATTATTGTGCCCTTACATTATTATTGTTAGGTCGGCTAGGATTACATTGTGGCCCCACTAGGATTACATTGTGGCCCCATGGACTCCTATATATAGAAAGGAGGTTTTGTCATTTGTATCATCCAAGAATTGTTCATCAATTTAATGTATTGGAGGTTGTCCCCTAGAAGTGTCTTATTTCTAAGGCGTTGATATCTCTTTTCTTCTCTTTTTGGAGCTGGTTTCACAACATTTGGTATCAGAGCTTTGGATTCTAGGGTTTCGCTGCACCAAAAAGGTCATCATGTAATTTTTTCTATAACGTCTTTTATATGAAGGTTCAAAAGGTTAAATTTCTAGAGTGCGAAGCCGAAATCTAGAGTAACATCATCGCAAAATTTTAGATCTTGGTTCGCAATAGTTTTGGTGATATGATCTGTGGAAGTTAGGTCATTTTCAGGCTCCCAAATTTCATCTCAAAGAGGTGATCATGGGAAAAGCTTCATAACTCTCTCTCTCTCTCTGAGCATCGAATTGGAATACTGTAAAAGGTGACTGAAATTAAAGGGATTGTACTTTCTATTTTATAAATGTCAGATCCAAAGGAGCAAACAGTGAGACGTGGCAAGTCGTACAAATTCGCTCTACTGAACTAGGCCATAATTAGGCTATTGTGGGAGAATGGACATAACTTTTCCTTGAAGAATCCAAATTAGGTCAGAACCGTGGCATTCAAAATAGGATTTAGAGGGCTGCCTCAGGGCCAAATTTCAGATATTGAAGATAAGAAATCATAGAGATAATTCAGTTTCAATATCGAGCTCCTCAAAATAAAATAAAAAAGGTGTGTATTTGATTTTTAAAATTGCATAACATTTGTTTGAAAAAGCAGTTTGAAGTGATTCCAAGCGCATATTTTAGAATTTTTATTAGTATTGGATTCTATAATGCCTCCAAAATATAATTCCATACCCATTAAGCCCTCAAAAATCTATAATATGACACATGAAGAGGAAGAATTGCAGTATGAGATATCAAAATTACGGTACCAACTACAACAAATTTCGATCTTACGAAGAGCAACCGAAGATGACATAAATGGATTAAAAGAAAAAATGGAGGCTAAGTTGTGTTAGCACTTGAATTGGACCCCAGGCTGCAAAGGCAAAACAGGGTAACAACTAAACCACGCTCAGACTTGTTGCTAGCCCTACAAGGACAGGACAGTTCTCTCTCCGTAAAAGAATATTCAATGGAACACCATAAAAGGACTGATATTAGGCTAGATAAAATGATGGGAAAAAGATTTAGTAGAATGAATGAATGAATGAATTTTAGGGATGTGTGGGATATAAAGGGACAGTTGAAACTGGGAATTAAATCAGGACACAGGGTATTTCATGGGGCAAGATAGGCAGGAAACTTAGCAATTAAAATTTAATGAGGATGGGATGGAAAGACTGGTGAGGAGATGAAAAGGGCACAATAAATGGATCATTTTCAAACAGAAGAAAACACACAGAGCATGAATGATTTCCCAAGGCAAAGCATATAAAATGGATTCTACCTTTCTATCTTGAAAGCATTCAAAAGGAAATGTTTATGGATGAATGGAGCACATAACAATTCACATATGAAACAAAGGAGAAAAAAAAATGCTAACTCTCATACCACATGGATCCCACAAATCAGAGCTGCATCTCTTATTAATTCCTGTCAAACTATACAATGTAGTGCAGAGATGTTCTTCCACACTATTCCCCTACTTTCTGAGTTACCGATTCCTCACTGAAACTTTACAAATAGATAAGATGAAATGTGGGAATATAGATCCATGAAAAGAGGAGCTGTTCTAATAGCTGAAGAACTAAAATACAATCATAGTAAATAAAAACAACAATCTGCCCCTGAAAATAAGGGACAACATTACTTTTGACGGCTTGGAGAATTTTCTTTTAGGCTGTATGAACGAAAATAGGTAATCCAATGAATAGATCTCCTATTTGATTGTTTGCTATAACAATCTCTACTTATTTTAGTTCTCAGCGCTTTAACCGTCGCTTTGCTTTCCACTAGAATTTTTGGAGAAAACTGACTTTTTTAATAAACTGTCGTAGAAATAAAACAGAATGAAATTATATGCTTTGTGAAGGGAAAATTGTATTTTGAATGGGAAAAGGGAAAGGAAAAGAGGCAGGACCCACATTATAATCACAATCAGAATCGGAGCGGGGGCAGAGATATATATATATATATATATATGAAACGAAACTTCTGATGCGATTAGGGTAAGGTCCGATGGGGAAATACACAATGGCATGGAGGAAACCCTTTAGAATAAATGGAAAATGATCTTTTCACTTTATACAATGGAGTGAATGGTATTCATTAACAAGCGGAGGGCTAAAGTGGGACCGGGGTATCGGAGCAATCGAAGATCGGAATTGGGAGAAGGGAGTAACATATTATAAATATTGCGATGCGATGGGGAGGAAGGCCTTTGTAATAAACAAAACAAATGAATTTTTAACTTTTACAAAGGAAAAAGGGGTTTTTGTAATGAATGGAGGAGGGCTTTAAATGGTGGGACCAAAAGGTACGAATCGCAATCGGAGATCGAAATCGGGAGTAAGACGGAGTGGTATATATGAAATCACTGATGCGATTGGGAAAGGGGGAATGGGGATAACCTTTGTAAAAATGAAAATAATACAAATTTCAATTTTACAAAGGGGAAAGCCCTTTATATTATAAATGGGCGGAAGGACTGTATGGTGGGCCTGGGGGTTAATCGCAATCGCAATATCGGAGGGGAGCAGGCGAAACACATGTGAAACGCCGATGCCGATGGCCCGATTGATTTTGAGCCGTCGGATCAGCGGGGAAAGATCGACGGTCGAGGAGCGATTGGAGGTTTCAATCGGGGGATGTTGCGATCGGGCAATCAGAGGAGGGACTTGCGATGATGCGATCGGAGGAGGGGTGCAAGACTTGCGATGCTATCAATCGCATTGGAGATATTTGCGATTAGAGTGATCAGGGCACTTCAAATAAACATTGCAATTAGAAGGGTTGTGATTGCGGCAGGGTTATATATATATATATATATATATATATATATATATATATATATGAACCTTTGAAATATTTAACATAAGGCTTCAACGGGAAATGGAGGGGAAGTGGTTTAAGGGCGGGGATTTTATAATATAAAAATTTTTATTATAAAGTCCCAAGGCATGGAGGCGGAGTGGTTGGGTAATTAAATCACATATTTTTAAAAATAATTTATAATGCGATTTTGTAATCGGAAATGGGGAAAAGGGGTTTTTATTAAAGAAATATAAAACTTTAAACATAAAGTTAAAGGGAAACATGGGAAATAAGGGAGGTTTAGGGAATTTTACGTCACTTAAGCATAAATTTCAATCCAGAAGTCAGTTTTGAGAGTGTAGTATACCATTGGAAAGCTCTTTCTGGGCTCTTTCTAATGGATTTGCTTGGAGGATGATTTGGCACTGAACATGCTATGGAAAACTCTAATAAGTCAGGGACATCACTTTTTGGAGATAACAACTTCTGAATTGTGACTTATTGCATATTATGATATAAAATTACATAATGAATGACAATAAAGGAAAAATATCACATTTTCACCTCAAAACATGGTTTTGAAGTGAAAATTACATCAAGCTGAATAAAATATCTTTTTGATCTTCCAGGTGTTGTGACTTCTGATTTTATTGACTTCCTCATGACCTTGCTGATATTATTGACATTTGACTCATTAATTTGACCATGGTGAGACCTAGAAACTAATGAGACCCATCCTATGACCTACTGATATGACTTTGAGAATAAAAGTGACTAATGACTGAAGACCATAGAAAGGAAAATCAGCAAGTACCTTATGAGGGAAAACTGATAAAAAATTACTACCATCAATGAATCCATGACCTAGCAGAATGGTAAAATTGATTCGGTATGAGACACCTAATATGCAAATGCAAAAGAGAAATTTTGATCATTGATAGCAGTATGACTAGACTAACACTAACATTGGCTCCAATGGGAATGGTAGCTCCTTGGAGGTGCCAAGAACACCGTAGACCAAGTAGCCTTATCCATTGGGCATGGAGTCAAAATGTTGAAAACTGACACAAATGAAAACTGACTCTGACTCTAGACTAAGACTGAAAACTGAAATAAAACCAAACCATACACATATCATCCAAGTTTTATAGCCTTCACCTTGGGCCCCAAACTTGAATGACTGTGCATTTTGAACTTTTCTTTTAGAAAAATAAAATGGTATATACAATGATGATGAGATAGATTTCCGATCCATGTCTTCAACAATGGTAGTGCTTCAATAGCCTACCATTTACTGCTCCTCCAAGACAATCCTGGCCATCCATTTCTGAAAGCAAGAAGGAATTATGTCCCCTATATGCTGTAATTTTGTATGGTCCCTTCCAAAGGTTGTCAAATTTACCATGCTTCCCTTTGTCTTCATTTCTTGCATCCCATTTCAACACTACATCATCCAACTGAAACTTTTATGCTTTAGTCTTCCTGTCATGGATCTTTTTAATCTTTTCCTGCAACTAACTTGTTTTCTATGACACTTCTTCTCTTGTTTGTTGAAGGTGGATCATTTGGTTGATTCTTCGTTGGTTGTCATCATCTTCACTGCCAACTTCTTGTAATAATATCATAACTGGAACCGTAAGAGAAGTAGGAAAGACAGCATCAGTACCATAAACTAGCTCAAAAGGTGACATAACTATTGATTTTTTACTGCTGACTCTGTCTGCCCACAGTGCGTTAATAAGCTTTTGGTGCCAATTTATTTTGTTTGCCTCCAACATTTTCTTAATTATATTCATCAGCGATTTTTTGGATGACTCTACCAGGCCATTGCCTTGTGGACAATAAATTTTTGAATGGCCCAGCATGATGTTGTATTTATCATAGAAATCGATCATTTTCTTTGATCTGAACGCGGCTGCATTATCTGTCACGATTTTACATGGGCAACCAAAACGGGATAAAATATTTGTTTCCAGGAATTGAATAATTACCGTGTCAGTTGCTTGTCTGGAAGGGATGGCGTCGATCCATTTCGTAAAGTAATTTGTCCCAGTCAATATCCATCGATGCTGTGCTGAGGACGCGGGATGTATTTCTCCTATAAAATCAAGCCCCCACTGCTGAAAGGGCACGTTCACTGAAACAGGTTTCAAAGGAAGTGGAAGCAATTTCTTCTTCCCTTGAAAAATTTGACATTCATGACAATTCATCACTGTTTTATATAAATCAGAAAATAATGTGGGCCAATAATACCCGGCTCTCAATACCTTGTTCGCTGTAGTTTTCCAAAACAAGTGACCACCACAGTCACCTTTATGGAAATCGTGCATTACCTTCTGAGCTTTTTCTTCAACCAGAAAATTTAGCAAAACTCCTCCCGGATCCTTCCAAAACAGAGCACTGTTCAAAATGAAATATTTTGCAGATTTAAGCTTCAAAGACCTACCTTAACTCTTAGACATGCCTAGAGGAGGTGACAGATGCTGAAGAACATACACAATATCTGAATACCAAGGGGACTGCAGAGAAATATCTGAAATTGGAACCAGCAAACCTTCATCTTCCTCTTCTGACATTGCTGAAATGAGGTTTATATCTAGAGCACGCAGATTTGATTGGGCCATCAATTTCGCCAAAACTTGGCCTTTGATCAACTTAGTAGGCTTGATGTCTAGATCGTACTCCAACATAGCTGCTATCCATTTTCCTCTTTGACCTTCTGGATCAGTTTGCATGAGCACATCCTTGACTGCTACGTTAGGGACATATGCTATAGTGTGTGAATGCAGAATATAGACCCTAAAATATTTCAATGCCTTGACAAGACCCAATTCCTGTTTTTCAATAATATTATATCTTAAAGTAGCATCTCTGATAGTCCTACTGAAAAAGGTGATTGACTTTTCTACTTCATCTCTCTTTTTCATTAAAACAATAGCCATAGTATGCTCAGATGCAAACGAAAATATAATAAAATCTTGAGTATAGTCAAGACTGATCAGAACTGGGGCATTAGACAAAGAAAACTTTACCAGATTGAATGACTTGATAGCTTCCTCACTCCAATTAACCGTGCTATCTTTCTTCAACATATTGGTCATTTCTCTCAAATTCTCGGCCAGACTAGGTATGAATCTGCACAAAAAATTCATCTTACCATTGAAGGCCTGAATCTACGTCTTGTTCCGTGGAAGATCTATGAGCTGGATTGCCTCCACTCTGGCTAGATCTATGCAAATGCCATCTTTAGAGATGATATTCCCGAGAAATTTTCCCTCATCCATGGAAAAAAGGCTCTTTTTGGGATTGAGAGAAATCCCAAACTTTTTGCAACGCTGTAAAACCACTTTTACATGGTGCAAATGCTCATCATCTGAACCTGAAAACACTGTCAAATCATCCAAATAAACAACAAGAAAAACATCTTTTTCATTTTCAAAAGCAATGTCCATTGCACGCTGGAAGGTGGCTCCAGTGTTCTTCGGTCTGAAGGGCATCTTGGCATACTGGAAGGTTCCCCAGGGTGTTGTGAAGGCAGTTTTGTCTTGGTCTTTCTCATGCACCAAGATCTGATTGTAGCCTGAGTAGCCATCAAGTAGTGACATCCTAGATGCTCCAACTACTCTCTGCAGAATATGGTCCATTTTCGGAAGTGGGTAAATATCCTTTAAGGATGCCTTATTCAAGTTCTGAAAGTCAATACACAATCTTATTTCTCTAGTCTTTTTACGCACTGGGACCAAATTCGAAATCCAATCAGAAAATCTAATAGGAACTATGATTCCTGCTTTGTACAACCTATTTACCTCCTTTTCAATTGATGGCAGCAGCTCTGGATTGATTCTTCTCAACTTATGTCTGAAAGGCTTCTGATCCGGCTTGATAGGAATTGTATGTTGAATTATGTTCTTATCATAGACTTTCAAATCTGAATAATCCCATGCAAATTGTTACACCATTTTATTGGTCATCTAACTCATTATTATTGGATGAACCCAAGTACACCATGTAAGACCAATTTTACCGCAAGTAAAATTGCTTTCACCATGTCAAATAACATTTGTCCATATTTCCTGGTCACATTTAACCCAAAACAAGGAAATTAATTAAATAAATCATTATTTCCTAGGAATAAGTTATTTAAATCATTATTTAATAATATTCCTAGTTAAATTTGACTAAATCATTTTTAAATAATTAAATAAATCACTATTTATAAACCTAAGCCAAAAGACCTTTTCCCTCCAACAAATATAATAAAATATTCCTAAAGGGTGGTTCTAGAATTTGATTAATAATATTTTATTCATGCAACAAGTTCTAGATAACCCTAATATTTTGTTATAAATAGGAGGGTTTTCCCCATTCATTAGTCACCTTCATTGCATTAGATCACTCTGGATCTACTCTTGGTCACCATTTTCCATTTTTGCTTTGTGAACTCCCATTGAGTTCTATATCTGTTTTTCTACACCAATAAGAGAGAGGAATGTTAGATCTGAAACATTGAGGACTTCCAAGAACCCATCCCACTGAGGAGAACCGGAAAACACCTTTCTTGTTTTCCTCTCAGGTGCCCCATTCTTTAATATAATATAAAATTCTTTTAAAAACATTGTTTCTTGTCTTTTCCATTGAATGCATGGAGCCATGTTATATTTTATCTGCTTAATATCTTTTATGCTTAGATCTGAATTTGTGCAGCAAACTTAAAGATATTTTGCAGCCACAATCGATGTTAGGGTTATTTGTTATGCATAGCTAAGTGATATTTTACGACGAAAGATTCATACTAGCAATTGGCGACTCCACACGGGTTTTCTTTTGCGAACACTGTCGTTTTATATATTCCTGCATATCCAGCTGTTTCAAATCCTAGGGTTTCTTTTTAGTTTTCTCTTTTTCCTATTTTTATGCTATTTTTCACCTGTAACACCTTCAAACATCCAAATTTTTAACTTTCGTGTGTTTCTGGCCTTATTGCACAGGTGACAGACATCAGCCGCAGCTGAGACGACAATTTTTTCTGAAATCTGCCGCCGAGAGAACCAGATCTGCAGGTCGCACTTATCGGCCCAAAAAGTGCGACCTGAGCCTCAGGACGCATTTTTATACCCCAAACCTGCGACCTGGACTGAAAATAGGTCAGAACCTGTGACCTGCCCTTTTTCTGCAAATTTTTCAGCACTTTTTCTGGGTTTTTTGTAGCTTCTGTTAGTGCTTTCCAACCTCTGTCTCTGCCCATTTGCACCTTTTTCTGATCTGCTTCACTCAACTAAGAGGGAATCTTGCCCGTTAGGGCTCTAGTACCCTCCACTTTTTGTGGATGAGTCTTTGCTGTTTCAGAATTCAGAATTTCCAAAGTTTCAACCCTATTTTTCTCCAATCTGATACCTCCTTTTCAGATCCCTTTAGATCAGCTCTTCTCCCTCTAAAAAACACCTCATATCATTTTTTTTGGGTTCATTTCTAAGGTCACCGCCTTGTCTCTTCAATTTTTATCTGATCTCTTTCTCTTCAGCAACAACCTTTCCTTCGCCTCTTTGTTGTTCTCTGCACCACTTTTCAGCAGATTTACCCTTTAGATCCCAGTCCCTCCAGACCTTAGATCTATTGGCCTCTTTTAGCATGCTTTGCCTAGTTTTTACCTCTTATATACTAGTTTTGAGAGACCCGCCTTCTTGGGTTAGCTTTCTGCATTTTTAGTTGTTAATTTTCTGTTCTTCCAGTCTTATTTACTACAGATCTCTTTTCCGTTATGCAACACACTTTTTATTTTACTCTCAAAACGTCTGGGTTTAAACAATTAAAATTAACGCACGCCACACACTGACCCTAAGTGAAGAAGCGCCTAGTTCACACTGCTTGGCAAAGACTTTAAAATCAATTGTCACTACACCTCTCTGCCCTTGACCTCACTTGATTCTATCCCTCCCTGCCCTTGTCGATGTTTCTTCTTCCCTTCATCATTGCGCCCCCAAGGCGCCTCTCCCGGAGACTTCTTAGCCTTCACCCTCAGTTTCCGCTTGGTCGAATTCCTCCTTCCTGTCGTCATCGAGTAAGTCTTCCCCCAAGTCTGCACTCCGACTCTTCCTCTGATTGTTCGGGTTCTCCCCCTACTCCTGGTTCTCCCCCTGTCACTTGCACCATGTCTACTTCAGGGCCTACTACCAGCAGAAACCCCAGTACTACTGCTGGGTCTATTTCTAGTGGAACCACCTCGGGACCTACCTCGACTGCCCCATTGCTCCCTTATATGGCCGGCCTTAGTCTCCCCGACTTCAATCAGCTGATTAATGACCCTATCCACCACGATGTTAGTTGGCCTGCTATGCCAACCAAGCTCCCCTCCGACATTCCCAAGCTCGAAGGCCTTGCTATTGAAGATCCCTCCAACCATATCCGATATTTCCATATGTGGTGTTCCTCCAATTCCATTACTGATGACTCCATTCATCTTAGATTGTTCCAATGCACGCTTACCGGCGAAGCTTCTAAATGGTATGTTGAATAGACCACCTCCTCCCATACCACTTTTTCCACCATTGCCCAAGCCTTCTTATCTTATTTCCAGTTCCCCCTCTGATACGACACAGGTACCGAGCTTTTAACCTCCTTCTGTCAATCCTCTTCGACCCACCTTTCCGCTCATGTCTAGGAATGGCGGCGAAGAAGAAGCTTATGTCGAGCTCCTCCCTTTGAATATCGGGTTTATATGGACTGGTTCCTTCGTTCTCTCTTACCTCCCATTGGAAAATATGTCGCCTCCCATTTCCCTCAAACCGAAGAAACTTCCCTTCAAATAGCCTTGAAATATGACCTTATTTATGCTCAATCTGGTTATGTTTATACTGTCCTTCCTCACCTCCCCAAGCCCGGCAGCACTAACGCCCCGGGGGCATCTCACTCTGCCGACGGTATCATTGGAGCTCTTTCCCATACCTCTGCCCAACTTACCATGGGCTATGGTTTCCCTCCAGAAGGGGCCAGCAACTCCAACACCTTTCCCCCTCCCGGTAGCATGTATCCAGGATACGGCATGCCTCTTCCTGTTGCCCCCACTCCTGATTACCTTAATGTTTCCCACCCTAACCCTTATCCTTACCCACAGCCTGGTGCCCCAGCTCCTCCAGTATTTGGACCTCCCACTCCCTTGCCTTCTCCACCCTTGCAACCGCACTTACTACCCCCTCCAAGGCAAGTATTTGCGCAACAAGGGGCACCTAATCTTCTTCCTTCTCAAAGAAAACATAAATCTTCTTCCTTCTCAAATAAAATGGAAAGGAAATCTATCTACCCTGGGTAATCATGGATCCAATCCTTCAAGTATTGATCCTCACACTGTCAACCAGCCACAGGGTTCTCAGCCCAAGCCGAATAGGCCACTTCGCACCAATAAGCCCTGTTTGTGTTGCGGTGTTTATGGTCACTACACTCATGCTTGTCCACTATTACCACAAATGTGGCAGATGTGGGATTCTCAGGCCACCACGTGGGGACAACACTCCTCCCCTCCCTCCCCAACTAATTCTCAACCTGCTGTGTTTACCGATCCTTTCCCTCACCAAGGATTTGTGGCCACTCAACCCCCTCATGCCCTGGTAACCACTCAACCTTCCCCTTCTGGTTCCTCTGATTACCAGATTCTCATGATGGCCTCTGACCCAACTCTCACCGTCGACCTCAACCTTCAAACTGGGTCTCGTCAGTATTCCACACCTCCTGTTCCGTCTGTCTCCGAGTCTCCATCGTCAGGTCCTACAGAGCCTCTATTGACAGCCAACGGTCCCTTGCAACTCCCTCTGCCAAAAGCTGAGGTTCATCCCAAGACTCCTAAGGAACCATTATGCAGAAATGATGCCTCTGGTTGGGCTACCCATTCATAGAACATAGTAGATGATCTGGCCCAATCTCCTGTAGCCATTTCAACACTGGAACTCCTCCAGTCGTGTCCTTCTCAAAAGAGGGCTCTACTATCTTCCATGGGCACTGTAGATCCTGCTGATGACCAATTGATTGTTTTCAACACCCATCAGTCTGACCATCCCCCTCTCCCTCCTTCGATTACTTTCCAAATCCCAGTCAAAATTTGAAATGCCAATGTTGCTCAGTGTCTTATTGATGAGGGGGCATCTACCTGCGTAATGTCTGCTTCAGTTTGGAAACAACTCGGATCCCCTGAACTGGCCCCTTCCACCATCACCCTTCGTGCATGGGATGGACATGCCTCCCAGCCCATTGGCCTCTTCTGTAACTGTCCTATCACCCTTGCTGGCAAGACTTTTTGTGTCAACGTTGAAGTGATCGAATCCCCTCTTGAGTACAACATCTTTTTGAGGTGTAGTTACACCTATGCCATGTCTGTCGTCCCATCTGCAGTCCACTGCAAGATGTTCTTCCCTCATAATGGAAAGATTGTCACCATTGACCAATTAACCTACCATGAACCAAAATCTCAGACCTCCCCTGAGTCCACCATCTCTACTTTCACCAATAAATCAATGGTTGATTCTTTGACCAGTGTTTCCCCTGGCGTCTACAAAGACTCATCTTTGCTTGGAACTTTTCCTGGTCCTCCCCCTCCCCCCGTCTCTGACCCCAGCTTAGAGAATGTTTTCATGATGCAATCGTCTCAGGCTAACCTTTCGCAGCCTGCTATGACTAGTCAACAACCTCAATCTCACCCCCTGCCTCCTGCTCCTAGCCCTTCGCTTCAGTCCACCGACTGGCTTTCTCTTCCTCTTTAATGAGCGAGTCTTTCTTCTCTGTTGGCTCCTTTACGGTGTTCTGCTGGTTCTTTTCATTTGCTGTATTAGAAACTACGGGTGCTTTGCTAGAAGAAGGATCAAGTGGATCTTTAGCTTTCTTCTGTGCATCGTTTTTCATTTGGAGTTCCTTTCTCTTTTGAATGGGGCTGACTGTAACCTCTCTGTTCCTTAAAGAGTACTGCCTTTGCTGAGTCGATAGAGCATTCATATACCCTCTCTGATAGTCATCAGACTTTGCTTCCAGTACTATATCATTAGCCAAAATGAAATTTTGGTCTTTTTGAATGTCTGGAGTCACCACTGTGTATTCTTCGTCTTCTGTAAGGAAAATGGGCGCACCATCAGCCGTGAAAAAGTGATTAGCCTCAATCACAGGATCATTGTCATCTGAATCTTTCCCTTGCACGTAGTTCTGCTACAAAGGAGTTTTAATTTGCTGCTGTGGTGGCGCAACTTGGTCCTGCATTCTCTACCCTCTCTATTTAATTCGGAATTGCAGTTGTTGCCCTCTGAAATTCGGATTTCTTATTTGAGGCTCAGGTCTATCTGCGATGGTTAACCTATCAACCATTTTTTCCACTATTCTGATCAGAGTGTCCATTTTACTGTCTGAAGTAGAGGCCTCCTCTTTTATTGTGACTCTTTTCTCAGCTCTGGCTCGTGCTATTTTAGCCAGCATATTAGCTTCAACGTTTACTACTATCTTTTGCATGTCTTCAAGTGAAGATGGATCTCTTTCACGCAGTTGATATGCCATGTCGGCATCAAATCCATTGGGAAATTTTAACAATGCTAGTCCCACAGAAGGCTTCAAATTAGCTAGAATAGCATTATATACGACATTGAATCTTAAACAATAATCCTGCATGGTTTCACCCACATTTCTTTTAATGTTCTCATATTCAGATAGAATTTGAAGTGGGTTCTTTTTTACCTCCCACCAGTCTAGGATCTGAGTTTGAAACTCTTGCAAAGTGCGAATTGTGCCTGGCGGTAAGGCTCTAAACCACTTTCTAACTTCGCCTCCGAAACTTTGAACAAACAGCCTTGTCGTTACATTCTCCGCTTCTACCTCATGCAAATAAAAAAAGTCATTCATTTTATCAACATGTTGCTGAGCGATGATGCTCTGAGTGGCATCAAAGATTGGAATTTTACTCTGATAGTTAGTAGGCATATCATTGAAGACCTGGGGTAAGACCAGAGGTGCATACCTAGCTTCCATAACTCTGGGTGGATTTACGACAAGAGTTGTAGGATTTGAGGGAGGTGTTACTGGAGGAGATGATAATTGGGAATTGACTGATGGGAATGCTGATGAATTGGGAGGGGGAAATGTTTTTCCTGATGATTCTGAAGGCTCAGGGATATTAGTTATAGTGATGGACTAAGGAGAATTCAAAATGTAATCGTCGAAGGAGGTATTTTCTCTTTGGACTTCAATATCTGCAAGGAAGTCATGATCTAAAACTGTATCATCAATGTCATTTTTATACTTATTCCTAAATAAAGAAAACTCAAAATTCTCGTCAAAGGAAATGTCTTCTGCAAAAAACCATTCACTGGGCCAAGTATAGGATCTAAAAACGGGTCTGGGGCTTAATGATCCTTCTTGTCTTCTGACAATTCTTGGGATAAGATTTGGATTTTCAAACACAGGGGGCGAATTTGGATCTAGATTAGCCCTTCTGTATCTTCTGGAAGCCAGTGTGGTCGAATGTCTATTTTAAAAAAATCTTATTTGGCAGCCTAGCAAAAATCTGAACATCATCTGTCAAAGTCTGGAATTATTTGATGTACTGGGGAAAATCTTGCAAGTCAGATGTTTATGTTTATAAAACTAGACCGGATATTGACTGAAGCAGCATTTATCTACTTATGCACCTACAAAGAAATGTGCAGTTCGAAGGCTACCTGGCAAAACTTCAGGCTACGTCTGTAGTTTATAAAACGAATAACACTAACAAACAAACAATCTTGAACTATTCCCACTATGGTCACCAGAGATGTTAGCACCTGAATTGGACCCCAGGCTGCAAAGGAAAAACAGGGTTACAACTAAACCACGCTCAACCTTTTATCTAGCCCTACAAGGACATGAGAAGGCTCTCTCTGTAAAATAATATTCAATGGAACACCATAAATGGACTGATATTAGGCTAGATAAAATGATGGGAAAAAGATTTAATAGAATGAATGAATGAATGAATTTCAGGGATGTGTGGGATATAAAGGGACAATTGAAACCGAGAATTAAATCAGGACACAGGGTATTTCATGGGGCAAGATAGGCAGGAAACTTAGTAATTAAAATTTAGTGAGGATGGAATGGAAAGACTGGTGAGGAGATGAAAAGGGCACAATAAATGGATCATTTTCAAACAGAAGAAAACACATAGAGCATGAATGATTTCCCAAGGTAGAGAATATAAAACGGATTCTACCTTTCTATCTTGAAAGCATTCAAAAGGAAATGTTTATGGATGAATGGAACACATAACAATTCACATATGAAACAAAGGAGAAAAACAAATGCTAACTCTCATACCACATGGATCCCACAAATCAGAGCTGCATCTCTTATTAATTCCTGTCAAACTGTACAATGTAGCACAAATATGTTCTTCCACACTATTCCCCTACTTTCTGAGTTACTGATCCCTCACTAAAACTTTACAAATAAATAAGCTGAAATGTGGGAATATAGATCCATGAAAAGAGGAGTTGTTCTAATAGCTGAAGAACTGAAATACAATCATAGTAAAGAAAAACAACAATCTGCCCCTGAAAATAAGGGACAACATTACTTTTGACGGCTTGGAGATTTTTCTGTTAGGTTGTATGAACAAAAATAGGTAATCCGATGAACAGATCTCCTATTTGGCTGTTTGCTATAACAATCTCTGCTTATTTTAGTTCTCAGCCTTTTAACCGTCGCTTTGCTTTCCACTAGCTTTTTTGGAGAAAACTGACTTTTTTAGTAAACTGCCGTAGAAATAAAACAAAATGAAATTATATGCTTTGTGAAGGGAAAACTGTATTTTGAATGGGAAAAGGGAAGGGAAAAGAGGTAGGACCCACGTTATAATCGCAATCGGAATCGGAGCGGGAGCGGAGATATATATATATGAAACAAAACTTCTGATGCGATTAGGGTAAGGTCCGATGGGGCAATACACAATGGCGCGGAGGAAACCCTTTAGAATAAATGGAAAATGATCTTTTCACTTTATACAAAGGAGTGAATGGTATTTATTAATAGGCAGAGGGCTAAAGGGGGACCGGGGTATCGAAGCAATTGGAGATCGGAATCGAGAGAAGGGAGTAACATATTATAAATATTGAGATGCGATGGGGAGGAAGGCCTTCGTAATAAACAAAACAGATGAATTTTTAACTTTTACAAAGGAAAAAGGGGTTTTTGTAATGAATGGCGGAGGGCTTTAAATGGTGGGACCAAAGGGTATGAATCGCAATTGGAGATCGGAATCGGGAGTAAGACGGAGTGGTATATATGAAATCGCCGATGCAATTGGGAAAGGGGGAATGGGGATAACCTTTGTAAAAATGAAAATAATACAAATTTCAAGTTTACAAAGGGGAAAGCCCTTTACATTATAAATGGGCGGAAGGACCATATGGTGGGCTCGGGGGTTAATCGCAATCGCAATATCGGAGGGGAGCAGGCGAAACACATATGTGAAATGATGATGCCGATGGCCCGATTGATTTTGAGTGGTAGGATCGGCGGGGATATATCAACGGTCAAGGAGCGATCGGAGGTTTCAATCGAGGGATGTTGCGATTGGGCAATCGGAGGAGGGACTTGCGATGATGCGATCGGAGGGGGGGCGCAAGACTTGTGATGTGATCAATCGCATCAAAGATATTTGCGATTGGAGTGATCGGGGCACTTCAAATAAACATTGTGATTGGAAGGGTTGCGATTGTGGCGGGGATATATATGTATACAAACCTTTGAAATATTTAACATAAGGTTTCAACGGGAAATGGAGGGGAAGTGGTTGTGTAATTAAATCGAATATTTTTAAAAATAATTTATAATGCGATTTTGTAATCGGAAAGGGGGAAAGGGGGTTTTTATTAAATAAATATAAAACTTTAAATATAAAGTTAAAGGGAAACATGGGAAATAGGGGAGGTTTAAGGAATTTTACTTCACTTAAGAATAAATTTCAATCTAGAAGTCAGTTTAGAGAGTGTAGTATACCGTTGGAAAGCTCTTTCTGGGCTCTTTCTGATGGATCTGCTTGGAGAATGATTTGGCACTGAACATGCTGCAGAAAACTCTCTGAAGGCAGGGACATCACTTTGTGGAGATAACAGCTTCTGAATTGTGACTTATTACATATGATGATATAAAATTACATAATGAATGATAATAAAGGCAAAATATCACGTTTTCACCTCAAAACATGATTTTGAGGTGAAAATTACATCAAGCTAAATAAAATATCTTTTTGATATTCCAGGTGTTGTGACTTCTGATTTTATTGACTTCCTCATGACCTTGCTGATATTATTGACATTTGACTCATTAATTTGACCATGGTGAGACCCTAGAAACTAATGAGACACATCCTATGACCTACTGATATGACTTTGAGAATAAAAGTGACTAATGACTAAAGACCATAGAAAATAAAATCAGCAAGTACCTTATGAAGGAAAACTGATTAAAAATTACTACCATCAATGAATCCATGACCTAGCAGAATGGTGAAATTTATTCGGTATGAGGCACCTAATATGCAAATGCAAAAGAGAAATTGTGATCACTGATGGCAGTATGACTAGACTGACACTAACAAGTTGGATGGTTTAAATGATCAGCTAATAGCTAATATGGATGATAAATTAGTGGAAGATCACATCGAGCATCAACAACAAGTTCTCCAACTCTCAAAGGATAACCTAACTTTGGTGCAGAATCTAATGAAACAACGGAAGATCAGCATCACATTGAAAGAAGTTTTGAAGTAGTCACAGAAACAAGAACTCAAAAAGTACGATCAATTTCAGAGTACCTCAGCAAGTGGAAGAAATTTCTTGGAGAAGATTCCACATGGGAGGATGAGAATTTTATACAGAAGGATCAAGAAATAATCAAGCATTGAGGACAACACTTTTTTGAAGGAGAGGGGCATGTTAAGTCCCTATATTAATAGTGTAGTCCCTTATTATGTTTGTGTAGCCCCCCTTATTGTTATTTTTGTACCCCTGTAACCCCCATATTTTAATTATTGTGCCCTTACATTGTTACTGTTAGGTCGACTAGGATTACATTGTGGCCCCATGGACTCCTATATATAGAAAGGAGGTTTTTTCATTTGTATCATCCAAGAATTGTTCATTCATGTAATTTATTGGAGGTTTCCTCCTTGAAGTGGCTTATTTCTGAGGCGTTGATATCTCTTTTCTTCTATTTTTGGAGCTAGTTTCACAACATACAACTTATTTCCAAAATTAATAATAATGGCTTGAGTTCGACACTCATACACAGCATGTCACTTCCACAAGTATGGTTGGCCTAATAATAAATCACAAACATAAAGAGAAACAATGTCACATAATACCTCATTTGTGAAGAGCTTGATGATGTAGGGAAGGCAACATTGCTAGCTGACATGGAGATCTCATCCTTGGTGAAGCCACCCAATGGTGTTCAGCTGTGGGTGTGTTATGTTTTGCAAGCCCAATCGCTTCACGACCTCCGCTGAAATCATGTTCTTTTGGCTTCCACTTTCGACAATGAACTGTAGTGGGGAAGCCTTTACCCACATCTGGGAGTGGAAGAGATGCTCCTCCTCCTCAGGATCTTCTGGCTCCTCCTTCTGGATATTTGTGGTGGAAATGGTGGCATTGCGCTCTTCATCAATAATCTAATTCCATTTTTCATTTCCCTTGTCGGGTTCTGATTCAGATTCAGAGCATGCATCTGAATCAAAAGCCCTCATCTCGACCATTAGTGACTGTTAGGCTCAACACTCACTTTTTTTGTGACTGGAGCTCTTATGGAATTCACACCACTTTCACGTATCCTTCTTTGGCTTCTCGGTGTTATTCTTTTCTTGCATCTTTGGCAAGTTAACTTGGGCCACCATGTCTTGGCTTCGTCCTTTGTTCTGCGGTTTGGGGGCACCTTTCCCTTGATTTTTATTCACATATCCAAAGTCTCATTTCTTCTGTTTGAATTTATTCTCAATCATGGAAAAATACTGGTATGTCGTACCAAGAGAGGAGATGCAGATAAACTCCATTTCCTCCTGAATTTATTTTTGTAGACAACTGAGGTACTTCAGCACTAGATGCTTTTCTAAATATTTGATATCCGACATTGTGTACAGGGTATGGAATAGATTCGTCAGCTCATTAGGGAAATTTTGAGGACTAAAATGGGCCTTGTAACAAAAATGTACAACCAAAATAAACTTTAAAAGAACCAATAGGATTCAAGATGATGATGTCATCCATCAGGGATGATTCACCATTTTTGAAGTAAAAAGGTAAAAAGATTAAAAAATAATAAAATAATAAACTACTTTTTCAACTCGTATTTTCAAACCATCTCTCTAATTCTTTACTCAAATTTCGAGCGGGAGTAATCATTGAATGCAAAATTTAATTCCTCATCCAAGGAGTACCCATGTTGCATACTTTTGATGGATGCTACTACAAAAAAAATGAGAAATACATGAAAAAACATGATTGCAATTATTTTTTTCACATATTTCTCATTTTTCATGTAGTAGGCTTCATCCAAAGTATGATCATGGGTACTCCTTGGATGAGGAATCAAATTATGCATCTAGTGGGTGATTCCACTCGAAATTTGAGTAAACCCATAGGGAGATAAGTTGAAAATATGAGTTGAAAAAATAGTTTTTTCTTTTTTCCCTCTAAAATTTGATGATGTAATATAATATTATTTTATTATTTCCACTATTCTTTTAGAATTTCCTTAGGAGGCCCATTTTAGACCTAAAAACTCCCCTAATGTATGAAAATATTTATCCCTTTATTGCCGCAACATAGTCTATTGTATGTATTTGTCCTCATAGCTCCCCACGAGGTAATATTGTTCCTTGATGGCATCTCAAAAATAACCCATAAATGTGACTAGTCGGTAGAAAAATACCCCTTTAATTTGTTGGACTAAACTCTACCCAACAATACACTGCAGGCTTCCGGGATGTACACAATTACTATGTTTATGCATTGGTGCACGCTGTTAGTGTCTGCCAGTCCTGCTAGTTACCAATGATCAAATTTTCTCTTAGAACAATTTTGATCGGGTCCTACTGCAAGTTTTATGGTTTCAATAGGTTTTCAAATAAAAATTTGGTCACTGGTTAGTGTGTCTAAGTGTGCTACTACTCCTTTCAAGTCCATGTTTTGGTCATTTCCATCACTCATTGTGATGAGTTATCATTGAAATGTCTTCATAACCATCTCAGTCACATCGCCATGGTCATCATTAAGCTCATTTCATGTATTTTCATTATTAGTTCTTAGGGTCAAAATAATAAAAATAGGTCATTTCACCATCAAATTCAACATTTATGGAGTAGTAATAGTGAAAAATGTTCAATAAAGGTTTAAAAATTGTAATTTCATTTCTATCATGATGTAATATGTTTCAAAAGGTTCTAGGAGTTTCAGTTCCAAATCAAAATGTGAAAGGACATGGTGGGACCAATAACTACCAAAGAAGAAAATAGATTTAGAAGTTATTTAAATACCAAAATAGCATTTCATTTGCTCATTCAAACTTCAAAAGGAATCACTCCACCAATAAAGACCATTTTCACCCTTAGATCAGCCATTCCTTGCCATCAAAGTGCCCATTTACCTTTTGCACCGCACTTTTCACTAGCAGCGTTATGTTTTTGCCAGAGTGTGTTGTGCTTTATTCAAGGAGGAAAAAACTGCATTCCAGTGGTTTCTACATCAACAAGAAGGTTCTATTGTATCAGATACAAATAAGTGGGTCCCCAAACTACCTCTTTTAACTTTGTTTCATGCTTGGAAATATCAATTCCCTCTTCTAGGGTTTTGGTTTCATAATCTCATTGATAAATTGATGAGAAAAACCCTAAGTTTAAAGCTCTAATACCTTCCCCTATCTTCCATATACTATCCTTAACACTTTCCCTCACACCTATCCCTCAATTTTACTATTTTCCCACAAAACCTAGCCCAGACTACACTTTCCTAGGCGAGGAATGTTTTTTCCCCTTTTGACACCCTACCCTTCACTTATTCCCTAAAATTTCACTTATCTCTACTTCCTAACGTCTATCCCTACCCTAAAAATATTCCCCTCCCATGAGAATTATCATGAAATACTTCACATATGAGGGTAGGTGCTCTAGGTTATATCAGTATCATATGAGATTATTGATGTGTTTCACTGGTGTAAAAGCTATCAATTTTCCTCATTAACTTCATAGAAGCATGGTAAAAATGGTATAGAAGGTACTTAGATTAGGAGAAGATCATCATGCTAGATTGGTTCACCATGGCTTGGTGAAAATCTTGGTTTTTCATCAGTCAACACAGATTAATTTTTCATGGTATGTTTTTATATATTCAACTTCTCTTTTATCTTCTTAAGCTTAGTCAAGTAGTCACTCTACACTTTTGACTTCACCAACACATCAAGAGAAAGCTTTCATAAGAAAAAATATCACCAGAACTCTTAGGGAAGAGGTGACTCAAACATATGTTAGAGGTAAGAGGCTTTTGTTTTCTCCAGACATTGTTTAAAGGGCCAGTCCTACATCAAGGAAAGAAACATTATGACATCATGAGGCACCATGTGCAGGATGAGGGACAAGTCATCTTGACATTGATATGGAAAATTTGGAAATCCATGAAGAGAAAAAAATATCTAAGAATATTATCATGGAGAAGGAGACTAATATTAGAGAGCTCAAAGACAAATTTTCAAAGGAAAATCTCTTGATCTCATTCTTGCAACAGGAGAACATGCAGCTAAAAGTAAATCAGCTGCTCTTAAACAATCCCAAAGCATATTTGAGAAAGGATGATTCCAAAGGTAAGGCAGTTGTTGAGGTTGATGATTCAGAGGAACAATAAGAATAGGTTAAAGAAAGGATTCCAAGAACAAGAGGTCTCAAGAGGGTACCTGAGTAGTAAAAAGAACCATCTCCACGAAAAGGTCAAATGACTGTTGATGAAGTCATTTTGGAAAAAAATGAGAAAGATAAAGTAGGTTGGATGGATAGGGTGAATTTCCACTTGGAAAAGATTATTAAGAGGGAAAACAAGAATAAAAACCTACAAATACACATTCCCATTGATTATTATACAAGGAACAAGTTCTCCCAAATCATAATCAAGCAAGTGAGAAAAAAGTTGAAGAAAACCCTAATGAGGAAAAAAGAGAAGGATAAGCTTGATTTGTTGGCTGAGGCCTCCATCATAGCTTGAAACATCATCACTTGGCTTCATGGAATCATTTTGGATAAAATTTGAAAAAAAATTGTGAAATTTTTCATTTTTTGTGACTTTTTTCTTAAACAGGGATATCAGTTCAGACAAAAGTGTTGCTGCTTCGCGTTGCGATTTTTCCTCAGATCTCCAAATGAAAAAAAGAAAAAAAATAATTTATGGATACATTATCACTTATAAATGTCATATATGTATTTTTTGTGCCTTATCAGTAAACTGGTTGGGAGAAAATTCCCAAAAAAATGCAAAAATGTCACTTTTTGCCACTGTTTTGGACTAGGTGTTGAACTTTTGGGAGTATCTTGGAGTGAGTTTTACTTTTTCATAGAATGACCGTTTTTCTTGATTAAGGTGTATTATGACAACTAGACGTCCTCAAATTTACATTTATTCCTTCAGAGCTATATTTGGAGTAGTATCAGGCCCTCAAAAGCCTCCTCAAATATTGGTGGTGCACTGTTGTCTCATGGTGCTACGTTTTTTCCTATTAATCTAGTTCTCGAGTTTTCTTCAGTTAATATTAGTTTTTATGATGTAATTCCTCTAGATTCAATTTAAAATGATGTAATAGAAGGTAAATGGTCTTTTTATATTCATTTTAATGTAATTTTTTACTTGATTGATGAGGAGAAGGTCAGTCAAAGTCTATAAGGAGGATTGTTTTAACCTCCCTAGTCATTAGGGTTTTGTTGAGAATTTCCTGTAATTTGTTCCTACACTGAAGGATTTGACCCTTAAGAGAGGGTAAGTTGTTTTGGAATATATTTATGTGGTTTTCATTCAATCTAAAGGTTGGACACTAGATAGTGGAAGTCTTGTAGCTTGACTTCATCATTTTACAAGAAATCAAAGGACATTTGTAGCTATTATTCAAGAATTAATGCCGTGTGAGTTTGTGATTATGTTTTCCTTACTTTAAATATTTATATGAACGATAAAATAGTCTTCTTACCATATATTTTATCTTCAGTGATTTTCCTAATAGGTTTTAATAATAATTCCTTTGATTAATCTCTGGTTTATTAGGAATCTCATGTTTGTGTATTTTGTCTTCTTGAGAAATTAATTCATCGTAAACATGCTCATTTTGATATCCTTGATCATTCAACCCTACACTACAGCAACCAGCTTTTAAGTTATCACAAAATTATTCCTACCCTTATCCTCTATATTTATTGCAACTAAAACCATTAATGTTTTGACCTAGTTCCCTCATTTTCACTCCTAATCCAGCAAAAACCCCTAAAATATTTCAAACCCTAGAGGTGAACCATCTAGCCTAAAATCCATTATTGTACGAGTCAAATCCTTGGTTTTTATTTTCATAGAGAGAGACCTCTCTGGTTTAGTAGGGCTAGCTACCAAACTAAAATTTTGGTTTGAGGTTACCTCTATTGATATCCTTTCAGCCTTGGGACATTGTGGAGGCTAACATGCTTGTTGATCATATGATAGAAAAATAAGAAGATTTATCAGTTCAACAATATATTAGACAAGAGTCTTTTCCAACTAAATAATGTGTGCATCTATCTTATCCCATTTAGCATTGATTTTATTATCTACCAATAATGTCACTATGTTTATAGATGCACCAGAATCAACTAGGAAATTTGTACATTGTAATTGAAAATTTCAAACGTCAACAAAAACATAGGGCATATTTTATTTTCTTCTAACATTAATGCATTAAGAAAAAAAATTAGGGAACTAAAATACTTAAAAGATCCCTTCTTCAAAGAAGCATTATCACATGAGGAATATAGATCAAGAGCATGAACAAGCACCTTCCATTGGCTTGCAATTCTGGTAAGCTCAAAGATTGAAATATTTACGTGAGCTTTCTTCATGTCTTCAAATATATTATAATGAAGAGCATCGGACATCATCAAAGTGTATGGAGATGTGACTCGTTTTGTTACTTCTGGAATGCTAAAATTTATTTTACCATTGGCGAAATTAGTTTTATATGGATCATTATTTCCATACTCATTATGAGTGTTTTGAACTATGTTGACAGGTGGTGTGATCTTCCTCAACAAGTGTTCTTTTAATTTCTGTCTGCCCAGCTCTTTTTTGGAAAATGTCCCTTGGATTCTCAACTTATATCGACTATTTTTCTTTTGAGTCAGGTCCTCACTTAGTGGCTATTCTTCGACAAATTTATTTTCAGCTACGAATACACAACTGAAAGCATTCACTGTGTTCCCAACACTCGTATTTTATTCAACCGCAACAATTTCTTCATTTTATTAATTTGGCTTTGTTTGCTCATCTGAAAGTATTGTGTCAATGATATGAAAAAATAGAGTGTTCTTGATGTGATTCCATTGTGGGCATCTCTTTTTTGAATGACATTCGTGATGATAATCAACACTACATTTGAGATTTTATAATACTTATTTGGTTGAATACTGTTGTTGCTGGAGTTGGTAGCCCTTCTCTGGAACTTGAATTTTGGGGGATTTCTACTGAAGATGGTTGTTTTTTACCTTTGTTTTAACTTTTCCAGCTAATTGGATAGATACTTCATGGTTCAGGTTAAGCTTTCAATATCAATGGCTTCTTTATCCTTGGCATTACTTGAAAAGGCCTGAGATATTTTAACCGTGTTCTTGGAGTATTTTGATGGTTCATCTTTGACAATGAATCCAATTGCATGCAAGTCCTTTTCAACTACAATGGTTTCTTCGTAATACTCAATCAAATTTTCTTTCATAGTTCTCTTGATGAAATGTGCGATGGTGGTCTATCAGGAATAAGTGTAGTAATCAATAGTGGTGGAGTCATGAGGTTTCGTGTTCATCAGAAATTTGTTCAATATGTGATTAAACCTTTGATTAAAATATTTAACTTTCTATTTTTGCTCCATCCTTAGATTTCCTAATTCTTTAATAACATGGCCATGATTTTTTCATTGAAAAAAATCTCAAGGAACAAATTTTTAAACCCCTTCCAATTCTGGATTGATTTTGGAGGAAAACTATGGTACCATACAACTGCTATACCATATAAGGTACAAGTAAAATGCCTACATGAAGCATCATCGTAACTTACCTCGACCATATGAAGGTTTAGTTAGATGTTTTCCAAATGGTATTCCGCTTTGAAGGCATTGTTAGGGTCATACTTTGTTAACATATTTTTCGGGTATCACAAAATATTGTGTAAAACACTTGGTAAATCAAGTGGGATTTGAGACATATAATATAGATCTTGGTCTACGATGTATTTGTCTTTGTTCTCCTCCTCTTCTTCAGAATATGAGGGATTTCCCTCCTCTTCATAACAACCTAACCTTTGGAAAGTGTCATTTCATAGTACAACATTATCTCCATCACCTTCGTTAAAAGATGGAGGCTACTCTAGTTTCTATACATTTTCTGCAGTCTTTGCTAACACTTCAAGGGTGGCAAGAACCAAATATTCAACTGTAGAGACCGCTATCCCAGTAAGAGTGGTAGTGGTATTATTTGAAAAATAAGGAAGACTATGTACTCCAAGGATCAAACCAATAGGCTTTTCAAAGCAACGGGTTATAGAACAGATGGCCCAGATATACTCATAAGATATTTCACTATTTTGTCCAAGACAGGGCTTAGAAGATCCACCAACTTTAGGAATATGAGTGGGGGAGGTGCTAGTAATATTTCTGCCTTGACCAGAAGGATTTTGATAAGGTTGTGTGGAGTTATCATTCATAAAAATATGGTTTCCCTCCTAATTCAAAAAACATTGACGATATTGGACCTTCAAACCTTCAAAGGGGTCTCCCTGGTATGTGGTCCCAATTAGACCCCACATTATTTGGGATAGGAGCCACATCCGAAATACTTCCTCGTTACCATTTTCATAAAAAATTTCCTTGGCTCTAGTTGTCAGCAAGAGAGATGATCACATATGTTCCTTCAAAAATCAATTGAGTGTGCTTGGTGAGTATTCAGTTGTAGGTGTTTCAAGGTTATTTTACTTCGGAAGGGAAATAAAGTGAGCCTCTAAGAGAGAGGAAATAGTAACACCCTAGTAGAGACACTCACAAATAGGAACTATCCATCTAACATGCAACGTAGTATTCCACAAATATTTGATGGTCATTGCAACCATTACATAAAATTCTCAATAAGATAAGAAATAAAAGAACCAAAATATTTCAACTAATTTAGTACATGTCAAACACAAATGAATCATAAATATTCACATAATAGTCTTAGAAACATTCATAATCCATGCATGAATAATTTTTTGACCATCAAGATTTATATATTAATTAAAATTCCAAGGACACATGTATAAAACAAACACCACTAGCTCCAATAGTGGAGCATTGGAGCCATTACTTTCTCCCCAAAGAACTAGCTTGTCTCTTTGATGCCTTATGGGAGGAGCCAAGGTGAAAAAGTCATTTTCTTGTGTAATGAGGTCGTATATATAACAATGGTGTGATCCTTCAACTCCCTTATGACTCTTTGACTACACTCATGACTTTTTGATTTCCCTATGAATTTTCAGCTTTTACATGAGTCTTCATATTATGTACATGTCCTTTGGACTTCCACTCTACAATAAATTTTCGAATAAAAATTTACATGATCCACAAAATGATGTGGCATATGATGACTCATGAAATGACATGACATGACACTGATGACATTGACTTCATGATGACATTGCCATGTCAAGGCATTCTTGTTGCTTCTTGTTGTATGCATCCTTTTGAAAGATCATTTTCCACCTCCATATGGATTAGAGATGGGGAGCCTTTAGTGTTATCAGTTCTTGTGTTGTGGTCACAAACTGATGCCCCATTTCTTTCTCCTAATCGATTAACTTGTATCTTTTTATACATACGTGTCTCCTATCATGTTTTCCTTCTCCATCTCCTTCTTCATCATCCTGTTATAGTATTATAGAGTACATGCATCTGCAACTCACTCATGACAAAACAACATCAGTCTGATAAACACCTAGTATAAGATATTGCATAATGATCCATTCATTGAGTCAAAATTAGGTGGTAGGCTAAGGGAGAGGATCAGTGACTGAACAATTGCGCAACTTTGGCAGTCAAGGATCAAGTATGAGAGTTGAGACTACGCAATACGTAGTTCAGGTTGGACTATGCTAAATATTTCATTGTTGTAGAGCTCAGTCAGTGTTAGTATGAATCTTAATTTCAAGTGTATGAAAAAATACCATTTTATTTATGCATAACAAACAACCCTAACAGAAAAAGTGACTACCAATATCTTTGGATCTGAAATTATTTGATCAAGATAAATGCTGCAAAAATCTAGATCTATGCATCAAAAGACATTAAGTAGTAAATAAAACAAGATTTAATCCATGCATCCAATAGACAAGACAAGAATCTGTTGAATGAATTTTATATTAATGGCACCTTGGAGGAAAACATAGGAGGATGGTACCAGTTCTCCTCAATGGGATGGGTTCTTGGAAATCCTCAGCACTTCAAATATAAAATTCCTCTCTCTTGATGGTGTAGAAAACCTAGACAAAAAAGGAACTCAAAGGGAGCTCACAAGAAAAAGGATAGAAAAATATGACAGTGATGGTGGATCAAAGTCAGACCAAAAGTATAGATCTAGAGTGATCTTAGGCGACAAAAGGTGATGAATGAATGGAAAAACCCTTCTATTTATAAAAAAATATTGAGTTAGTGTAGGTATTGGTGCATAATTAAAATATTATTAACCAAATCAAGATCCAATTTTTATGAAATATTTTATTATTTTTGTTGGAGTGAAAAGGAATTTGACATCGGCCAAATCCCTTTATTTGTAAATAATAAATAAATAAATTATTTATTTATCATTTAAGGATGTGGTTGAGTAAAAATTAAATAAATAACGATTTATTTAACTATTTATGAGTGATTTAGTCAAATTTAACAAGGAATATTATTTAAATAAGGTTTAAATAATTATTCCTAGAAAATAATAAGATAAATAATAATTTATCTAATTAATTTTCCTGTTTTGGGTTAAATATGACCAAGAATATTAATTAAATTTTTGTTTAGCTAATTATTCCTTGAGGAAAATAAAACAAATGTGGATTTATTTAATATTTCCTCATGGGGTTTCCTGTTTAGACCATAAACAACTTAATAAAGGAGTTTACTAAGTTATTTTTCATAGTGAAAGCAATTTTACATAGGGTAAAATTGGTCTTACATGGTGTACTTAGGTCCAACTAATAGTAACATGTTAGATGACCAAAAAATGGTGTAATAGATTTTCCCTCAGCATGCGAGTGTTAGGAGCTAATCATATGACCGAAGTACGTTGTAAGAACTCAATCACTAGACACCAAAGGGGAAGTCAAAGAGAGAGAAATATAAGGTAGAATGAATTGTGAAAGGACTAGACCCTGAGGAGGCGATACTTACAGGTGTGACAAGTCTCTTTTATGGGTGAGTACCTGTGCTATAGGCGACGGGGGAGGCATACCTATGCCCGCAGAGACAAAGTACAAAGAATAATGCATCCAGTAAACAAGGGACTGAACAATATAGTACATGCTGGCATAAACATGAGCCAGGGAAAACATGATAATGAAGCCCACACATATACTATGCCTGGAATAACAACCGAGACTTATACAATAATATCTGAGTACATAAGATACAAATACAACCCAAATGCCCCTGTAAATAGGAAAGGGCTCTGAAAATATGACTGATACATGAAAACAAAAAAGTGTTGCAAGCGGCTGAGGCCGACATCATCAAATATATGGAGCTGCATCAAAGGGTGTAGTGAAAAGGTCATCCGAGCATGTGGGGTGCTCCCTGTAGTGCCACCCCCTCATGAGGGCTGAAAACATCTCACCCACACCTAGGAATCACTGATATCATTTGCTGCATCACTGAACCATCAATTATACGGATCTCGATCATGATGAAAGGAGCTGGAGCTGAGAAAAAATCAAGTCAAAGGGGAATAAGGAGTCCCTTTGCCAGATCTGAGGCCCCGAACAAGAGTGGAAGCTGGAACCAAGGTACACTGCTCTCTAGACCTATCTTTTGGAATGAATGAGATGATGTTGACAGAAGGAGGTCTTCCATAGGTGAGGCAATAAGGGATCCTCAAATAAGGCATGAGAGAAAATAGTAGAGCGATTGAGAGAATAACACCATGGATGATGATGAAATGGGGGGTACTAAGTAGCGGACGGACGAATTCCCTTGTTAGAGCATAAAGGGCATGGATGACCTGGAAATGATTGACACAAAATCACAAGGGATAGGGGACAGTGGAAATAAAGGCCATAATGTGTGACAAGAGAGAGAAACCAAGCAATGAAGGATGGAAGACTATAGCGGGATACAAAGGGACTCAAGATAAACTCCATGAATTCTATGATGACTCAACTTGGATGCTCTAAAAAAGGGAAACTTGATGCTGCTACCACACAGAAAAGGTCTAATGGGGACCATAATAACATGAGTACATGATGGTTACTCACGACAAAAATCGACACGAGCATGGAAAAGTATGGAGGAAAAGTGGTGCCCCCAAGTACAAATGTTACAAGTGAAGAAATTAGATTTTTGGGAGTAGTGAAGTGACGATTCATGGAAAAAATGTGTCCTACTAAAGTATCAAATCACAAAAAACTAACAGATACGCATTCGAGGGCTCGGTGAGAGCTTTCCAACGGTGAAAACGGTTTAACAAACTGAGCTACGGTTTGGCCACAGCAGGCAAAATAAAAATCAGGGTTTTCTCTTTTAATAAGGCATTTTCCCTCCAAATTCTCTGATTTGCATGTGGAACTGCGGTGAATGTAGAGAGGAGAGAAGGCCCTAAATCTTGCGGCAATCGTAGCAGACAAACCAACCGTTGGAATCGAGATCCTTCAGTTGCAAGTAAGAGGCCTAACCCTACTCTTTCATTTCAGCGGATTGAAAGTTCAGTTTAGGTCCCCAGAGCTCAGGAACAAACCCCTGCTCCTCTTCATGGCTAGGTCGCACTTTGTGGGGAAAAAAATGTGACCTGGGTAGCAAGTTTTGGGCAGAAAACTGCGACCTGTCCCAGGATTGGGCCTGAAAAGTGTGACCAGACAGGGAGGGGTTTTTCTATGCTGTTTTTTGGATGGAACTGGGTTTTTGTGTTTGGATATAGTATTTCCTATCTGTACACTAACAAGTATGATGGTTTTTTGCAGGTATGGCAGAATTACGGATCAACTGGAGAGAGAGAGAGACCTGGGCACATTACGGTCAGAGATTCGGGGGGATCAGGGTGTCCGTACTGCGTTGGCCAAGTTTGGGGTTATGAAGTTTGTGGAGAACCCTATGATAAGAGCTAGAGAGCCCTTATTGGCCTATATTGTCAGCTATTGGGATCCAGACCATGAGGTATTTATAGTGCAGGGGCCCCAGATCGAGTTGACGATCCAGGATATATATTTATTGACTGGTCTTCCACCACTTGGGATGGTTTGGAATACGCGGCTAGTGTTACCGCGAGGGAAAAACATCATGGATTTTGTAGAGTGCCATTGTCGACCAGGTCTACAAGTCAAGGGGACTCGGATACCCATCAGGGATCTAGAGAGGTTAGAGACCCGTGCTGTGGCCGTAGCAGTGCTGCGGATCCTGGGCAACCAGGCACTCCACCACATCACTGGAGGGCAGATGATGCTTGTGGAGAGTGTGTTGAGTGGGACCTACTATGGGTGGACCCAGCTGATGTTGTCATCATTGAAACGATAGTTTTCGCTATGCAAGCGGCAAGTGAACCATGAGTATGCATATGGTAAAACATTTTGCTCGCTCTTCTTTGAGAATATCCCGACACTTCGACCTCATATACAAATCCAGGATGGGGGACTGAGAGAGCCCAGGATGCGTCGGTAGGGGCGACTACTATGCAGAGGGGGAGGTGGGGTAGTCGGATGGGTGTTCTGACCTGAGTTCTATGTGCATTGGGATCAAATGCCATTGTACATAGACGACTATCCCTATAGTGGGATGAGTTATTTTGGGGACCCAGATTTACCACCGCCTCCTGGTCGAGTATGGGGGTCCAATGGTAAGTGACGAATTGCTAATATTTTTATGTGCATTGTAAAGTTTCAGAATATTGTATATGGTACTAATTCTTCCACTTTCGGTATGCAGATATAGCACCGGTAAAACTGACCAGGTATATGGGACGACCTGCAATATCAGGAGCTGCAGGACCTAGTGTATTAAGGGCCTCACAAAATGAGGATGCAGCAGCCCTCCTGGAGGACATTCATCATAGATGTGATAGGCTTCTGACCAGTGTTTCAGAGCGCAGCTGGCAAGACTTAGAGGACCAATACATAGAGCCATGTATTGGTCTACCTTCGAAGTGGCGAGGGGTCATGCGACACATGGCGATGGCCGGATAGGGGATGCGTGATATATGAGTTGCGGGAGTAGAGCCATTGGCTCGGGATCCTCCAAATAGTGATTAGTGTGTAGGGATAGGTGGTGCCCCCAGTTTTTAGTTTTTGTAACACGCTATGGGCATGTCATATGTATTAGAGTTGATGGAATCTAAAACATTTTATACATATATTATGGATATGCATCGTTTTGATGGTTTTATGTTATTTTCTTGTGTTAAATGCGTGCGCTAAATGCCAATCTAGAATATGGTTTGCAATGCTATCTACATAGTGATTTTATGCTCTAGGTACATGACTGAATTTAATGATTTCAAATTCACGCATCAAAATTTTCACTCGTAAATATCTTCTAAAAAGGATAGGATTGTGCACACGATAAACACCATTCAATTGCATGACAAGAAGCAGGGAATCTAAACGAACATGAAGGTGGAGGATGTGATGTGAAAGGGCATCGGCTAATAAACCTCGCACTGCATCATATTCGGTGATTATTGGTAGCAGTACCAATGCATACACCGTTCGAGAGAACAAGCGAATGCAAGGGGATAAAAATGGCCCAACCTGCCAAGGCTAGATTTCGGGAGTAGCGACTTGCACCATTGGAAAAAATAATATAAGGTATGGATGGGAGGTCCATCTGAAAGGTGCCACAAGACAATAAATGGGAGGATGATGAAAAATGCTAGCAACCTGAGCGCAAAGTAGAAATCAAACGCACTCTGTGGGAGGGAGTGATCTGGGTAGGATGTCTACTACTCACACGCCGACAATAAGGTGGAGTGTGGGAGCTACCGGAGGTGTAGCTTGTGCTCCGGCCATGAAATTCACCATAGGAATGGATGGCGCCATCACGTTTATGGGTGGGAAAGATGAAGTCAGGGGTGGACAAGGCTTCCATGATGTCATCATTAGAATAGAAGATGGAATGACTAGAGGAAGGGAGACAACATGACGCGACGAAGCTACCTGACTCAACATCATGAGAAGAAAGGTTCACATGTGCATCATCATGGGGGATGATGGAAGAACAAGCAAATAAGGGATCTACCAATGTTGAGCCCAGGGTGATCGCTAAAGGGAGGTCAAGCGAAACAACAGGGGAAGATGCAGAGGGAACTTCCACCGAGGGTCTCATGGATGATGATAGGTAGAGGATGGTGGCCACAAGCTCCGTCATCTCAACAACATGAGGGGGAATGTCAATAGGAGTGGGTAAATCCTCAAGCTAGCCTGCAGCATACTGCGCAAGTACAGGAGAGGAGGATTGGTTCTGTTCAACCTCGTACTCCTGAATTACCTCCAAAGAGGCATGGTAATGCGTAAGGCGGGGAAAATGGTGGGAATAATGGCCATGGATATCACACAAAGCACAGGATTGATTGGTGTGAATAGTTTTAGGGTTCTTGGCTGTAGTCAAGGAAGAAACAGAGGCTTCAGGGACCGTAGACTCAGGGAACGCAAGTCTAACCATGGTCTTGATACGGGGCAGTTTGGGAGAGTTAGGGGTGGCATGGCTGATGACATCACACAAAGCGCAGGGCTTTGCGGGTGGGGGAGGTGTAGGGTCAGTTGGGGCAGCCTTGTCCTTTGAGGCCCTCTTGCAAGCTTTTCCCTTCTTACTCGAAGCGGTCGCAAGAGGAGGTGGTTCCTCTTGAGGCGGCTGAGGCACTGTAACAGCGGGAGAAGTCATGTGGACCAGTTGGACTAGGGTCAAAGCAAGATAAGGTTTGGGTTGACCAGGCGGGGTAGCAGCTGGAGGATCAAGGTACCAAATGGGAATCCCAAGGGTCAAGTTAGGGAGAGAGAGGGTAGCCATGACAGGTACCGTGTACACTCCTAGGGGGAAGCTAGGAACGGTATCTGACTGGAGGGGTAATGGCGAGGAAGGATGGCTCCTAAATGGTTAAGGCCTGGAGGAACCATTCCAGGAAGGTAAAGAGGCTCATGGATACCAGTTGTAGGTGAAGGGCCAAAAGGAGGAGGTCCAGAAGGCTGAATCAAAGGACTAGGAGTAGGCTGCGAAGGGCGAGGACGCTGCTGACTAGCCAAAGCGGGCCGCTTGAGGGTAGCCCAAGATGATTACATCATGAAAACATTCGATGAGCTGGGATCAGAGACAGGAGGAGGAAGACTAGGGAATGTACCGAGTAATGAGTAATATTTGTAGACTACAGATGAGACACTAGTCAAAGGATCGATGGTTTTATTATTAGCCACCAAAGAGATGATGGACTCAGGGGAGGTCTGAGACTTCGGTTCATAACATGTCATTTAGTCAATGGTGATTATTTTTCCGTTATGAGGTAAGGACATCTTGTGGTGAACCACGATGGGACAGAATACATCGCATAGGTGTAGCTATGACCCAATAGAATGTTGTAATCTAAGGGGTCATCTATGACTTCTACGTCAACGCAAACAGTCTTGCCCGCAAGAGTAATAGGACAGTTGCGGAATATGCCAATGGGCTAAGAGGCGTGGCCATCCCACACTCGGAGATTGATCATGGAAGGAGCCAACTCAGGTGATCTGAGTTTCTTCCAAAATGAAGTGGACATCACACAAGTGGATGCCTCCTCATTAATAATGCATCAGGAAACGTTGGCATTCCCGATCTTGACTGGGATTTGGAAGGCGATGGAAGCAGGGAGATGAGGATGTTCTGACCAGTCAACATCAAAGACAATCAATCGATAATCAAAAGGATCTACAACGCCCATGGTAGATAGTAGAGCTTTTTTTTGTGAAGGGCACGACTGGAGGATTTCCAATGTTGAAATGGCAACAGGATATTGTGCCAAATCATATACTATGCTATGCGAATGGGAAGCTTTTCCAGAAGCAAAATTTCGACGTAGTTTTCCCTTTGGGATCTTGGTATGAACCTCTACCTTAGGCTGAGGGATCTACAAGGGACCATTAGGTTTCGAAAGAGCCTCTGTAGAGACTGAAGGAGGCGGCTCGAGGACAGACATAGCGGGAGGCTTGTTGTACTGACGAGACCAAGACTGAATATTGATGCATACTGTTAGAGGTTGATCAGAGTTCATCATGAGAATATGGTAGACAGAGGTACCAGATGGAAGAGGTTGAGTGGCCACCTTTCCTTCAGGTGGTTGGGTAGCCACAAATCCTTGCTGAAGGGAAGGATTGGTAAGAATAGCCGGTTGACTAGGTGCAACACTGGGAGGGACGGAAGGGGAGGCTTGTTGTCCTCGCAATGTTACTTGAGACTCCCACATCTACTTCATCTGTGGTAAAAGAGGACAACCATGAGTGTAATAGCCATAAACACCACAACAAGAACAAGGCTTGCTCGTGCGAACATGCCTGTCCTGCTTGGGTTGAGTGCCCTGTTGCTGGTTAGTAGTGCTAGGAGCATTATTTTGAGGATTAGGTCCAGTATTACTGGGAGCAGATTTATTTTGAGTGCCTTTCCTATTCTTTTTCGAAGGAAGATTAATTGCGCCCTGATGTGCATGCACCTACCCTTGAGGGGGCGGTGGCTACCGTTGCGAGGGTTGAGAAGGCAAGGGAGGAGGAGGTGATAATGCTAGAGGAGCTGGAGCAACAGGATGTGGATACAGATAATAAGGAGGTTGGGTAACAGTGTGGTAAAAAGGAAGTTGGGAAAAAGGAGGAGGCATGCCATATCCTAGATACATGCTACCGGGAGGGGGAAAAGTGCAGGAGGTGCTGCCTCCCCCCCCACGTGGAAGACCATAGCCCATGGGAGGTTGAGCATATGGATGAGAGAGAGCTCCAATGATACTGTCGGCGGCATGAGATGCCCCCAGTGTGTTGACACCACTGGGTCTAGGAAGATCAGGTAGAACAGTATAAACATAACTCGACTGAGCATAGATCAGGTCATATTTTAATGCAACTTGGAGAGCGACTTCTTCGGTTTGAGGGAAATGCGATGCGACATATTTTCCGATAGGGGGCAAGAGAGATCTAAGGATCCAGTCCATGTAGACACGGTCTTCGAAGGTAGGGGCTCAACATAGGCTCTTTCTTCTCCACTATTCTTGGACATGATCGGATATGCAGGTCGCAAACGATTGACGGAAAGAAGTCAAAATTTCAGTACTAGTGTCACAACGAAGAGGAAGCTGGAAATAAGACAGAAAATCCCAGACAAGAGTCACAAAGGTGGTATGAGAGGATGAGGCCTGATCAACATACCACTTAGAAGCTTTGCATGTAACTGTATGTTGGAACAAATAAAGACGGACAGAGTCATTGGTAGTGGAGTTGGACGAACACCACATGTGGAAAGATCGAAAATGATTTGTAGGATCTTCTCCAGCAAGGCCTTCAAACTTGGGGATGTCAGAAGGGAGCTTGGTTTGCATAGCAAGCCAAGTAGCATCATGGTGTATAGCATCATTTATCAACTGGCCAAAATTGGGAAGACTTAGGCCTGCCATATAGGGGAGCAAGGGAGCAGCCAGGATAGTTCCTATTGCGGTATCACTAGTAGTATTCCAAGCATTAGGCCCGGGGCTACCACTAGCATTAGGTCCTGAACCAAACATGGTGAAAGTGATAGGAGGAGAACTGGGGGCAGAAGGAGAACCCAATTAACCAGAAGAAGAGTTGGAGTGCAGACTCGGAGGAGGACTAACTCGAATCCTACATGAAGGAGTAATTCTTCCTAACAAAAACTGAGGATGAAGGCTAAGAAGTCTCCAGGATAAATTCCTTGGTGGTGTAATGATGATGACACAAACATAGCATAAAGGAAAAAGAGGCCAACAAGGGAAAGGAGGTGCAGGATCAACAAGAGGTGCAGGATCAATTGATTTCAATGTTTTAGAGTCTTTTCTTGGAAGTGTCAACCAAGCCCTTTTTTTCTTAGGGTGTGTGTGTAAAGTGTGTAAATTTTAATTTTTAAACCCATACATTTGTAGAGAAAAAGAAAAAGTGTGTTGTGTAACTATTAATAAACCTGCAAATAACAGTATATGAAACTGAAGTAACAGTAAATAAACAACTAATAATGCAATCATCTAAACCCAGGGAGGTGGGCCTCTCAAGAAGTAGTATTTAGGTTGGCAAAAAAATAGTCAAAACACACCAAAATATCCAATAGATCTAAGGTCGGGAGGGACAGGGATCTAAAGGTCAAAATCTTCTAGAAAGTGGTGCAAAAAACAACAAAAAATCAAAGGAAAGATTGCTGCAAATGAGGTGGCGAAAGGCTATCTCCTGGAGGGAAACAGAGTGAACCCTAGAGGAAAACCAAAAAAAAATAAATGAGGTGATTTGGATGGATAAATAGCCAATCTGAAGTTGATCTGAAGGTGAGGTATCAGATCTGAAAAATGGCTAAACACTTTGAAAATTTCAGACAACTTGCAGTAGCTAAAACTCTTCCACAAAGTGTGGAGGGTATTGAAGCCCTAGGGGGCTAGGTTCCCACTTAGTTGAGTAAAATAGAACAATTATAGGTAAAAAAAGGGCAGAGACAGAGGTTAGACAACCCTGAACAGAGGCCCAGACAAACCCAAAAAATTTTCAAAAAAACTCCCGCAAAAAGTCCACGTCGCAGTTTTTGACCTGTTTTCTGCAGAGGTCGCAGTTTTTGGGCTGAAAAGTGCATCCTGAAGCTCCAGGTCGCAGGTTTAGGGCCAAAAAGTGTGACCTGCACTTCTAGCACTCTCGGTGGCAGATTTCAGCAGAATGTGTCGTCTTAGCTGTGGCTGATGTCTGTGACCTGCGCAATAGGTCCGAAAACAAACGGAAGTTAGATTTTTTACTGTTTTAAGGTTTTATAGGTTAAAAACAACATCAAGAAAAGAAAAACAAGAGGCTGAAGAGAAATCCTAGGTTTTGAAGCAGTTGGATATGCAAGTATTAGAAAATGACAACGGTCGTAATTGTAAACCCATGTGGAGTCACCAGTTGTTAGTATGAATCTTAATTGCAAGTGTACGAAAAAATACCACTTTAGCTATGCATAAAAAATAGCCCTAACAAAAAAACTGACTACCAATATCTTCAGATCTGCAATTAGTTGATCAAGATAAATACTGCAAAAATTTAAATCTATGCATCAAAAGACATTAAGCAGTAAATAAAACAAGATTTACTCCATGCATCCAATAGACTAGACAAGAATATGTTGAACGAATTTTATATTAAGGGCACCTCGGATGAAAACATAAAAGGATGTTACCAGCTCTCCTCAATGGGATGGGTTCTTGGAAGTCCTCAGCTCTTCAAATCTAAAATTCCTCTCTCTTGATGGTGTAGAAAACCCAAACAAAAAAGGAACTCAAAGGGAGCTCACAAGCAAAAGTATAGAAAAATATGACGATGATGGTGGATCAAAGTTAGACCAAAAGTATAGATCCAGAGTGATCTTAGGCAACAAAAGGTGATGAATGAATGGAAAAACCCTTCTATTTATAACAAAATATTGAGTTAGTCTAGATATTGGTACATAATTAAAATATTATTAATCAAATCAAGATCCAACTTTTATGGAATATTTTATTATTTTTGTTGGAGGGAAAAGGAATTTGACTTGGGCCAAATCCCTTTATTTGTAAATAATAGATAAATAAATGATTTATTTATCATTTTAAGGATGTGGTTGAGTAATAATTAAATAAATAATGATTTATTTAACTATTTATGAGTTATTTAGTCAAACTTAACAAGGAATATTATTTAAATAAGGTTTAAATAATTATTCCTAGAAAATAATAAGATAAATAATAATATATCTAATTAATTTTCCTGTTTTGGGTTAAATATGACCAGGAATATTAATTAAAATGTTGTTTAACTAATTATTCCTTGAGGAAAATCAATAAGATGTGGATTTATTTAATATTTCCTCATGAGGTTTCCAGTTTAGACCATGAAAAACTTAATAAAGGAGTTTTACTAAGTTATTTTTCATAGTGAAAGCAATTTTACTTAGGGTAAAATTGGTCTTACATGGTGTACTTAGGTCCATCTAATAGTAATAGGTTAGATGACCAAAAAATGGTATAACAGTCAGCCTCGTTGATGTTAACATTCATGCAGTGATGTTAACATTGACAAGACTTTATTGTGACAACACACTTCGAACACTTGGCGACACAACCTATATCATTTATAACACATGAACAACATACTTCCCTTAGTGCGACAACTTTGTGACGAGCTTACACCAAGTGCCACACCAAAGATACACTTTGTGATGACTATGACGACACTTGTGTGAAAGTTCATAAAACTTTAGAAATGAGTGCGATAAATGTTTACATGGTGATACCGACTCATTTATGCAAATACTACCCCATGAAACCATCAAAATTATCTATCGCACAATTTGCGACACTTAACATGCGAAAACATGACACTTTGATTTTCTTGCAAATGGGACCAAAAAACTTAGAGAAAATACATGCAATGAGTCTTAGTGCTTGCAACGACAGTATTTAAGGTCAAATTAGGGTCCAGAATTTTTGTGTAGGCCAAAATTTGGAGGGTGTTGTACCAAAGACAACATAATATAAGAATAAGTTAATAAGTAAGAAAAGTAAAAGGACATCACAAGAAGTTATCTAGCATAAGAGAAATCATCCCAGCTATTGCCCTATATATGTCTCAACAAGAATAACCCTCTTTTATCCTTGAAAGATAGTGTTTATTTCAAATAAATAACTTATTAACCAATGATTTCAATTGGTGTAGGTGCACCAATTTATCCCACAGTTTCTTGGTCGTGTATTTCCCCAAGACATTCAATAACATAAATACTTTAGGACAAAGTCGAAGTGTACTACTCATTTTCATTCAAGTTTCTCGTTATTCTTTATATACATGTAGTCAGAGGTGTTATGGGATGAAAATGGATCCATTTCTCTTGATGTATTAGGAGATCCTCCATTTTAAGCTTCTAAAGTTGAAATTATAGCCAAAAAAAAAATCTCAATCTCAATCCTTGTACCTTCTATAATTAAAGTTATCTCTTAAGAATTATTTAGTCAATTTAGTGTTCTAAATTGCTTACATAAATTATCAACCACGACTTGTAAACTAACGAAGTGTGGTGCACTATATGTGCCTAAGTGACCTTTCCCTTACTTCGTTGTTTGTGTTTTTCTTATTGTTTTTGGGTTTTTGTCTTTTTAATCCTTAGTGTGCTACCTTAGGCTACTGGAAAAGTTAAAATGAATCTAACTTAAAAAGGAAGAAAAGGAAGTATTATGAAACTAAGTTAATTTTCTATAAAAGAAACCAAAGTTTATGGGCTAGTTCTAAGACCTAGTTTTGATCAAAAAGGTAAAGCATGTACTTCAATTAGTGATTAAACCTAATCCATGGATCTACGACTGAACTAATGTTGAAGACAAAATGAAAGCAGGGAAATGTGTCAACGGTTGTACTTTAGGTTTTTTCAACATTCAATGATTAGTTCAAAACCCCATGAGATGAAATCATCTATTTGTACCTTAGTTGCTTAATTCCTAAGACAGAAAAAAAAAGAATGCTATTAAAAATCACCTAAGATGTTTTAGTTACTCCATTTACCCAATATGTAGAGAGTGACTTCTTTGTGGTAATGTTTCGAAGAAACCATTACATCTATCTAAACTAAAGAACTACAATAAATTTGTAAAATGAAATAACTCAAACATTGCATTATATCTAATCATTTAACCATCCTTGCTTAGTATATTTAGGTTATTTTCTTTCAGAATGATCTTTAAGAATATTGTTTTGTTGCAATAAAATGAGGATCTTCTACATAAAACCAACTAAGTGAATAATTGACTTATCAGTCTCATCCAAATGTGAAGCTTGTGGCCTCTTGAAATGGATTCAGAAAAATTAACTAGACCTTTAGTTCTTAGCAAGCAAATGACAATAAATGAAATGTATTCTAAAACTAACTAAATGAATAATTGACTTAAGAGTCTCATCCAACTGTGAAGCTTGTGGCCTCTTGAAATGGCTTCGGAAAAATCAATTACTCCTTTAGTTCTTAGCAAGCAAATGACAAGAAATGAAATGTATTCAACCACTGCATTTATAAGACATTTAACCATTCAATGTAAGATTTAAAATATGGGAAAAATGGTTTTCATGAATTTTTTATTAGACATAGCAATTGGCAGCTAGTTTCTAATGAATTTGAAAAGGCAAAACAGTAAACTAAACAACCATATTTCTCAGCACTTCAATATTTATTCCAATCTTGAAGAGAGGAGTCCTATCTCCTTGAAACTTTTTGGAAGGAAAATCTCCAAAGTTGCATTTAAACTATTAAAAACTGAAAATTAAGCATGAACAAAAATTACTAAATAGAATTGAAGAAATCTAACTAGAAAGCATTAAAAGCCTCCTTTAGCAGCAGGGGCCCGCTGCTACCAAGTTGGTTAACTCAGCTTTTCAGAAACGTAATCAAACCAACATCTGGGAACTAAACTTCTTTATTGAAATAGAGTTTTAGGAAACATAGTATTTCACTGTAATTATTAACTTGTGCTACAAAAACCTAACTTGTTCTCAGTTCTATAGAACCTCTATTTAAAGGTAATTTCCATAACTAACTATGACGAAAAATAGCTATAGGTGTATCTTTGAATCATAATCAAACTAGGACTTTTAGGACTCATGATTTTCTATGAAGCAAATCAGGAGTCCTAATTGTTGTGGGAAACGGTCTTTGACTTCTAGCTTTGACCATAGGGTTAGGCACCTTCGTATGTCGATCTGGTCCATTTGAATAGGATTAAATCCATGTAGCAGGGATTTTGAGAACACCCATGTGGCCCTCTCCTTCAACTGATGTTTGTAACATGTTCAACCATTAGAGTAGCTATGGAACGCACAGTTAGCTGCAGAATAGACCACATTTTGTAGCTAATCTGCAAAAAATTATCAAAATAGAAAAAATTATGAAAATACAATATGTCAACCATTTGTATGTATCTTTGAGACAAACCTTAGCATTATTCACTGACTATGGTTTATGAACTGATGGAAAAGAGGTGAAATGAGATGGGAAAAGCTATAAAGGAGAGGGTAATCCTGGGGTTCGACATACCCCCACTGCAAAATCATTGCATGTCCTCATGCAATTTTCCAAAATTTTAAGTTATTCTCCCTTACTGCATGTGTTCTGAAACTTCAGCTAAGACATCCAACCTTATTCTTCTGTTTCTTTTGGAATTCAGTGTCATTCTTGGCCTTTTCATGAGAAGTTTGAATCTGAGGTTTATGAGTTCTCTGTTTAACCTCTTTTTCTTCTTATTCAATTTCTTGTTTTCCTTGTGTGATAACCTTAGCTACATAGTAGAGTTATCATTTATTGCATTTTTCAACTTGACTTGCTCTTTCAAAATCTCATTTTCATTATTGATGTTCCTATTCAATATCTCTAATTCATATTTATCTTTCTTAAGAGTTTCAATCAGAGGTTCTTATGGATTGACAGGTATTTCTTGGCTCATTGAGGCACTTCTTTCCAATGATTCCACATAATCATATATTTGCTGTTGAACTAGATCTATACCAGGAGATCTTCTACTGGGGCCTTCTTCAAAATGATACACAGGAGATTTTTGAGGACTGTACTTAGGAGATTTGTCAATAGGTGATGGAACTGGGGTTTTTTCATCTATATTTATGAGTTATGTCTCCTTGGTCAATGTCTTCTTTATGATTCCTTGGAGTCTAGAGCTTCTTCTCAGCTTTGGAGGATTCTTGTCCTCTTCATTAATTTCTTCACTTTATTTATTTTTCTTTCCTCTAGCCTTAACTTATTTCCTAATTTTTGTTAACTTCTCAGAAATTAGTTCTTTATCTTCTTCCTATGGTGGAGTGTCAAGTCTGTTTTCAACAACCATGTCAGTTTTCTTTCTTCTACTTCCCCTAGAATTTTCTTGCTTTACTGGTGATTCTGGTTGTTCCTAAAAATGATTCCTTATAAGGAAATCTTCCCAATTGTCTCCTATTCTCTTTAAGTAAAATTCAAGAAATATTTTCACTAAACCATGATGATGCAGAGTGGTTTCTAAAATTTGGATTCTCTTTTGGACATTGGAGGACATTCTCCTTAGACTATTGAGCAGAAAGTAAGGTAGGTTGATCTCTCCGTTTTCTAGAAAATTCATTAACAATCTAATATGATAAACAAACATGGTTCCATACCTTCCCTCACAAGTTATATTTTTTTTCAAAATCAGCAACATGTTTCTCCATTTACTTTTTAGAGCAGTACTTGGAATTCCCTTTCTAAAGGCTGAAACATCTGTACCTGTATTTTTAAGTATCCCCTTCCATGACTCGTTATGAAATTATTTTTTCTTGAACCACCACTCTCCTTGCCTCGGAAGTTTTATTGCTTCAGCCAAGAATGATTATGTTATTGTGAATTTTATTTCTCCAATCTCCACCTTAGTCCCATCAAAATATCTCGCAAATGATTTGGTAATTTCCTTATGGAAGCCATCAAAATTTTCTTTAAACCTCAACCATCTAGCTTTCTGTAGTAACTCTTTGACTTGTGGATATCCTTCCATGTATTTGACTCCTACTGGATTTGTTCTGACAATCAGACCCATTCTTCTTCTATGCATAGTATCTTTTCCCTCAGAATTACCCCTTTGTCTTTGAAAATTGATTGGTTGCAGAGTTTGATGAAGTTAAATGAACGATGGAAATGAACTAGATATGGGAAAAATATGAAATGAGTTATGGATCTGATGGAGGGATTATAGCAAACTGTAGGGAATGAGTGAATTATACGGTCTTAGAGAGACGTGGCCTGATAGGTTACGTTATGACTATGACCGTTAGTCATTAATCAATGGCTTTAATGATGGACCGCTGTGAAACGTTAAATGAGGGATATGGCTGAGATTCATCGTGATGAGGATTAATCAATTTGAATTATAGGTTGCCAAGGAACATATAAATGTACACATTATACATATTTCATGTTTTATTTTTTGCTATTAAAATAAATTTCTACATTTTACTTCAGAATTTGACCTTATTGTTTGTTGTTGCTTGTTGTTGTTCCTTAGGTACTCCTTTTGTAGCATGGTGATGTTTAGAACATAGTCCTATAATGCCTTTTTCTTTTGCAATTATCATCTCTTTATTTGTTGGAGTGGTTTGCAGAATCAGATTAGCTGTAGAATAGAACCAGCTACAGAATGTGAGTTGCTGCAAAATGTGCCTGGCTGCAGAATATGATGTATCAAAATAATATGAAATATGGATATGGAACATGAAATGAAATGGAATATTAATGTGGAGTGTAATAAAATGTTATGATGAAATGGAAGTGTAATGAAATAGAAGTGGAGTGATAGAGGAGTGTAATGAATTTTCAATTTATGATTTGAAAATATAAACATTTATTCACAGAAAAGAGAAATGAAAGTATAGGATGTCATAGAGTTCTGATTTTCACCCTATACTTTCTGCATAAGTATTCAATCATTGACTCGTTTTCATACTTATACTTTATTATATTTATATATATATAGAAAAATAAAAGCTAAGTTTGTGAAGAAGAAGAATGCTTCTTCACTAATTCCATATCAATGTTACACTAAAATTTTCTGACAAACTCTTCTTTTGAAAGTGGTTTATGATACACTTTTAGCCTATGAACATTTACAAGAAGAGATACCTTTTCTTCATCTATTGTTCTGATCTTTACTGCTCCATTTTCAAATACATTCTCAATCTCATATGGTCCAAGCCAATGAGTCTGAAATTTCCATTGAATATCCTTAAATTTTGAGTCAAACAAGAGTGCCCAGTCCCCTTCTTGAAATTTTTTCTCTTTGATATACTTTTCATGCCATTTATTCCTTTACTTCTAGACTATACTGGTTCTTTGGATTGCATATTGTCTGATTTCATCTAGTTCATTAATTTGCTCTAGTCTATGCTTCTGTGCTTCTGTAAAATCAAGTCCTAGTTGGACTGCCATCTTGAAGGTTTCGATCTGAAATTATATAGGAAACATGACTTGCTTCTCATAAACAAGTTCATAAGGAGTATGTCCTGTTGTATTTCTCCATGTAGTTCTATAGGCCCATAAGGCTTCAGGAAGCCTTTCTTCCCAATCTCTTCTATGTAGATGACCAGTCTTAGTGACAATTCCTTCAATCACCTTGTTGGTAGATTCAACTTGACCATTTTCTTGTTGATGATAACGAGTAGACCTCCAGTGCTTGATTGTGTAATTTTCTATCATCTTTTGCACCATATTTAAGGTAAATTGAGCACCTTGATCCATTACAGTTTCTCTTGGAACACCAAAACGAGTAAAGATATTCTCAAAAAGAAAATTAACTATAGATGTTTCATTAGCAAAATATAATTCTTTAGTCTCTACCCATTTAGTGACCTAATCAGTGCATACCAGGATATACTTGTTCTTCTTAGATGGAGGATTAATAGGTCCGACAAAATCCAAGGCCTATTTTTCAAAAAGTTCAATAAGTACCTGAGGTTGTAGTGGCATTTCATTTGAAGGAGTAGGTTTCGCTACCCTTTGACAATTGTCATACCTTTTGATATATTCTTTGGCATCTTTGAAGATGGATGGCAATAATATCCCAAATGAAGGATTTTATAGGTTTTCATCTTGTCAGCAAAATTTCCACCACAGGTTTCATCATGACATGCCTTAAGAATTTCAGGCATTTCATCCTCTGGAATTTTTTTTTTTAATAATATCTGCACCTGTCTTATACAATTCATTAGTAATCCATGAATATTTTGCAGTAATTTGAATTTTTCTTATTTTCTCTCTATCATGCATATTTTAAGGTAATTTCCCTATAACTAAATAATTGGAAATATCTTCAAACCAAGGAGTTTGAGTAGTTATTGCAAAGAGATATTATCCTCAACGGAAGTGTTGTATTTGATATTTTGAATTCTAGACATAAAATCAGCAACTGTATTTTTTTTTCCAGGTCTGTTTAGAATGGTAATGTTAAATTCTTGTAAGAGAAATAACCATCTTGTAACTCTATTATTAGTTACAGATTTATTCATTAAATACCTAATTACAGAGTGATCTGTGTGAACAAAGGTTTCATAGCCTATTATGTAATGTCTGAATTTATTGATATCATGAACAACAACTAAGAATTCTTTTTTAGTTACAGTATAATTCAACTCTGGGGGAGTCAAATTTTTACTTATGTAATAGATGGCATAAGGGATCAGGTATTTTTGTCCTAACATAGCTCCTAGAGTTGTGTCCGAAGCATTTGTTGATATATGAAAAGGTAGTTTCCAGTTAGGTCCTCTTAAAATAGGTACTTCAGAAATTTTATCTTTTAGAGTTTCAAATGCTAACTGGCAATCAGAATTCCATTTGAATTCACAATCCTTGGTAAGTAATTTGAAGAGTGGGGATGCTATTTTGGTAAAATTTTCTATAAACTTTCTATAATACCCTGTGAATCCTATAGAACTTTTAACATCCTTTTGGAAACTTGGGACTAATAGTCTGGAGATGACCTCAAATTTTGATTTAACCACTTTGATTCCATCTCCTAAAATATGATGTCCTAAAACAATCCCTTCAATAAACATCATGAAACATTTTACATGACTCAGTGAAAGGTTTGATTCTTTACATCTTCTTAAAACTCTCTCCAAGTTTTCTAAAGCTTCCTCAAATGAATTCCCATAGGTTGTAAAATCATCCATGTAAACTTCTACACAATCAGGTATTAGATCAAAAGAGATTCCTAGTACTGCCCTTTGAAATGTTGCAGGTGCATTGCACATTCCAAAAGGAAGTACTCGGTAGGCATAGGTTCCCCAGGGATAGGTGAATGTGGTTTTATCCTAATCTTTAGGTGCAACTTGAGTTTGATTATAACCACTTAAACCATCCAGAAATGAGAAATACCTTTTGTCTGCTAATGTATCTAATACTTGATCTATAAAAGGTAAAGGAAAATGATCTTTAAGAGTGGCTTTATTCAATTCTCGATAATCAATGCATACCCTCGATTTACCATTTCTCTTAGGTACAATCACCAAGGGAAAAACCCACTGATTGTCTGAAATTGGATAGATAAAGTTGACATTCGGTAATTTTTGTAACTCTTCTTTCACAATTTCCTTAATATTTGGATTCATCCTTCTCTGAGGTTGTCTGATAGGTTTACAAGTTTCCTCTATATAGATGTGATGAGTACAAGTCTTAGGACTAATCCCTTTCATGTCATTGTATTCACATGCATATGCAGATGAATGTTTTTGTAATGTTTTGATTAGCACTTCTTGTTGTAATTTTTCCAGGTTTTTGTTTATGTTCAATGTTTTTCTTGGAAATATTTCAATTGTAGAGCTGCCAAATTCTACCATGGAGTAGAGATACATCTGCCTAGATGAAAAATATTCAATATTAGATCTTTCTTGGAAATGATCATGTCCATATTCTGGTGATGATTCATAATTTTCTAGAGTATTCAAGATTTGACTATCTTCACTAATATTTTAAATAGTAAAGAGAGGTTGTATATATTCTTCATCATAAATCCATTGCTTGTCATCTATCTCTATGATTTTTCTTGTTGGAGGATATAAAGTGAATTTCTTAGTTGAATTTCCATCAGAGATGTACATATCACCAGATCTACAGCTGACGAAAGCATCATTTGTATCCAACCAAGCTCCTCCTATTATAAGAGGATGTCCTCCTAGATTATTTTTAGGAGTTAGAATCATAAAATCAACAGGATACTCCCAAGAATCTGAGGACACTGAAATATCTTCTAACACACCATCTGGTTTGATTACAGACCTATCTGCTAACTGTAGTAATTTAGGTGTATGAAGAATATTAGGAAGCTTAATTTGTTCCATGGTTTTCTTTCTCATGATGTTTATTGTTGCTCCTAAATCAATTAATGTGTTTGGAATTTCAATTCCATCGATATTTGTTTTGACAACTGGACTTCCGGGATCTAGATATTTTTGAATGGCAATGTTTCCTATCATTATGTCTGCTACTTTTCCTACCAGTTGAATTTTTTTTATTTCCTTTATTTTTCTTTCTGGTTTTCTCATACTCAACTCCTTTATGGTTTTAGCTAAGATTGGAATTTCCTTGATGGCTTGTAATAGTGGAATTTTGATGCAAACATTTCTCAATTCATCTAGGAAATCATAATTAGGCAACATAATATGTTTTTCTATACCTCTATCAATTTGTAATATTTTAGGAAAAGGAGGTGTAGAAGTAGTTGTTGATGGTTTCTATAATATAGGAGTTGAGTTTACTGGTTCTTTCCATTTTTCATTCTCAATGTTTTGGTTTTGATGAGATGTTCTTGTTAGCCCCCCTATGAAATTCTTGACAAGCAAGCTGGGGGCTAGAGTGTTCTGGAGCCTCCAAGGAATGCCTTCCCCTGAAAATTCATCCTCCTTGGAGTCTCACCGTGCTAAGCCTGATATACCGCCCCTCTGCTAGTTCATACCCCCAGAGCCTTATTTTACCCTTTGTACCCCTAAAAAACCCCACAATTTCATGATTCTATCTTCCTTCCTCCATAAACCCCATTTCATAAGGTCTAGGGTCTCTTCTTAGCATTATCGGAATTTCCATTTCCTTCAAAAAAGCATTGAAAACCATAACAATGCATATTTTCCATACATCAGACTTTAGCCCCCTCGGGCTAAGTCTCCAATCCTTCTCTCTCCATGCACCCGAGCGCCATGACCACTTGCTTAACCCGTCGGGCGCTTATTCTCTCCACTGTCTTTTCCGCCCAAAAATCATAAAAACCTTTGTTACAACACATTTTCAGGTTTTGATTATTTTCTAAAGATTGCCGCCAGTTTGATTATCCGACAAATCTCTGCTGTAGATCTGCTACGCAGATCCAACGACGCGGAACACGACATTTCCCCATGGACCCCGTCAACCATACGTCTTTCCTCCAAATCCGGCGGTTTAATCCGCACCATTTTTGCGTGTTGGTGGTTCTTCCCCGACGTCGGGTGATTCCACTCATAAACTGACACGCATCCTCTGCCCGATTGTCAAACCACTTTCCCCGATCATTAAAGTCATCCCCCGCACGCTAACTCACGACCCGGGACGCCCAGATAAACCCATGTCAACCGTCCGATCCCAGGCGCCTCATCCAACGGCTCCTCATCGTCAAAGATGCACGATGTTTAATAAAGTTGCGCGTGCGATAGTTCATGTCCTGGCCCGCCTTCAATCATCCTCCATCATTGATCTCCGCCATATCGACGGTTCAAATCTGTACCTCCATTGTTGACCAGTCCACGGTCTCCCGTCTCACCACGTCATTGCCACGTGTACGCCTCGTACATTCTCCGTCTCCGTCATTATATATTTGGTTTTATCGTGATTTTTAATGTTTTTCGTTCGTCTATTACGTGCATTCGCACTGTGTTTCATTATTCCTCCACCAGAGCTTTCCGCCATTTTTTTCCACAATCTCTTCCCATCTCTCCACCTGCATGATGTTCTCTAGCACGTCAATTTCATCCATCCACATCACCCGCCACCTTCGCCCATGGATTTCCCCACAGTCTTCGTGTCTTGCAGGCATATTTGAAAGAAATGGCTACCATGATTGCCCAGTTTCCTATGTAGCGGCCGAGAGATGCAGGAAAGATTTGTACCTCGGTACATTTAATGAGGAGGGCCCGAGAAGGTGAAGACAGGTCGTTTATTCAAAGAACAGGGTTCAAGATCAGTGAAAATCTTTCAGCGCTATTAAAAGCCCGAGCTACCACTGTCAGAAGCAAAATGAGAAGGCAGAGTCATTCAGTACAAGCAAAGGAGATTAGGGCATGTTAATGAAGATCTGGAGGCCTAAATCAGTGTGTTCAGAGGCAAAGCAGCAGATTACAGATCCCGAGGATTGATCAAAGGATCCTGAGCGCAGGCAAGGGGTAGTATCAGGGTTTTCGTCAGCAGAATGTTTCTCTTCGTCAGGTACAAGGCATCCATACTGTTTTTATTATGCATAATGTCCCTGAAAGAATTTCCGCCCTAAATACAGCTCGAAAAACAGTCAGGCATTTACTAGACAGACCTTCCTAGCAGTTTATTTCATTTCTGTTCAAATCACCTAGAGTACAACAAGTCAAGATGTCAAGATCAAATCTGGAGCAGATCATTCTCTTACAAGGAAGGTGACAGAGATTAAATATACAGCATGTCAAGCAGAATGGGCTTCAGCCCCGCATTCATGGTTGTGTTTCAAGATACATTTAATGTTCACCTACCTTCTCAGTCGATCTTAGGTTCATAATTTGCTATAAAGCACAGAAGGAAACATTGTAATGGTTGATGATGAGATATCAGTGAAATGCAAGTGTTTTCCTCTTGAGGACAAGTTCTTTGTGTATATTATAAGATAGGCTGAGATATGATGTATTCAGACTGAATGTTCAAGCTGTGGGCTATGATTTACCTGATTGGTGTTGTTTTTAATATGACAAGCATGTTTCCTTGGATCCTGATCTAAAGCAGCTGGTGATGTTTTCCTTTCTCTGTATTTGTGATTGACTTGCTTTAATTTCATCATGTTTCTGCTGGTAGGCAACAGAAGTATAATGTAGGATTCACCCTTGATAGGTGCCTTATGTTTCTTGCTCTCCCTACCTCAATGTTTTCTGCTTATATGTGTATCTGAATGTTGATTTCAATTGGTTTAACCAGTGTAGTGGATGAAATTTCCTGCTCTCTGATGTATGAATTGATGAAGTCTGTATTCAGATGTTCTTGTTAGGATTTAGTGGAATGTGTTGAGAATCCTGTGAGGTATAGAATGCTGCATCTGCCCCACTAGGAACTTTCCATCCTAATTAAACCTTACCAAGATCCCTTATCTCATCTCTAATTCTGTCCAAGCAGTCCTGGAGTTAAATGACCTCTGACCTGATCTATAGACGGAGTTGGTTGGTTCTCTTTCTCTCATTTTCTATCCTTAGTGTTCCATTCCAACCATCATCTCCAAGATCCAGATGATTTAGATGACTAGCCCAACTGAAATCTTGCACATTGAACACAAATAAATCCTTTCTTGACTCCATAGCCCAATGGCTTTGATGTTCTTTGAGTTACCTGTCTCTGCCTAAGCTTCCTCTCTGCTCACCCTTGTCTTATATTGGTCCTTCTTTCCCTGATTCCCTCCAACCAAGCACAAACAATCAAACCAACAACCTCGAGCCTATAACTAGCCTAAAATCTTATACTTTAAGCCTCAAAGACACATCCTTTGACTTCATACAGAGATCCCTCTCTGGACCTAGGAGGGCTAGATCCTAAGGTCTGAAAGTGGTTCTATGTTGTCTCATCTTTTGGTCTTTGTCAACCTGGCCAAAACATGGGAACCCAAACATAATGGCGACTCCACTGGGGAATTTCTGAGTACATTTCACCTTAAACATTTGTAAAAACCTCAGAAACTTAGAGCTCTGGTTAGGTTGACAGTAAGTCACCCCTTTCTTGAATCAACCTCCATTATTGGATATCCACCATACTCTTAGATAGAGCTTGGAAAGGGCTAGGTAGCCTCCAGATCTTATCCTCTTTTCAGAGGTGACATATCTGGTAAATGCCCTCCCAGTCAATCTCTGTTTGGAGCTTGTTGTAGAGGAGATTCCTAAAAGGTGACAGTGCCTGAGCACTGTGGTGGACAGTGTACCCCTTAGAGACATCTTGAACCCTCCACCTAGCGACTCCATTGTTCCTAAACGTTAAAGGACTCCACTGGTGATCAGTAGGCCTGCTGATTATCTTGGTTTCATGATCAGAATCCATTGGGAGACCAGACCCAAAAAATAATGAAGACTCCATTGGGAGGCCAGTTCCTGAGACAACATTAACCGCAGTAGAAGTAACGAGTAGGGTTAAGCTACTTGCCTTGTGAACAACATTATGGCTTTCAGAACCATTCATACAAGAGCTTATCCCAACTCCGACCCACCGAAAATAGTTGAAAATCCAGAGAGTATCCTCAGAAGAGCTCCCACACTAAGCAGACCAACTATTTCCAGTCACATTCATAGAGCTAATTCTGCACCAGAAAACCTAACAGCTCTATCACATTTCCTCGCTGACCTAGACATACCTAATAGACTACCGAGAACTAGGTCAGTCAATCATCTCGGCTAGCAAGACCTCTAAGTTTACAATACACCATCTAACAGAGGTCAAAACTCTAGGGACAGTGGAACCCCTCCTTCCACACCACCTGATTTTCACTTCCTTCAAAACTTGGGGCTCTCTCACCCTAGATCTACTCAACAGACTTCTGCTGGTCCTACCATCCCTATCATCCAAGTACCAGCTGCTCAAGCTAACCCTATACCTCATCAGAACATTAACATGGCAGCCTGGTATACACCTTTAGTTCTACCCCAACCTTTGCTACCTTTACCAAATGATTATCAGTCAAAAATCCCACACTTCACTGCTAAAGAGTCCATAACAGCTCAGCAACATGTAGATAAAATGGAAGACTCTTTTGATTATATGGAAATTGATGATGAAACAATAAAAATGAGAATCTTTTCCCAAAGCTTAGGGGGTGAGGTGAAGAAATGGTTTAAAGGATTGCCTCCTGGCAGCATTCAAGATCTCCCTGCATTATACTAGACATTCATAAACAAGTGGGAGGTTAGAGAAAACCCTCGCTAGCTCCTAGCTGAATACATGTCCCTTAAGAGGAATGTAGGAGAGAGTGTTCATGATTACACCACTAGATTCAACAGCATTTATAATGCTCTCCCTCCACACATGAAACCTCCACAAGGAAGGGCCCTAGCAAAATATCCTGACGGATTTGATGCTGAAATGGCCTATGAGCTTAGAGACAAAGAGTAAGCCACCTTGGAAGACATGCAGAAAGGAGCCATAACCATAGAAGCAAACTTAATGGAAAAAAGGGCGAGGTTAAAAGCTGAAAAAAGGGTAACATATAGGGATGACAACATAGCTTCCACATATGATCCCAAATATGACAGACTGTCCAAAAACGTGGAAGAATTACAAAAAATGATAAAGAGGATGGTTTTCCAAAACAACAATCAAAACAGAAACCAAAACCAAAATATGAGAAGAAACAATGCTGCCCCCAACAGACAAAGAGAGTCAGATCAACAAATCATTCCCCCTTTTCAAGAAAATTTTTTAGATGAAGACGAGGGAATCATTGAAGAATCTGAAGGGAATGCAATAAACATGTTTGAAGCAGAGGACTCAGTCCTTAACTGTGATTCAGAAGAAGATCAACCCTCACCTTCATTCTGGAATGAGGAATGGTTAGAAACTGAGGATTACAGATTAGGATTTGAAGATGCCATGATGCAGGTCAGGGAACAATACGAACTTAGGAGCAAGAAAAGCCAAGATACTTCCAAAAATAAAACTCCTAATATAACCATCAAGAAAAGACCTGATAAAATTTCCAAAGCAGCCTTTGTAAATAACAAATCAGCAACTGAAAGTTCTGGTAAACATAAGGAGAAGGACAACCAAGACAATGAAAAACAAATCCAACCAACCAGTAGTGCTAGCACTTCGGTTAGTACTCCTGATAAAACTGTTCATTCACATGTACATAATGGGAATCAACAAGTTGATTCAGCCACAAAAACAGTGGCAAATAAAACAGAGCCTAGTGTTTCCAAGACGTAGTCCACTTTCAATTTAGAGAGTGAGATTGCAAAAATCAAAATCTCTGTACCATTATCTGAGCTGGCCACTCAGGACGTATATAAAGGCCAAATTTTGAAAGCATTAAATCTGGGAGAAATGAATGATTCTGTAAATTTGAATGATGATCAACCTGCCCTCCTCTTTGGTCCAAAAATTGAAGAAAAATTTCAGGAAGGGGTAGTTCCACCTTTTTATATCAGTCTCAACATTCATGACAAGATACTCCACAATGCCATGCATGACTCTGGTGCATCACACAACTTAATGCCTAAGGTAGTGATGGAGAGGCTAGGCCTAGAAATCACCAGACCTTACAAAGACTTATATTCATTTGACTCTAGCAGAGTAAAATGCCTAGGCCTCATCAAAGATTTATGTGTGAGCTTAACCCAGATTCCTGCCAAGTGTATGGTCATGGATGTTGTGGTGGCAGATGTGCCACCAAAGTATGGCATGCTGTTGTCAAGATCATGGGGAGCCAAACGACAGGGAACAATGCAGAGGGATGGCTCATATGCCACTATCCCTATATTTGGCCAACTTAGAAGACTGTATAGAGAAACTCAGATGAAATTTTTAGTCAGTAGCCCCGAGAAGCCTGAAAATTCACCATTGTACTTTGTACATATGGATCTAGACTCTTTTATTCTTTACAATGAACAATCCTCAGAAAAATCAGTCTTAGAGAACAGTAACATACAACCCATAGATTTCAACATAATGGCTACTCTGGAAGAATATGAAGAGGAAGACCATGGGAAAACTGTTGAAAATATAGCTCTAAATAAAACAGAAACAGGACAAAGGTAGCAAACTAGCCACCTCCCTGATCTGCATGACCAAAATGACCCCCCTCCTAGCACAAGCCTCACAACTCAACATAATGACGAATCCAGCTGTAGGGGAGGGGATGAAAATGAATTAAACAAAGAACCCCTGTGGGAAATGAACTTTGATGGGTCTTGTACTAGGCAGAGTGCTGGAGCAGGAGTGTGGCTGCGTAACACTGAAAACGATCACGCAGAGAGCCACGCTGTCAATCTGCATTTCAAATGCACAAACAATATTGCAGAATATGAGGCTCTCATCCTAGGTCTGAATTTGTTAAAAAAGTTAGGAGCCCGTAGGATAGATGTGAGAGGAGACTCAGAGTTAGTGATCAAACAGGTGAATGGTGAGTATTCAGCAAAGCACCCCAGGCTTAGAGCATACAGGAATGACACTCTTGATTTGCTGAAAACGTTTGTTGAATATGAGTTAGTGTTCATTCATAGAGGTCAAAATGCAATTGCAAATGGATTAGCTTGTCTAGCTAGCTCATATCCTAAAGCCCCAGCTGACCAACAAATTATCATTCAGACCAAATTCAGGCCTGCAGTGCCAGACAATGAAAAATATTGGCAGGTCTTTGAAGGAGACAAACAGATCGAAGATTTCCTGGTGGGCAGGAATGAGTTTGAATTTTCTAATTCAGACTCAATTTCTGATGATAACTGCCCAAGCAAGGATCCCCCAGATGAACCAGAAACACCCTGTAGCATAGAAATAGATATTTTTTCTGATAAAACTGGAAATTTCAACGAAAATAGTGAAAACACAGAAAATGAAGAGGTTGAAGTGTTGCAGGCCAAAGATAAGAACATACCCAAAGGCCTGGCACCCTTAGAGGACCTCTTTGATTTCGATGACGTAGCAAAAAAGCCCACAATTGAACATGTAGAATCAGATATAGAATAATGCAACATAGGCACTGAAGATAAGCCCAAAATGATAAAACTGGCTAAGTCTATACCTGCAAACATGAAGAAAAAATACATTGACCTGTTTAAGGAATTCATTGATGTGTTTTCATGGAGCTATGAAGACTTAAATGCCTATGACACCAACATCATACAACACAAGATACCACTAAAGGAAAACCAGAAGCCGTTCAGACAAAAACTTCGAAGAATCAATCCAAAACAATTGCCTGCAGTAGAGAAGGAAATTAAAAAGATGTATGAAGCAGGCATAATAGTCCCTGTGAGGTTTTCAGATTGGGTGTCAAACCTAGTGGCTGTAAGGAAGAAAATGGGGGAGATCAAACTATGCATAGACTTTAGAAACCTCAATAGAGCCTCCCTGAAAGACAACTAACCTTTGCCTAGAATGGAACATATCCTACAGAAGGTAGTAGGCTCTAAAAGGATCTCCCTTCTTGATGGTTTTTTAGGATACAACCAAGTTCTGGTACTCCCAGAAGATCAACTCAAAACAGCTTTTACCACTCCATGGGGCACCTTCATGTATGTGAAAATTCCCTTTGGATTGATGAATGCTGGAGCTACCTTCCAGAGAGCAATGGATATTGCTTTCTCGGATGAGATTGGACACTTTATAGTTATCTACTTGGATGACTTGACTGTCTTTTCTAAAACTGAAGAAGAACATCTAAAACATCTGAATTTTTTTTTTGAAAAATGTAGAAGGTACGGTCTGTCCCTAAATCCTAAGAAGACTGTTTTTGGGTTGCAAGAAGGTAAACTTCTTGGCCACATTATATCTGAGAAAGGGATCAGGATAGACCCACAGCGAGTTTAGGGAATACTTCGAATCTCACATCCAAGAAACATTAAGGAATTGCAGTCCTTCATAGGGAAGATCAATTTCCTTAGAATATTTATCCCCAATCTTGCAGAACATCTTAGGAAAATGACTGAAATGCTAAAGAAAGATGCAGGAATTAAGTGGACTGTTGAAGCCAAGAAATATTTTGAGTCAGTAAAACTTGCACTCACTCAGGCCCCTGTACTTATCAGCCCTGACTTCTCAAAATATTTTCTGATCTTTTCATTTGCTTCCCAACACACAATAGCTGCAGTTTTGCTGCAGAAAAATTCAGAAGGTAATGAACAGCCTATAGCCTTCTTCAGTAAAGCCTTAAGAGATGCACCCTTAAAGTACAACATCATGGAGAAGCAGGCCTATGCTCTGATTAAGGCCTTAAAAGACTTTAGGGTGTACATTCTGCATTCTCACACCATTGCCTATGTGCCAAATATAGTAGTCAAATATATCTTGTCCCAAGACCCTGATGGAAAAGGAGGCAAATGGATTGCTACAATCTTAGAATATGACCTTGAAATAAAACCCACCAAGCTGATCAAAGGTCAAGGCCTGGCCCAATTAATGGCTGAATCAAATTTGCAGGCCTTGGACATTAACATGATGAATGCCTTAGATGAGCAGGAAGGATTGCCCCATCCAACTGTCGAGGAGCAGTTTCAGAACTCTCCTTGGTATACTGATATCCTTTATGTGCTCACTAACCTCAATGCCCCTCCAGAACTATCCAAAACAAAGGCCAAATTCATTAAACTCAAAGCCAGAAATTATTGTATTTTGAATGAGAACCTATATTGGAAAAATCCGAATGGCCTTTTGCTGAAATGTTTGTCTGAACTGAAGCTGAAAGAATCCAAGAAGAATTCCATGCTGGGGAGTGTGGAGGCCACTTAAGTTGGAAAACTATTGCAAATAAGATACTCAGGGCTGGTTACTATTGGCCTACGCTCTTTAGTGATGTCCATAAAATGATTCTTGCCTGCCATAAATGTCAGATCTTTGAGGGCAAAAGAAAAATCCTCCCCCTCCCTCTACAACCCATCACCATAGAAGGTCCTTTCATGCAATGGGGCCTAGACTTTATAGGAGAAATTCATCCTACCTCATCTGGACAACACAAATGGATCTTAGGTGCTACAGATTACTTCACCAAATGGATAGAAGCTATACCCACTAGGAATTCCACTGATTCTGTCATCATTAGGTTCCTAGAAGACTTCATCCTATCTCGGTTTGGTTGTCCAAGGAAAATAATCACTGACAATGCTGCTGCTTTCGGGTCCAAAAGAATGGTTGATTTCTGTCACAGGTACGGAATAGCACTTGGACATTCAACTGACTATTACCCCCAGGGTAATGGCCTAGCTGAATCATCAAATAAAAGCCTGGTTACAATCATTAAGAAGCTGCTGGAAGAAAACAAAAGGTCATGGCATAAAAAGTTGATACATGCCTTGTGGGCAGACAGGCTCACTACAAAGAAATCTATTGGCATGTCACCCTTTCAGCTGGTTTATGGGACTGAAGCAGTTTTTTCTACTAGTCTTGGAGTTCCAGTGATCAAACTTGTCCAGGAGATCCAATCAGAGGAAAATAGTATGGTAAGGAGAATTAATGAAGAAATCCATCTCTAGCAAACAAGAGAGCAGGTTTATGACAGAGCTGTCAGAGTACAGGAAGGCATAAAGAGACAGTTTGACAAAAGAACCAAAGCTTCAGATTTCAAGGTTGGAGACAAAGTTCTGAGATGGGATTCGAGAAGAGAGGACAAAGGAAAACATGGAAAATTTGACAGCTTGTGGCAGGGTCCATACATAATCCAGGCCACTGTGGGTCTTAAAGCGTTTTTCTTACAAGAACTTGATGGTACAGAGTTGTTTGGGGGTCCTGTCAATGGCAGGATGCTCAAACACTATTTCTGCTAATTTCCCAGTTTCAGTTTCATATCCATTGTACATATCATTGCAGCTTTATTTTTGTTTTCAAAAAAAAAAAAAATGTTTCCAAAAACAGAAAGAAAGGAGAGGTTCAGACATGCTCAAAACATGAACCTCTGAGGCAAAAGATTGGCTCTAATAAACTCAAAATCTGAGCCAAAAAAGGAAGCAAAATAGCGGGTACTAACAAGCTCAAAACCTGGACCAGCAGTGAAACGAATAATTAGCTCTAATCTGCCTAAAACCAGAGCTGGAATCAAAGAAAAGAGGTGACTCAAATATGCTCAAAACCTGAGTCACGAGAAAGAAAGAAGGATGTTTCACAGTTGCAGAATTCCATGCCTTCATAGTTATGTTTTCTACAAGTTTCAACCCAACAAGTCAGAAAGTCTAATCCTGGCTTGGCTGTGTTTAAATTTCCTGTCTTAGAATGTAGGTGAAGAAACTAGTTGGACAGTTTAATCCCAACAGGTAGTAGATTAGGTAGAGAAATGGATGAGGTCAACAGTATAATCTGGCCTCATGGAGCAATAAGGGTAGATTTAGAATAGGTTTGTTTTTTTTTTTCAAAATAAATGTAAAGGGTCTGCTAGCTCAAGTGCACCCAAGGGAAAATTATAGAACTATAGTTTGGGTAGGTAGATTGGTTGGGAAATGCTTTTTGCTGATGTTCCTATCATATTGTGGCAGCTAAAATTGAAGAAGAAAGGTGGCTTATGATAGCAGGCATCTGGCCTAATCCAAAGATCATATCTGGTTTCTTGACTCCTCCAAGGAGAAGCCATCCCCATGTGGAGCCACTATTAGCCCCCCTATGAAATTCTTGACAAGCAAGCTAGGGGCTAGAGTGTTCTGGAGCCTCCAAGGAATGCCTTTCCCCTGAAAATTCATCCTCCTTGGAGTCTCCCCATGCTAATCCTGATATACCCCCCCTCTGCTAGTTCATACCCCCCCCAAGAGGCCTTCTTTTACCCTTTGTACCCCTGAAAAAACCCCAAAATTTCATGATTTTGTATTCCTTCCTCCATAAACCCCATTTCATAAGGTCTAGGGTCTCTTCTTAGCATTATCAGAATTTCCATTTCCTTCAAAAAAGCATTGAAAACCATAAAAACGCATATTTTCCATACGTCAGACTTTAGCCCCCTCGGGCTAAGTCTCCAATCCTTCTCTCTCCATGCGCCCGAGCGCGATGACCACTTTCTCAACCCGTCGGGCGCTTATTCTCTCCACTATCTTTTCTTCCCAAAAATCATAAAAACCTTTGTTACAACACATTTTCGGGTTTTGATTATTTTCTAAAGATTGCCGCCAGTTTGATTATCCGAAAAATCTCCACCGTAGATCTGCTACGCAGATCCAACAGTGCGGAACGCGGCATTTCCCCGTGGGCCCCGTCAACCATACGTCTTTCCTCCAAATCCAGCGGTTTATTCCGCACCATTTTTGCGTGTTGGTGGTTTTTCCCCGACGCCGGGCGATTCCACTCATAAACTGACACGCGTCCTCTGCCCGATTGTCAAACCGCTTTCCCCGATCATTAAAGTCATCCCCCGCGTGCTAACTCACGACCTGGGACGCCCAAATAAACCCATGTCAACCATCCGATCCCAGGCGCCTCATCCAACGGCTCCCGATCGTCAAAGATGCACGATGTTTAATAAAGTTGCGCGTGCGATAGTTCGTGTCCTGGCCCGCCTTCAATCATCCTCCGTCGTTGATCTCCGCCAGATCGACGATTCAGATCTGTACCTCCATTATTGACCAGTCCACGGTCTCCCGTCTCACCACGTCATTACCACGTGTACGCCCCGTACATTCTCTGTCTCCGTCATTATATATTTGGTTTTATCGTGATTTTTAATGTTTTTTGTTCGTCTATTACGTGCATTCGCACTGTGTTTCATTATTCCTCCGCCAGAGCATTCCGCCATTGTTTTCCACGATCTCTTCCCATTTCTCCACCTGCATGATGTTCTCCGGCACGTCCATTTCATCCATCCACATCAACTGCCACCTTCGCCCATGGATTTCCCCACAGTCTTTGTGTCTTGCAGGGATATTTGAAAGAAATGGCTGCCATGATTGCCCCGTTTCCTATGCAGCGGCCGAGAGATGCAGGAAAGCTTTGTACCTTGGTACATTTAATGAGGAAGGCCCGGGAAGGTGAAGACAGGTCATTTATTCAAAGAACAGGGTTCAAGATCAATGAAAATATTTCAGCGCTATTAAAAGCCCGAGCTACCACTTTCAGAAGCAAAATTAGAAGGCAGAGTCATTCAGTACAAGCAAAGGAGATTAGGGTGTGTTAATGAAGATTTGGAGCCCTAAATCAGTGTGTTCAGAGGCAAAGCAGCAGATTACAGACCCCGAGGATCGATCAAAGGATCCTGAGCGCAGGCAAGGGGTAGTATCAGGGTTTTCGTCAGCAAAATGTTTCTCTTCGTCAGGTACAAGGCATCCATACTGTTTTTATTATGCAGAATGTCCCTGAAAGAATTTCTGCCCTAACTACAGCCCGAAAAACAGTCAGGCATTTACGAGACAGACCTTCCTAGCAGTTTATTTCATTTCTGTTCAAATCACCTGGAGTACAACTAGTCAAGATGTCAAGATCAAATCTGGAGCAGATCATTCTCTTACAAGGAAGGTGACAGAGATTAAATATACAGCATGTCAAGCAGAATGGGCTTTAGCCCCACATTCATGGTTGTGTTTAAAGATACATTTAATGTTCACCTACCTTCTTAGTCGATCGTAGGTTCATACTTTGCTATAAAGCACAGAAGGAAACATTGTAATGGTTGTTGATGAGATATTAGTGAAATGCAAGTGTTTTCCTCTTGAGGACAAGTTCTCTGTGTATATTGTAAGATAAGCTAAGATATGATGTATTCAGACTGAATGTTCAAGCTATGGGCTATGATGTACCTGATTGGTGTTGTTTTTAATATGACAAGCATGTTTCCTTGGATACTGATCTAAAGCAGCTGGTGATGTTTTCCTTTCTCTGTATTTGTGATTGACTTGCTTTCATTTCATCATGTTTTTGCTGGTAGGCAACAAAAGTATAATGTAAGATTTACCCTTGATAGGTGCCTTATGTTTCCTACTCTCCCTACCTCAATGTTTTCTGCTTATATGTGTATCTGAATGTTGATTTCAATTGGTTTAACCAGTGTAGTGGATGAAATTTCCTGCTCTCTGATGTATGAATTGATGAAGTCTGTATTCAGATGTTCTTGTTAGGATTTAGTGGAATGTGTTGAGAATCCTGTGAGGTCTAGAATCCTGCATCTGCCCCACTAAGAGCTTTCCATCCTAATTAAACCTTTCCAAGATCCCTTGTCTCATCTCTAATTCTGTCCAAGCAGGCCTGGAGTTAAATGACCTATGACCTGATCTATAGACGGAGTTGGTTGGTTCTCTTTCTCTCATTTTCCATCCTTAGTGTTCCATTCCAACCATCATCTCCAAGATCCAGATGATTTAGATGACTAGCCCAACTGAAAGCTTGCACATTGAACACAAATAAATCCTTTCTTGACTCCATAGCCCAATGGCTTTGATGTTCTTTGAGTTACCTGTCCTTGCCTAAGCTTCCTCTCTGCTCACCCTTGTCTTATATTGGTCCTTATTTCCCTGATTCCCTCCAACCAAGCACAAACAATCAAACCAAAAACCTCGAGCCTATAACTAGCCTAAAATCTTATACTTTAAGCCTCAAAGACAGATCCTTTGACTTCATAGAGAGATCCCTCTCTGGACCTAGGAGGGATAGATCCTAAGGTCTGAAAGTGGTTCTATGTTGTCTCATCTTTTGGTCTTTGTCAACCTGGCCAAAACATGGGAACCCCAACAGTTCTCTCTTCAAAACTTTTATTAACTTGTAGAGAATATTCCTCGGAATTGTGTTGTTCTTGAATTACCACAGAAGGTTTCCTTTTTCAAGTATATTTACATATCTAACTTGAACATCATTAAGATCTAGAGGAGTGATTAAATAAGTTGGAAATTGTTGACCTTATATCATATAGGTATTCTGAGGATTTTTATTATTGGGATTTGGTACTGGTTGGGCAAGTAATTGATTTGGTCTTTGAGGGAATGGTAGTGAGAGTTGTGGATTTTGATTTAGAGGTTGAAGTTGGTATTGTGGATTTTGTTGAGGATTGTGTCGAGGAGGATAATTTGGATAAGATGGATAATATGGGTAGGATGGAGGATATTGATAGTGCTGGGAGAATCTTCCAAAAGGATTTTGCATCCCTTGAGTCCAAGGTTGGGATTGATTTTGATATTGAGGCCAAGGTTGCTTCCAAGAATTCCAATTTGGTGGGGGTTGATTATATACTTGGTTGGTAAACGCTTGAGTTTCAGGCCCCTACCAAGGTCTTCTAGAGACAAAAAAAAGAGATTCTGTAGGATTTGTAGTTTTTTTTTTCTTGAAAGACAGCCTTAAGAACAAGAATTGAAGGACAACTCTTGGTCTCATGGTTCTCCGAACAATTCACACAGGTTTCTATTACTTTTGCATCAAGAGGACATTCTCTCAAAGCATGCTTCTTTCTACTTTTGCGACAGAATATTACTAAGGCATTAGTCTCAACCTTCTACTTGTTTTGTAGCTTAAGGGTGTCTATTTTCTCACTAAGACTCCCTATAATTTCAATTTTTAATTCATCAAGCATGTTTCCAATATTTGCCCCACTTATTATTCCAGTTGCAGACTTATTTACCCTAGCTAGAGCAGGATCTCTTGGTCCTTTCAAAATTTTCGATTTTCCTCCTGAGAGATTAATACATAGTTCCCCAATATCGGCTAATGGAAGTTGAGATATGTCTCCCTTCCCGATCAGGTTAAGCATATTTATCCATTCATCTCTAAATGTTTTCAATAAAATAGCTTTTAGATTATCTTGGTCTAGATTCTCCATCTTTTCTCTCTTAATGATTCAATAAAATAGCTTTTAGAGTAGCTTTTAGAGTATCTTTGCTCTCTAAATGGTTCATGAGTCTAATTTTCCCCTAGAGTCTCTTTCTCTATGCATATCATTAATTTTTTCTGGATGTAATAAATAAGACTACCTAGTTACACTTCACCCGCAATGGCACCAAAATGTTTAGTCAATTTAGTGTTATAAATTTCTTACATAAATTATCGACCAGAGCTTGTAAACTGATGAAGTGTGGTGCACTATATATGCCTAAGTGAGTTTTCCCTTACTTTGTTGTTTGTGTTTTTATTATTGTTTTTGGGGTTTTGTCTTTTTAATCCTTAGTGTGCTACCTTAGGTTACTGGAAAAGTTGAAATCAATCTAAATTAAAAAGGAAGAAAAGGAAGTATTATGAAACTAAGTTAATTTTCTATAAAAGAAACCAAAGTTTATGGGCTAGTTATAAGACTTAGTTTTGATAAAAAAGGTAAAGCATGTACTTCAATTAGTGATTAAACCTAATCCATGGATCTATGACTAAACTAAGATTGAAGACAAAATGAAAGCAGGTAAATGTGTCAACTATTGTACTTTAGGTTGTTTCAATATTCAATGATTAGGTCAAAACCCTGTGAGATGAAATCAACTGTTTGTACCTTAGTTGCTAAAGTACTAAGATAGTAAATAGAGAATGCTATTAAAAATCACCTAATATGTTTTAGTTACTCTATTTACCTAGTATGTAGAGAGTGACCCCTTTGTGGTAATGTTTCTAAGAAACCATTACATCTATCTAAACTAAAGAACTACAATAACTTTGTAAAATGAAATAACTCAAACATTGCATTACATCTAATCATTTAACCATCCTTCCTTAGTATATTCAGGTTAGTTTCTTTCAGAATGATCTTTAACAATATTGTTTTGTTGCAATGAAATGAGGATCTTCTAACTAAAACCAACTAAGTCAATAATTGACTTATCAGTCTCATCCAACTGTGAAACTTGTGGCCTCTTGAAATGGCTTCGGGAAAATAAATTACACCTTTAGTTCCTAGCAAGAAAATGACAAGAAATGAAATGTATTCTAAAACTAACTAAATGAATAATTGACTTAAGAGTCTCATCCAACTGTGAAGCTTGTGGCCTCTTGAAATGGATTCGGAAAAATCAATTACTCCTTTAGTTATTAGCAAGAAAATGACAAGAAATGAAATGTATTCAACCACTGCACTTATAAGACATTTAACCATTCAAGGTAAGATTTAAAATATTGGAAAAATGGTTTTCATGAATGTTTAATTAGACACAACAATTTACAACTAGTTCCTAATAAATTTGAAAAGGCAAAATAGTAAACTAAACAACCATGTTTCTCAGCACTTCAATCTTTATTCCTATCCTGAAGATAGGAGTCCTATCTCCTTGAAACGTTTCAAAAGGTAAATCTCCATAGTTGCATTTAAAATATTAAAAACTGGAAATTAAGCATGAACATAAATTACTAAACAGAATTGAAGAAATCTAACTAGAAAGAATTAAAAACCTCCTTTAGCAGCAGGGGCCCTTTGCTACCAAGTTGGTTATCTCCTTAGCTTTTCAGAAACGTAATCAAACCAGTATCTGGGAATTGAACTTCTTTATTGAAACAAAGTTTTAGAAAACAGTGTATTTCACTGTAATTCTGAACTTGTGCTACAAAAACTTAACTTGTTCTCAGTTCTATAGAACCTCTATTTAAAGGTAATTTGCATAACTAACTATGAAGAAAAATAGCTATAGGTGTATCTTTGAATCATAATCAAACTAGAACTTTTATGACTCATGATTTTATATGAAGCAAATCAGGAGTCCTAATTGTTGTAGGAAATGGTCTTTGAATTAAAGCTTTGACCGTAGGGTTAGGCACCTCCATATTTCAATCTGGTCCATATGAATAGGATGAAATCCATGTAGGAGGGATTTTAAGAATAGCCATGTGGCTCGATCCTTCAACTGATAGCTGTAACATGTTCAACCAAAAGAGTAGTTACGGAATGCACTGTCAGCTGCAGAACAGGCTGCATTCTATCGCTAATCTGCAAAAACTTATCAAAATAGAAAAAATCATGAAAATACAATACGTCAACCATTTGTATGTATCCTTGAGAGAAAGATTAGCATTCTTCACTGATTAGGGTTTATGAACTAATGGAAAAGAGGTGAAATGAGATGGGAAAAACTGTAAAGGAGAGGGTAATCCTCGGGTTCAACAAGAATCCAATCCAAATAAGTTTATATCTGATTTAATTAAGAATTCCATCCTTCAGCATATCTAGGTTCAATATCACAAACCTTTGATAGTAGATACATCCCTCTATAACCAAAATGAGCCTTGATGCTATATATTTGTCTTAAGGAACTTGATTTGTACTTCAAACCCCAAAAATTCAAATACAGAGTTGACTAGATGTATCAATTGGAATAGAAGTTGAATTAACATAAAAATTTAAATATCATGAGAGAAATTAAAGATAAGAAGATAAACAATGGTACACCATAAATAATTACATAAAACATAGAGATTTTACCCAAGAAAACCTTTACTCATAAAACTAGCTAATCTTTGAGCTTCACCACTCTTATATTCTCAATTGAATATTACAACTAGTTTACCATGACCTTTTCCCAAACCTAACATCATTGTGCTGAAACATCACTCAATATATATTGATTGTGAATATATCATAAATCATCTTTCATCAACCTTACCTCATGCTCTATTTATAGGCATATAAAACCCTAATTTGAAGCATCCTGAATTAGCACAGGTGGATGGAGATCATTGGCTAAGATCCAAAATATCGGGATTCATAACCATTTTTTGACCAGTTTTGACTGTAGTGGATTCCCTTAAACAACAAGTTTAAGTTGATTATGCACGTATTCTTTACTGTGATCCATTTTAACTTCACCAATCGAATATTGACTTCCATTTGTTCACCGACTATTTTTCAACTTCTAGTAAAGTAACTACTCTCGTATTAATCGTTGACCTATCAACTCAATCTTTGACTTATTTTTCTCATCAATTTGAATTTTACCATCTCATCAATTTACTGTCCTTAGTCAATTGTTCCCATATAGATTTATGGAGTTTTATTTCTAGTAGTCTTTCCTAACCAGGCCATCAAATGGTTGAACTCGAGTTGACTAATATTACCTGCAAAAAGTACAACACCTAAACAATATCTAAACACACAACCCAAGATAAAAAATCCATAATCTTCTATTTCCTTAACTTAATTTTAAATTTATAAAATTATGACTACTTGTGGTCCCATTAATAATGGGTACTAACTAACTATCGGGGCCTTATAAACTAGAACCTTTTACATTGAATATTTATTCACTACATCCACTGGGCCTTATTCAAAGAGGATGACTATATACAACCAATAAATAACTCCTATGTAGCCTAAATTATGGAGGATAGGCTCATCTATTCGATGTTTCTTAGGTTCTTGGAAGGAATTATTGGGCTCCTGCCCACCCAGGTTCAATTCCCACAAGCGACACATTGAGTTTTTATGTAATGTATTTGAACCTTGTCGAAAATGAATAATCCATCTAGGATCAGAACACATGGATTCCTCATATGGAATATAAATGTATTTTACACACACACAAAAAGGTAGGGACGATAAGGCAACACCCCAACGTGCCCCCCCTCTTCAAAAGCATTATTCCCCTCAAGGCTAAAGATGAGAAAATTATTATAGTATCATGGTTGGTTCCCCTACGACATCTTAAAATGGAATGCACTTCCACTGGATCAATATTTTGCTCATCATGCATTGACATAATGTATGATCTTTGGTACTAATACCATTTTTGGTTGAAGCTAAATGGATCATTCTTGATTAAGTTCTAGCAATCTAGTTTTCACAATACACTTTGATCCCGTGACCTTTTTTAAGAAATGCACTTGACATACTAGATGATCTTTAATTGGGATGGAATAATTAGCTTGTGGGGATTTTTATAATGTGTTGGATGATCTCATAAGATCCATATAAATTGGGTGCTAATTTTTTATGTTTTTTTTCTTTGAGTGTTGTTTGTTTATAGGCTTGAATTTGGAGAAACACATGATCTCCTACTATAAAATATTTCTTTACCAATTATAGTTTTCTTGTTGTTTCGTTATGTTTTGATCCATAGCCAAATTGTCCTTTAGTATGTAGATGATGGCCATGGAACATTTTAAGGATCCATACTTATTTTAAAGTGTAGAAACCTTGGAAAATATAAGTCTTGAATTGCTAATTATTTAATGTTTGGATATTATTTTGTATAAATACTTAAATTTATAAGGATTTTATGTAGTTTTTAAAGAATTATGGCGGTTTTTGAAGTAACATAATTTTATGTTATATAATTTGGGTGAATCGTTTTTTGAAAATGAAATTTGGTGGATTATTTTTTGGAAAAAAAGCCATGGAAAATTAACCTATATATAGAATTTAACCCCTCAAATTTTTCTTGATAATATATTCTCTCATGTGGAGTGTGTGATTCACTACTTGAACCTTCGTAGTGTTTAGTAAATATTAAGTGATTGGAAATGATTATCTTAAATTCCTTTTCCGCATTCCATGATAAGATGCATTGTACCACCATCTTTTAAGGGAAACCAATTAGTGTGTTTTTCTAGAGGCAAATCATCTTAAAAGGTTTCTAGGCACTAACTACTTTATTATGATCATAAATTTCATGGGTAATATGAAACACTCATTTTAGTTGGGGACCATATAATTTAAATAGCTTTTACCAAAAAATTTCTACTGAACGTAAAGTATCGATCTAAGGCAATGGAAATGTGCATGACATATACCATAAACATGTAATCACTAAATACTTGGGAAACTATTTTTTTTTTGGCGGGGTGAGCGAGGTAAATAGATTTGGTATGACACATAAATGAACATATTTGGAGAGATTGTTGGCTACCAGCATGATCATAGATTTGTTTCCTACCATTGGAAGTCCCAATATAAAATATATAGGGATGTTGGCCCATATGTGTGTTGGGATATATAGTAGTTGCAGTACCCCCAATGTCTTTATCGTCTCCCCTTTGCTTCTTTGGTAGGTGTCACATGTGGCAACAAAATCCTAGATGTTAGTTTTCATCCCCTCATGAAAGAACACACACTTATTTCATTCATATGTTTTATGAAATTCAAAATGACATATTGTAGGTGACAAATGGAATTCATATAAAGTTTTTTTTTAAAAATAATGCATCATTCATATTGCAATGTATCTAGCTAACATGTGTTTCCCTTAGAAGGGTTGGGATCTTATTGAAGAATGTGTATGAGTTTAAGGACATCATCATTTGAAAATATTTCTTGTATAACTTCCTCTAAACAACTTGAAATGGATAAAGATAAGGAAAAAAGGGATATATTCTCCTAAAATTTCAAGGATAAGGCATTATATAACATGCTCTTTTTACCACTTTTATAGATAATCTCATAGCCATACGCTAGTAGCTTGGTCAGATGAGCACCGAGTCTCTATGGAATGTGATATGGACATGATAATATCTTTCTCAAATGTGGATCTACTTAAATTGTGGTCACATAAGTTCTTATTTGTGAATTTCAAACCCTTCTTGAATTAGTATTTCTCCAAGGCCTTTTCTTGAAGCATTACATTTCAAGATAGAATTATTAGTAAAATATAACATACTTAATATAACAATTGCGCACATGCATATTTTAAAGATAATAAGGCATGATTCATGGGCTCATTAAAAAAAAGCATTATTTTTTACTATTGAAGTTAAAGGAGCTACAAAGTTTTCATAAATTTTCACAAACTTCCTATAAGTTACAAGAATACATTTAATCTTCTCAATGTTTTTGATGAGGCTAATCATTCATGGTTGTGAATTTCTTGGGTTCAATCCTAAATCCCACCTAACTTATGACGTGCCCCAAGTATTCAACCTACGAAGCACTAAAAGAAAATTTGGATCATTTTTCAAATAATTATTGACCTTGTAGAAGTTAAAAGCCTCTATTGACATGCTCTACATGGTATTTCCATGCTTTATTGTAGATCAAAATATCATCAAAGATTCGTAGAAAAAATTATAAAGGAATTGTTAAAAGATCTTGTTCATGAAGCTCTTGAATTTTGAAGGAGCGTTGCAAATTCCTAAAGGAATTCTAATTATGAACTTCATTTGTACAAAAAATAATCTTAGGGTTGTCTTCCTCTTTCATTTGTGTGTAGTGGTAACTTAAATCAAGGCCAAGTTTAGTGAAAAAATTAATTTTATGAAGTTCATCAAAGAGGAAATTAATAATTGGTATAGGAATTTTTCATTGGTTGTCAACTTATTAAGATCCCAAAAATAATGACACATTCACCAAATACACTCCTTATTTAATATCATTAAAAATGGTGCTACAAAAAGGCTAGTATTGGGATGTATTAGTTATACCTATAGCAATTCCTAAATACTCTTTTCAAAGTCCTTTTGTTTTTTCCAAAAGGGTGCCTATAAGGACACAAGTTGGGTGCCTGAATTCCTAGAATAGGGAAACTACCATGATTGTTCTCCCCGCCTGAAGTTGGTAAACATTGTGTCATTTCCAAGACTTTTTTATGCTAAGGGAGTACTAGCTACAAATCAAAGTGAAATTTTGGTATGGTGTCAACTATTTAGATCGAATTGAATTTATAAGTAACACATGGTTGTCATATATTCAATAAATTCCCCATATGATGAGAAGATTTAATTTTAGAATAACTTGATGTAAGCCCCTTGAGGGCATGATTTTCTCTTTCTTGTTTGAAGCTAATGTTGAATTCTTTGAAATCCATGGAGACTAGTGCCAAAGTTCACAACCATTGTACCTCAAGAACTAAATGAAAACTTCCCATTTCAATTGAAGACATATAATTTTTGAGAAGATACCCATCTATTTTTACTTTCACATTTTTTCAAATATACCCACACATTTCATAGTTCCACCATTATGATCATAATTTGAAAATTTGATATGATATGTGCATGATAAGCAGTGTCTTCAATAACTCTCCAAAATATAAAATTGTTTGTGTCACCGTTGTTAATCAATACAATCATTATGTGATCTCAATGTATCTAATTAATTAAAGGGAAATGGTTTTGAAAAACCTAATAGAGCATGGGTAGAGGTTTGGGATTCCTCATTAGGAGGTTGAAAGGGAGCTTCATCTCTCTTCGATAGGAAACCCCTCTAAGTATTCATATAGAGATACATCAATTTGAAATTATTTTTACACTTTGAATTTGTGCCCTTTGAAATATCGTTTGCAATATTTATTAACAAGATGGAGGTGTTGACATTCTCCCATATATTTAAGGATAACTTGTGGAAGTGGATTGGTTATGAGTAGGATGAGTTGGGGGTAGTTACCTTAGGAGGTTTAGAGTGATTGGTGAATATATATATCTTGGTTTAAGCTTTGATTATGACAATGAATTTATATCTATTACAATATTCCAACCATGTTTGTGGGTAGTGCATCATAACATGTACTTTAATTGCACCATTTAGACCACTACTGAAACATTCTTTAAAAAATAAATAAAATTTTCCCTTTGTGTGGATTTTCAGTTGCCCAAAGGTCATGATAATCTCTATAGTTATGCTAGTTTTGTGTGAATTTTTCAAGTGCCACGAAAATATGAGTGCCACTTTAAAGATAATCATAAAGTACTTGCACAAAATCGGTATCGGAAATGTAGCCTTTATAAGACTTCATATGATCACCACCACTACCAATGTGTTAGGTCCCTATAATACTAGTTTATGCCACATATTTGTATTGATGTGCCCCATAAAATCCCACTTTTGTTACTTTTGTGCCCTGAAATTATTATTATTATTATGTAGGCCCTAATTACATTTTGACCCTTTACACTCCTATATGTACCAAGGAGGTTTTTTCATTTGAATCATCTAATAACTGTTAATTTATGTGACGTAAAAGGAGGATCCCCCCTTGAAGTGACTTATTATCAAGTAGATGACCTATATTTACTTATGTTTATGTGTCATTTTGTTTATCATACATAATATTTGGTATCAAATCTCATAATCCTATGGTTTTTCTGCTTCAAATAGGTCATCGTGGCATTTTCCCTATAATAATTATAATTATTAATTTTTTTTTCCTATGAAACTTCAGATCGTGAAATTGCTACCACATGGAGGAAAATGTTTGATGAACATATGGTTAAAATTTTAGACATTGGTTCACTATATTTTTGGAGATATGGTCCAAGGAAGTTAGGGTTTTTGTATACTCCAAAATTCAGTCTCAAACATGTGTCTCGGGGAAAATCATCATAACTTTTTCCTTGAGCATTGGATTTGAATTCTATAAAAAGTGATTGAAATTGAAAAAATATATATTTTTTGTGTAAAATTTTCAGTTAAAAAAGTTGAAACAGTGACATGTGGCATCCCATACAAGTTCTCTCTACTAAACTAGTCGTTAATCAAGACATTGAAGGATATCTGGAATAACTTTACCTTGAAGAATCCAATATATGTCTAACATGTGGCGTTGGAAAGAGGACACATAGAGATACCTCGGGACAAAATTTCATACCTTGGGAGGCTGCAATCATATAGATCCAACAGTTTCAAGGTCATCTAGATCAACAAGCTCAAAATCAAGCTCTCAAAATGTGTGTATTTTTAAATTTTCATATATTTTGTTTGAAAAATCTGTTTGAAGTGATTCAAAGGGAATAATAAAGCATAGATATAATTAATTGGTTCCAAAATTATTTCCAAAAAAAATATACATCCATTAAGCCCTTATAAATCTCTACTATGACACATGAAGAAAAGGATGAAATGCAACATGATATATCAAAATTACGAGACCAAGTGCAACAAAATTGACTCTCACAAAGAGAAAATAAAGATGACTTGAAAGGAATGGTGAATGGTTTAAAAGTAGGCATAAAAAGGAACGTGTAAGGTATAAAATTAGACATTAATGTGGACATAAAAAAGGGACATGTAAGGTTTAAAAGAAGACATGAAAGGTTTGAAGGAAGGTTTGACAAAGTTGCTACAAGAAATAATTTTGATTGGTGAAAAGTTATTTCATGAAACTCATGATGAGAAAAGAGGAACGCGAATAATGACTTAGAAATTCTAAATTTGGGTTTAGGAACAAACATATTCCAAAGATAGATATAAGGAAGTTTTATGGAAAGTATTTTGTAACATGGATATTACATATGGAGCAATTATTTGATCTACACAATGTGTAACACACATAAAAGGTACACATTTCATATTTTTATTTAGAACCCAATTAGTTTGTGTGATATTGATGACATTTTTCTCATAAATCACTTGTCACGTGGACATTTTTTTATGGAGGAATTGATAGCACAATATAAACATACAAAGAACAATGCTTTCTTTAGTCAATTGATAAATATCAAACAAAAGGGTTTAGATGTGAAGCACATTGAACACTTCCAAAGTTTGAATAAGGTAAGTAATATTCCATAGAAGCATATGAATGATGTATTCATAGGGACTTTAAAATATAACATCCAACATGAGGTTCTCCTTTTGGAACCTAAGACATTGAAGAATACATTTAGGGTGGAAAGAAAAGTTGAAATCAAAATTATGGAAATAAGGAGATCTACCACTCTTAACTATAAATATTGAAGTGTTCTCACTCCTAGCCTCCAACAACCTATAAGGCTGACACCTCAAAAATTGGATGAGAAAGGAGAAAAATGGATTTGTTACAGTTGTGATAGCAAATACACTAAAGGTCATAAGTGTGCCGAGAATAAATTATTTTACATAGATTGTGCAAAGGAGGAAGAAAAGGAACAAGAAACATAAAAAGAAGAATATATACACCAGGAACCAACCCAAGGTATTAAAAAATAAGAAACATCTAAAAATATCCTTTAATGCATTGGTGGGAATTACCACTCAAACTCTTAGGACATAAGGATATATAAAGAAGAAAAAGGTAATAGTGCTGATATAGCATCAATAATAATATTCAATGTAAGATAGCCAATTATTTCAATTTATTTATATATCCAACACGAGAGTGAAGTGATGGTTATATATGGAGGAACTATAAATTTTTGAGGGAAGTGCCATAATATCAATTTAACCATGGATGAATATGTACTAAATAATTCAATTATTTCCATTCCAATGGATGACACTGATGTTGTATTAGGACTCAAATGGTTACAATATTTGGAGACAATAACTTTTGATTTTAGATTTTAAGTTTTATGGTCTTTGTTTAGAAAAAGATTTAGATTTACCAAAGTATAATTTGAATCTTGTCGACGTTTGAAATCCCAAAGGGGATCCATATTGAAGACAATGAATGAATTAAAAAAGAGTCAAACGACCAAAAGGGATATGAATAAATAATAAAGAGAACACAATTATTTAAAAATATCCGACTAAAATCTAAATTCTAAATAAACAAATTATAAAACCTAAACCAAAATAATGAAATAGAAATGAAAAAATGATTCATAATAAATAAATAATAATAATTGATTATTAACAATATTTATTTATTTATAATTAATTATTTTTTTTATTATAATAAATAAATAATTATTATTATAAATAATCGTTACTAAAATTAACTAATTCATTAAATAATCATTAATAATTAATATATTTATTTATTTCTAATAATAAAGCATAATTATTATAATGAATAGATAATCATTAATAATTAATAAATTTATTTATATATAATAATAAAACATAATTGTTATAATGAATAAATAAAAAGTAATAATTAATACGTTTATTTATTTATTACCAACTAAATAAAGTAAATGATTAATTTTATTTTAGAAATTTTTAGAAAAGGAATAAATTAATTAATTTACCTATTAATAATAATCATTTATTCACTTGTTAATTATTAATTATTTATTAATGGTAATAAATGAATAATTACAATTGTGCATAACTAATCATTAATAATTATTAAAATTAATTTTTATTTATTTATTAAACTTTATATAAATAAAGAGTAAACATGTTAATCTTAATAAAACCAAGAAATTTGAGAAAGGGAGAATGATAGAAAATAATAGCTCGGATGAAGAGCCTTTAATTTTCAAGATATTTCCTTGAATTTTTTCTGGGAATGAGAGGAAAATGAATTAAAGGGTATCACAGGGAAACGTGGGAAGATAATCAACTCTAATGGAATTCAAAATATTTTGAATATGGAATAATGAAGGGTAATTACATAGTGACACTCACTAGATGTTCAAACATCTAAGTCATCCATTTCTCAAGATATCCAAAGAGTCCTTGAAAATCATTCCAAGGTATTTGAAACTCTAAGAGGTATCCCACCTATTTTTTATCATGATTGTGCTATTCAATTTATTTTAGGAAGTGTTCTTCTAAACAAGAAACCTTACATATATCCCTACGACCAAAAGAGTGAAATTGAACACATGCTGCAGAAATGCTAGAGGTAGGTATAATTCAACCTAGCCAACATTCTTTCTCTTATCCAGTAGTGTTGGTGCACAATAAGGATGGATCATGGTGTATGTGTCTGGATTAGAGAGAGACCAAAATTTCACTATTAAAGATAAATTTCCCAATGCTGTAATCGATAAATTGTTGGATGAAATACGTGGAGAAATGTACTTCACCAAGCCAGATCTTCATTGATGATATCATCAAACTAGAATGAAGACAGAAGGAATTCTGAAAACAACATTCGAAACTCATGAAGGCCATTATGAATTTGTTTTCATTCCTTTTGGCTTGCTAATTCACCTTCCACATTTCAAGGTTTGATGAATTCCACTTTCAACCCCTTCCTTAGAAAACTTGTGTTGGTATTTTTTTATGATATACTTATCTATGACTAGAAAGGTCATATTCAACATGTTGAAAGGGTGCTTGAACTATTGGAGGAGAAACAACTTTATGAAAAAACCTATAAATGTTTCTTTAGGGTACAACAAGTGGAATATTTTGGTCATATTGTATCTCATGAGGGTGTTGAGGTAGACCCTAAAAAAAAAAAATCCATAAAAGAATGGAAAATTCCCACAACCTTAAGGCATATTCAAGGATTTCTTAGGTTGATAGGGTATTATTGCAAATTTGTTAAGAATTATGGGAAAATAACAACATTACTTAAGAAAGATGCATTTTCTTAGACTCCAAAAGCAACTAAGGCCTTTGAGCATCTTAAAGAGACAATGTGTCGAGCTTTGGTCTTAGCTACAATATAATTCACAAAAACTTTATAGTTTAATGTGATCCCTCAAGAAATGGCATTGGTGATGTTTTAATGCAGAAAGAAAGTCCCGTTTATTTTGAAGGTTACCCAATTGAGGGAAAAATTAAAAAAAAAAAACTATTTATGATAAGGAAATGTGGGAAATACTACATTCCCTAAAGAAATGATGCGCTTAAATGACGGGAAGAAACTTCAAGGTAAAAATAGATCACAATAGTCCTAAATACTTCTTAGAACAAATATTATCTTCAAAATAGTAGAAAAAATGGGTTACAAAGATGTTGGGTTATGACTTTGAAATCATCTACAAAATGGTAAGAAATTTTTTATTGCATATGCAATCTCAAAAATGGATGAGGATTTGGAGGCACTTCTCTGTGACATTTATATTATTTGACTTAATTGGATAACTAAAGCAGGGGATGAAAGGACGAATGATGAAGAAGTATGGACACTCATTCAAAAGTTATAACAACATCCTAGTGCATTTGATACATTTATCTGGAACAATGATTCGTTGTGGTACAAAGATCACTTATATCTATGTAAGAACTCCCAACTCAAACAAAAGGATCTATTGGAATTGCACACCAAAAGATGAATAAATATTTTTTTAAGGATGGTATTAAATTGGATATTCAAATTTTGTGGCAAAATATTTGGTTTTCCAACAAAATAACGATGAGACAATTATGACCCCATGCCTTTTACAACTATTAGTCATCCCTAGTTAGCGTTGGAGGATGTCTCAATGGATTTTATCACAGGTCTATCTGAGTCTGAAGGAAATAGTTTCATCATGGTGGTAATTGATAGACTTACCAATTATGCACATTTTTTCTCACTATCTCATCCTTTGAAAGTCAGTAAATTCAAAATCTACATGGAAATCAAAAGGTTATTGTAAGTGAAAAATATCCCATTTTCACTATAAATTTTTGGACATAATTATTTTCTTGTCTTTGTACTCAATTAACTCATAACTCATCTTATCATCCTCAATCTGTTGGGAAAACTAATAAAGGGAGCAGATGTTTGGAAGGATATCTTTGTTGCTTTGTATATGATAAAAAAACAAAAATGGGTCAAGTGGTTACCTCTGGAAGAATGGTAGTATAAAAACACAACAAAAGATAACCCAATTTATGGCGCTTTATGGATATTATACATTGTCCGTCACATTTCCTTTAAGAGACAATTCTAAGGTTCAAGTAGCAGAAGATCACATCGAACATCAACAACAAGTTCTCCAACTCTTAAAGCATAGCCCGATGTTGACACTTAATCGAATGAAACAACATGTAGATCAACATTGTAGTGAAATAATTTTTAACCTGGGTGATTGGGCATTTTTATGACTACAACAATGCAAACAAATGTCCCTCAAGAAATCTAAGAAGGATAATAAATGATCTCCCAAGTATTATGGATCTTACAAGGTTTTGTAAGATATTGGTACTATGGAATACAAATTGGATTTCCCTTCATATTTGCAGGCACACCCAATTTTCCATGTTTCATGATTAAAGAAGGTTATTTGTGACAAACTCCTAGTTCAAACTATATTTTCAAAGCTTTACGAGGAAGAAAAAATCATATTGGAGCTTGAAGCAATCACAGAAATAAGAATTTGACAAATACAAAATCGACCAATTTCAGAATATCTTGTTAAGTGGAAGATCTAACTTGCTGAAGATTCCACATTGGAGGATCAGTATTTTATACAAAACCATCTAGAACTACTCAAGCTTTAATGACAACACTTTTTGAAGGAGAGGAGAATGTTAGGTCCCTATAATACACTTTTAGTTCACATATTGTTATTATTGTGCCCCGTAGAAGCCCACTATTGTTATTATCATTTCCTTACATTATTATTGTTATGTAGGCCCTAATTATATTTTGACAACCCTTTAGACTCCTATATATACCAATGAGGTCATGTCATTTGAATCATCCAAGAATTTCTCATTTATCTTATGTAAGAGGAGGTTTCCCCCTCGAAGTGGCTTATTATCAAGTCGTTGATCTATATTTCCTTATGTATCTTTGTTATTTTGATTTTAATACATAACACAATGTTCAACAGTAAAATAGAAGACCCCAAACTTTAATTTATGTAGGTCATCAATAATTCCATGGAGAGAGAAGTAATGTTAGATTTGGGAAAGTTACCTTAAGGGATCCACCCATAAAAATTTTCCATGTCTACTTTCGAAAATAAATTCCAGGAATTATGGTCCTAAAAGTATGGTTGGTGGTTATCCTGAATTGACATGTGGAGCCCTATCTTCCTAAGTTGTGGATTTTCTCTTTGGTATGACTCATATTCTAATGGGAATTTACACATTCACTATTTTGGTTTGGGATGCGACTGTATCATTTACAATGTAACACTCCTAAGATGATCGTTGTGTGTGATGCACATATTATGTTTAGGCTATTGGGTTGGGAATAATTTTGGGGCATGCATGCTCATACATATATGTGCGTGTGTGTGTGTTTAGTCCAACATACCTATGTTATATGTTTTGAAGTTGGAATTCTTGTGTGATTCAAGGCTAGTGAACCTATGTGTTAAAAGCATAAAGAGGCTAGCCTTGTAAATATGCAAGCATGTACATATTAATAAAATATATCACTGTTGTAGACCTAGTCAAATCAGAGAGTATAGGGTATAAGAATCCTTGATTGTGAAAGGAGGCTAAGGGACAAGTGATAAAGAGATTAAACATAAGTAGCTAAGATGTTATTAAAATAATCCTATGTGAAAATTACATATTCTTTTATACAAAGTCCACACACTAAGTCCAAAAATGACTTTAGAGGGAGCCACATGTCAAAGGAGGGACATGCACATAAAAGGGAGGGTGTTAGTTACAAAGAGGGATAGATACATCATTTAGTTGGGGGAGGGGAGTGATGGAATTCTTATGAGAGGAAACAAGGGATGAAATGTAACATAATGAGGCAAGGTATAATTTGAGGAGGATTCAAGGCTAAGGGGATGGGTTCCCTAGTGTGAGCCTAGATAGTGTTGATGTTTTCGAATACAAGTTTCTCTCAAGCATTTCACTGACATCAACGTATTAAGGAGTAATAGGAACACTATCAATTAGATTTAATTCTCTTGATTTAGAGTTGATTCCATGCTAATAATAACACAACTCAACCTACTTCGTAGTAAAAAAAAATAAGAATAAAAAATTCAACATACTAACCCTTAAGAAAAACCCCATGTACAAAAGCAGTGAACCAATTAGTTCTCTAAGGTTTGAGCCTTAGATGATTGTAGGGCCTAAGTTGTATGAAGCTTATAAAAAGAAGCAAAGAGATTGGCTACAAATATTTATGCATGAAAAATTAAATAAAATATATCCCTCTTACAATGTGAGACATGAAATAGATAAGTGGATAAATGATAAATGAAGGAAATTTGTTAACTTAATGTTCCTCATTAATAATATTTTGGTTATTTTTTCATAGTTTTATATTATGATAGTATAAATTTAATCATTAATGTGATATGGATTATTAATTCATCGAACAAGGCTTCATTATACAACAACTAAATATTGTGGAGGATGATTAATCAACCCCTTTATTAATATAATTTTAATTAGACAAAATGAACATTATTGGAGTTTGAATCATTGACTAGAGTGACTCCCAAGATGCATGCCTGTTGACTTTACCATTGAATCACATACCAAACTTGTGAAATTAGCTCTTTAATCATATAGTTAAGTTGTAATTGTATTTATTTTGAAAATAAAATCTTAATTCATTGTGTCAAATATATAATTAAATTATTTAATGAATAAGATTTACTTGTTACAACAACTAAATATTAAATATCAAAAGACTTGTAAAAAATGAAATAAGTTAGTAAAATTAAACTAAATTAAAATATGTGCAGAAGACAAAAAAAAAAATACTAAAAAGGAAACTAACTAAAACAGTTATTAAATAAACTAAATATTAACACATTATATAGATAAATTAGGGCTAATGTGATATACATTAAAATATAGATAAAATAAAAACATCACATTATATACTTAAATTAGGGTTTATGTGATATACAGTAAAACAAGATAAAATAAACATATTTACATAATATGAAGAAAAACACATAAATTTATAGAACTTTACAACTATGGATAAAAAAGTTAAAACATTATAAAAAATATAAAAGGTTAAAGTTTGAAAATAAATGAGAATATAAATGCCGAGATGCAAAATACCATCAAAGAGAGGTTTCATTTTTTCATTATCAATCAAGTACACTTCCATGGGGTGGAATATGCGGGAAATATGAAAGATGTTACAGTCGATTTAAACCAGTTAACAATGAGTAAGAAGAGTAAGAAGATTTGTCCTGCATAAAATTCACAAATTCACAAAGTTGATACTAATTTAAATGATTATATGATTATATAGTGAAACTAATGCAATAATAATTTAGTTCTTATCTCTACCGTTAAACAAGTGGTGCTATGCAATCACTTTCCTGGAGGCACTCAAAAGAGGCATCCTTATAGACTTGACAATGACATCACACAGATAGAAGTTAGATGCACAAGGAGGGAAACTTAAGAATAAAACAAAGAAAGCCTCACTAATGGTTGCGCTCACTCACACATGGGTAACATCTCGGGTGCAGAAGGTAATCCTTTGTTAGAGCTAGTTGCTTCATTTTATAAGTTTCCTGGGGAAATTGTGTCGTCTCGATCTTCTTCGGTTTACTCTCAAATTATTCCAGAAAATTGTAGTCCTCTCTGTTTAGAAAATGTACTCAATATTTTAATCAAAACATTGCTCAAACTCCATTATTATATGTCTAAACATATGCCCCCTCTCCATTTGTTAAATAAAATAAATATATGTTTATTTTATTTTCTAAAACAACGTCTTCCCGCTTTGAATATACATACATATTTGCTCCAATCACAAAAATAAACATAAATTGCACTTCCTTGAATATATCCCTTACTGTTGCTTTATCAAATTGAGCACTCACAATGATCATAAATTTTTCTTTTCAATTTTATCAATACGACACCCTTATATGTCCTCGAACCACAATGAATATGGACTGGAAAGCTGTGAAAATATGTTGGGAGACACAATCATTCTGAATTTTTCCATACATTAAATTTGTAGATAACAGCCTTCCGCACAGGGGGGGTCATTTTAACTTTCTTAGGCATACTTAACTCTTTGTGGCATAGTATAATGGAAGTCCCAATTTCCCAATCACAGGTGCCAAAGGATTTTCCTTTTACAATCTATGTTTTTGTAACTCTTGTTGTGAAACATTTTGACTTTATCATCAGTATCCACATTAGGTTCCAATGTATAAGAATTTGCACTTGTTTCGATTCAGTGTGAATGACACAAAGCCAAACACCGGCAATATTGATGAGTGATGTTTTATAGAGGTTCACCGCTTATATTTTTAGCCATATCTCTCGTGAATGCAACTATAGAATCGAGTTAAGTTTCTGCAGTTTTCTCGTTCAGTAGATTTGATTCGTTCTCATTCACTGCACATGGAAAATGTTGAGCATTTAAACTTTTGTTATCTTCATCATCGTCAACTTCAACTTGGGGATTCCATATATTGTGAATTGATGAGTAGGTGCATGGGCATACCACATTTCCAATTGAAATTTGAGTACCATCTCTCCCCTTTCAAAAAATCTTCGAAATAAAAAAGAATGTCTTCCCTCTCGTTATTTGCATAAATTCTTTTTTAATAACAGTTGTTACCAATCATCCACATGGACCGTGGAGTTGGAATATATTGCACTTATAATCTATTTTTTTCGACCATGCCAAGATGCCTCATAACCTGTGGGTCCTCAAGTCGCGGGTTATGGGTGGGTGTATAGTTGTGGTATTTTTGAAATTAATAGATCCTCTTCATATCATTTATCCCACATAGATGCTGCAACAAAGAACATATTATAGGTATAATTTTTCTTATAGACCATTTAAACTGATGACAAGAGGACATATGTAGTGGAGGGCTTTGGGACCTATGGCATGGCTCACACTTGGAGCGTGAACATGTATGCGACTTCATAACACAAGTAAGAGAGAAGTCACCTAACATATTTTCCAAATCCAAAAAGTAATAAGTAATCTCAATTAAGGCCAAATCCAAAAAGTAATAAGTGATAATATGTGAGGGAGACTAAAATTAAATTTTAATTAGTAATCAACCAAATCTTAGTTAATAATCAATTAAATCAATTAGTAATCAACCAAATTTCAATGAAGGACAAATCCAAAAATTAATAAGTGATAATATGTGAGAGATAATATGTGAGAGATTCTTTATATAGTGATAACATGTGAGAGAGTTTTTATATAGATTGATAATATGTGAGGGAGACTAAAATTAAATTTTAATTAGTAATCAACTGAATCTCAATGAAGGCCAATTAGTAAGCAACCAAATCCCAATGAAGGCCAAAGGGGGCATATAATGAATTTAATTTTAATTAGTAATCAACTGAATCCCAATGAAGGCCAAGGGGGCATATAATGAATTAAATTTTAATTAGTAATCAATCGAATCCCAATGAAGGCCAAGGGTGATATAGAATATTAAGTTTTAATTAGTAATCAACCGAATCCCAATGAAGGCCAAGGGTGATATAGAAAATTAAGTTTTAATTAGTAATCAACCGAATCCCAATGAAGGCCAAGGAGGCATATAATGAATTAAATTTTAATTAGTAATCAATCGAATCCCAATAAAGGCCAAGGGGGATATAGGAAATTAAATTTTAATTAGTAATCAACAGAATCCCAATGAAGGCCAAAGGGGATATAAAATAGGATCTTACATGATAATAAGTAGGGAAAACACCAAAATATTTTATTTTAATTAGTAATCAACCGAATCCAAATGAAGGCCAAGGGGGGATATAATGAATATAGGAAGGGCGTCGAGGGTATAAAATAGGATATTGCATGATAATAAGTAGGGAGCGCAAGGGAGAATACCAAAATATTTTATTTTGATTAGTAATCAACTGAATCCCAATGAAGGCCAAGGGGGATATAAGGAATATAGGAAGGGTGAGGGGGGTATAAAATAGGATCTTGCATGATAATAAGTAGGGAGTGCAAGGCTGAACACCAAAATATTTTAAAGGAAACCATTGATACAGAGACTTTTTGCTTTGGAGGGATCAAAGAGGTTTTTTTTTTAATCGATTCCATGAATAGTACTTGAGTTCATGAAAAAAAAGTTACATAACATACACATGAATGAAGCTAGAGATAGGAATACCAACACCTGTAATGGCTTGTGGAAATCCTAAAATCATTGAGGTATATCAACATTGGCGACTCCATAGGGAGGTTCACGTTGTGTGAACCAGAACTCATAAGACTTTGGAGATATGATGAAATTGAGAAGGGGGGAATTTAAGAGGGAATAGGGAGGGAAGTAAGTGGGACAAGGAGGAATATATCACGGGTAAAAATACGAAGTAATCAGTGTGACAAAAGACAAATATTTAGAGGAGCCGCACGAGGGAGACAATTTCGCTCAATGGAAATTGGGAAGATGTAAAGAACATTATTGTCATGATTGGCATTGCCTTCATCTGGGAGCCTTCAAATGAGTGAGTTGGGGTTATTTCATTCAGTCTCTACAAGGATGAACGAGAGGGGGGGTGGGTATCTAAATATTTGCCACTTTTCCTCTTTTCACAATTGAAATTAGTACATTAGTGATAAGCTATGAATATATATACCATTCTTGCCACCATCAACTAATTCAAATCAACACATGTTCACCTTTATTTTGTAACAAAAATAAGAAGTGCAGTTGAGGGGAAGGGGAGTGATAATCAATAATTATTGGTGTTAGGTAGAAAGAGACACAAAAGAAAATAAAATGACACTAAGGAAACATAAATAAGACTAGAAAAAAACAAGTTCGAAGAAGTGAATCAAAGTGGTCATCATGTCATAAAAGTAAAGAAACAAAACATGAGAAGTAAAGAAAGAATTTTTTTTTTTAAATCAATTTATTTATGTACAAGTTTAACATTGAAGACTTCCTTAATGATCATACAGGATGAAATTGAGCATGTGTAAATATGCATCTTGAAACTTACAACTAAGATTAAGGGTTTGTTAGATGGAGCAGAAATGATGGTCATGCCAACCAACCTTTGCATCCCCTAGAGTAATATCAATATTATGGATTTACTTCATATAGATATAAAACATATAATGCAGGTTTTGAATTCTGTTTGGTTGAAGCTTCTCTATATCAACCAACATCCTCAAAAGATTCTCCACCCCTCCAATCATTTAATGAATTTCCTTTAGCTATTGTCGAATTCCCTCCTAGAGATTCTCCTTAGCCACATCCTTTTCATCTTGATGCTTCCTCATTAAGGTTTTTAAATTCCAAGCCGTCTTTAGAGTATGAGGATACAGGGTCTCTTTGGTGCTGGTGGACCTCGTATCTATAACCCTGGCAAGTTCCTCCTCTATCTAGCTATCTGAGAGAGTCACCTTCGGCTTACAAACTTCCCTCTCCCAATCCACACAACATCTTTCCTTATTGTTGGAATAGTGGTATGGAAAGCTCTCCCTTCCTCCCTAGGATCCGACTCCATGCAAGTCAAGTTCTCTTAGAGTTCTCTTCCCTCAATATTTATGCGCTAGTATTATAATATATTTGATATTGAAATATTTTATTTATTAACCATATTTTTTATTACAAATATTTTTCAAAAATATTAGGCATTAAAACCATATTAAACACTAAATATACAAAAACACTTATTGTATGATTAAAAAATAATAATTTTAATTATTTTTTTAGGGAAAAATACATAAATATAATTGATATTGAAATATATTTTTTCATATATATATATATATATATATATATATATATAGTTGTTATTAATATACATATTAAATATATGCATCAAATTCTATCTTATATCTTTCTGAAACTCTAATATAAAATATATATATATATATATATATAAATAATAATGTTGTGTTATTAATATGTATTTTAAATGCTACATGTCAATTCTATGTGCAGTAAATGTATTACACATCTCCTTTATATTGTGACCTAGAAAATATATTTCAGTCACTTTATCTAGCATAGTGAGAGTGACAATATTGATTCTTTATAAGGTTTTTAATTAAAATTAATTAAATATGTATATTTAATTTTGCATTTGATTGTAGAAGACATTGATTTTCTATTTAATAAATATTTATTTTTAATTAAAATTGTATATTTGTTAACTCCAAATTAAGCATGAAAGGAATTCCATATCTTCATGTTGTAAATGTATTTCTAAACTCAATGACTTAGTAATAGGTAAGAGTTTACATCATAATAAATATTTTTTTTTTAAATAAAGATTTTTATACACAATTTTTTTTAAAGTGAATATTTCATACAAACTTGAATTTGGTTAGTTAACTCATCAAATTCTAATTAAACTCATTTTGAAATTTATTGTGAAATTTGTTGGACACCTACTCATCTATGGGTAGGTGTGGAAGTCCAACAGTCATAAAGGAGTCCAAGTGACCTTGGAATGTGGAATCCAAGAGTCACCCCATTGTACTATAAATAGACAACTATGGTTAATGGAAAGGAAATCAATGCTTATCTTTCCCTTTGTGTGTGTTTCACCATGCTTGTGTTTCACATGGTATCAGAGCCATGATGAGTGGTCTTCCTATGTGCATTTTTGTGTTCCATTGACAGTGCTGGCATTTGAGCATAAAATTTGACCTCCGCACACTACTCCTCTATTATAACTCCTACATGCACTACTCAGAAAAACCAATATTTTCCTGCTAGCACTGACATCATTTTCTGTTGCTATGAGTGTCTTGTCAGTCCTGCCCTCTGCTTTCCTACACTCTCTACTCCAAGTCTAATTCTGGAAGGTTATACGAGTAACGCTTCCATATTCTATGCTCCTGGTATGCATTTCCTTCCATTTAGCCTCCCTTCCTCCTCCATATAGAATCAACACCATATTGACTCCTCTGCTCTTTGGTGCCACTACCCTGCTCCCTTGATAGTGGTGGTCTTGGTATTAAAAATATAGCATACACAACCTCCCTACATGCAAATATTGGCTCATATGCACCTTTTTATCACTTCATTCTCTATGTTAAACACTATCCTCGTTTCTGTCGATCTAATAACCATGCGCTGGTGCATTGAGCTGGAAGTCGAGCAGTGTTTGTCACTGTCTAGACACCAGTTGAGCCTCCCACTGTGTTTTTCTTGTAGAGAAACCACGCCATGGGAGCGTGGGCGAGGAGCACCATGCCGCGGAGTAGGCTGCCATCCTCCATAGAATAGTTAGAAAACCTGTGCGTCCCTCCATACTCCGAGCACAAACCGCTTCACCGACCTGTGTTTTCAAACTCCCCACTCCTCCATGCTTATACCTCTTAGAACCGAGCTCTATCCTCCTCCATACAGTCGACCCTCAGCCACGGACTCACTGCTCACCGGCTCCTCGGCTCCTACCTCACGCTGCTTCCACAGCACCATCAGCACCCTTAGCCTGAACCAATGCCTCTTCACCCTCGCACAACTCTCCAACGGTTTCTCTCCCACACCCCGTCAACCCTTCACTCCCCCAACAACCTTCCACTCTGTCAGCACCCTCGTATCCCTTGCGCTCCTCCCCCCCCTCCATACGCATCTCCCCACACTCTCACCTCCTCTCCCCGTCGTCTCATGATCGTAACCCCTCCTCTCCCACAACATCCATCATTCGCTCACCTCTGCTCACCTCTCCTCGCAACCCCCCTCACACCAGCCTCTCCGCTTGCTCCACGCAGCTCCCATCCCTGCTCGTGCCAGACCAAATTTTTCTCCAAAGAGACATAACGTAAAACTTAAATTGAATCAGGTTGAGTGCATCAAGGAAACAAACCTCCCATTGCAAATTATTAAGCTGGATCGAGCCTTCCTGAAGCTATATATATATATATATATATATATATAAAAGAGTTTGCTTGACTTTCGATGGTAGGTTGACGCATCTCTAACTGATGGGCCTTATTTCTCTTGAAGGAACGAATTGAAATTCTTGTTGGACAAAAGTTGGGTCATATTTCTTCGTATTAAAAAAGACTCAACGTGTGGTTGGTGGGGTACTTCAAATAGTGACAGACTGGTCATATTTTTGGTGTTGAGCATGAGACTGTTCTCCCAAGGTCGTATTTTTGCCATATGCATTGTTAGCTCTCCATAAAGTCTGTGTGATATGCATTAGGAGTTAATATGGGTGTTAAATGTGCTGGAATGTGCCATATATGTTCATTAAATTATATGAGAGTAGTTGGGTTGATTTAAAAGAAAGAAGGAAACAAGAGTGACATTGTTTTATAAGTGGGTGTTGCTATTTTCTCATTGGTTTATAGTTGTGGCTTGTGTTTGAAGTGTAAAAAAAAAACGGCAAGACTTGGTGAAGCATCAGAGCTCTTGAAAGCTTTGATACAATAAACTGTTGATAACACAATCCAAATCAATAAATATTTTCTTTCAAAAATTCAGTTTTGTCTGCAAAACACAGAAGAGAAGATTGAGTTTTTGTAGCTTGAATCCCAATTCCAGCAAGAAGAATTACATCAACGGAGTCACCATTATGAACCTATTTTTGTTCAGAACGTTGAAACAGACTCCCACAATCAACAATTCAATAATGTCGTGATTGATTCACATTATGTGCCTAGTTCAACAACAAATTTGTATGTAGATGTAGAAGCTCACGCTTCACCTCCCAAGCCCATCATCAGACCTTGGGAAGAGCTTGTCCATAACAAGCACAGAACAGGTCTTGGATATGACAAGGAGTTGTCCTTTCTTATTCCGAACTACTCCAAGCCCATCAAATTTCAGAGTGCCAGATTTCTTCATGAGAGTTCACCTTCAGCTATTCCAGATCCTGCTCCTCTTCCACAACAACAACAAATTGAAAAATGCCAACACTGTGATCGCGTTGGCGATATGAAATATAACTGTTTCGATCTTCACCCATGCAAGAACTGTGGTCGGCACACCCAGTCTTCACACATATGCTTTAGAAACAAACCTCCTGCAAGAACAAATATTCATCTTGGATGGATCACTTCTTGGAAATAGGCATCAATAGCCAAGAATATGTTTAAGTCGTATGTCAAAACTTGTTCTCGAATATTGAACAATTTTGCAGTTGATTTTTCGCCATCATCTCACCTTGTACCAGACAGGGGGGAAAATGGTGATCATCTAGAAGCTTTGAAGCCACATCAAGCAAGCCCGAGTCACAATCCCTCATTCCAGATTCAAATTTGTAGCTAGAGACATAGCAGTTCAAGCGAGTCTGAGCCACAATTTGTCATTCCAGATTCAGAGTTGTAGCTAGAGACACGGATGCTCATGAGCATTCCTTTGGTTGGTGGACAACCTTAAACCATCTATGTGATGTTGATATTATTCCTCTTTCAGAACACTTCCTCTAGCAAAAGACTTGAACTTCTTGCCAGCTTTGGAAGAGTTCCAGGAAATGCATCACACAATCCAATGTGGTGGTCATCCTTAAACCATCACAGGTTGTATACCTCCCTTCTTCTAGGTTGAAGGTCGCCCTCTTCAAATATGATGGACACTTCCTCTAGCAGAAGCCCTCAACTTCTTGCCAGATTTGGAAGAGTTCCAGGAACTGCAATAAGCATTGCGTTCCAGTGTTGGTGGTAATCTTTAAACCACCTCTTTATGCCAACATTTTAGAGAGTTGATTCCGCCAAAGTGCTGCCATGCATACTTTGCAGATTTGTATTACAACTCTCTTCTTGGACTCACACATACCCCTTCGAACTAAGGGGGGGAATGTTGGACACCTAATCCTCTATGGGTAGGTGTGGAAGCCAAACAGTCATAAAGGAGTCCAAGTGACCTTAGAATGTGGAATCCAAGATTTGCCCCATTGTACTATAAATAGACATCTATGGTTAATGGAAATGTAATCAATGCTTATCTTTCCCTTTGTGTGTGTTTCACCATGCTGGTGTTTAACAAAATTTAATATTTCATAAAGAATTGTATGAACTTGGATTTGACTTGGTTAATTTATCAAATTCACCTTCAAATTTGACTTGGATTTTCATTAAAACCATAATATAACTTTAAAAAATAGTTCTTTCTAAGCTTAGAAAATACACACTCAAAGGGAATTCTATTTCCTTGGTTAAGCATCTTAATTGAGAAAATAAATAGGAAGGCCAAGAATTTTTAAAAGCAAATGACAAGCTTTAATGAGTGATTTTATACATTTTTTTTCTCTTTTTTTCATATATATATATATATTATTCTGTATACTTTTTTGCTATTTTTATGGTTGTTTTTATATGCTTTGGAGATAACAATATATTGGTTGTTATTGTTAAGAGTTTATACTTAATTTTTCTGTATGGTGATTTGATGATGATAATTGTAAGCTCATTCTTTTGTTTCTCATGAGGGGTAACCCTCTCTTCCCTATTAATTGCTCTAATTAAATAAACCTTAGAAAAGTTGGTTTCTCTCACTCAAACTAATACTCTTAAGTTTCGTTTTATGACTCAAAATTGATTTGAACCAATGAATGGTTGCAAAATTATATACCTATAAATGTATTCAATAATTAATGAAGATTGGATAGATTAGAAACAAAAATAAGAAAAATGAAATTAAATAAAACACAGAAATGAAAATAATAAAGAAAAAGAAAAAGAGACAACTGAGAACTAAAATTTCAATCTCTTACCTCTTTATTAAAAAAATTGATGACATAAATGGATAGCACTTGATGAAGGTTGAGAGACCCTAGGATGCCAATCTCCTTTTTATAAGTTGCTTGATTATGTTTTTGTGTTATCTGGCTTGGATATTGGAGAGGTTGTGCAAATGAAGAATTTTATTTTAATATTAACAATATTTTTTTTTTAAATAACCATGTTCATGTTGCTCCTTAGCATAGTTATTTTATTCTTAAACTACATTTTTGTATAGCATGTTACACTCCCTATTAAATAAAACCAATGGAAACATTTTAACCCTCCTTTAAAAGTTATTTTATTTATTCATTATCTTTATTATTCTTTATCAATATAATATTTAAAATTTATTTTTTTGATTTGAAATATTTCTATATATACTTATATTTTTTATGATATTAATTTAATTTATTTATATATATTTAATTTTCTTTATTCATATTTTAATTATTCTTCATCAATATATTATATGAAATTTATTTATTAATTTAAAATATTTCTATATATACTTATATAATTTTTTATAATATTAATCTAATTTATTTATATATATTCTATATTCCATAAAAAATACCAATTACATCAATTCAACCCATGTACCTCAATTATAAAATACATATCTTAAACCCATTGAGAAAATATTATATTATAGAAGCTAACACTACATAGGAAAAAAATATAAAAATAGAAATAAATATAAAGTCAATTACTAATTCGCTTTAAGATGTTCACATATGTTATCTAGCCATCGTGTTCAAGAACAAAATACAATTTGGTTGAGAAGCATGTTTTAGTACTTGCGCTCCCAACCTCAAGACTCCTCATTGCAATGAACTTTCCCAAATTTCATCAACGTAGACTTCATTTCGGTGGTTTGTTTTTGTGCCTTTTTTTTTAAAGCTCCCGTCAAAATGCGCGTATCGTTTTGAAAACTTTCGAGTTAAACCTCAATTGTTAAAGCTATTATGAGCTCTATGTGGTTGCACGGAACAAAGGAACAATGTTTTATAAAACCCATGGCTTTCTTTTATGAATGTTGATTTCTAGGTAACATATTATTGTGTTGAGAGGCCTATTTTACAGTTTAGTGTGATTTCGATGTGTAAGTATATCAGAAGTCAAAATAAAAAACTAAAAATAAAATCTAAATAATGTTGGCTTAATATAAATAACAATTTAAAATAAATTTAAACAATATAAATTTAAAATATGAAGATTTTTAAGAACATTCAAAAAAGATTTATGGTAAATAAATAAAAATATAAATAAATGAGAGGTATGGTAAATAAATAAAGCTTTTCTATCTACTTACTCTCGAGGTATGATAAATAAATAAATAAACATAAAAAAAAAATAGAGGTAAGGTAAATAAATAAAACCTCTTTTTATATTTACTCCATAAACCTCTTTGTATTTACAAAAACTCAAAAAAAAAGTTTTATTTATGTGAATCCTATGGGCCAAATACAATGGGACAAATTATTATTAATACCATGGGCCAAATACTATATTTATAAAAGAGGTACAAAAGGGTAAGGTAAATATATAAGAATTCATCAAATAGGAGTAGAAATCAACATCTAATTATATATGAAGCCTATGGACCAAATTAATAATAATAACATCCAAGAAAACATTATTAACCCTAACATTAATATTAAAATATTAATATTATAATTATTATAATTATTATTATTAAATCTAATATTCATATTCATATCATTAAATTTAATAATTTTATATTAATACAATATTATATGGGAGGGAAGAACAAAGACATATCATAGAGGTGGAGAAATAGCGGGAGTGACAAAGGAGAAATAGAGATAAACTAAAGGAGAGGGGAGATGAGGAATGAAGAGAGAGAGAGGGAGAGGAGTGAGAGAGGTAGAGAAGGGTAAAAGAGGGAGAGTGAGAGGGAGACATAAAGGTGGAGGTGGGAGAGAGAGAGAATGAGAGAGGGAGGAAGAAGGAGAGAGGATTGGGGGGTAGAGAGAGAGAGAGAGAAAGAGAGAGAGGTGTGGGGGGGCGGGGGCGGCGGCGGGCGACGAAGAGAGAGGGAGGTATGAGAGAAAGCGAGAAATAGGAAGGATGAGAGGAGGAGAGAGGGAGATTAGAAGAATTACATAAGGAGTGAGAAGTGGAGAGAGAGGGAGTGACAAGGGAGATATTGAGAGAGATTATGTATGTTTAGGGAGAGGGAGTGACAAGGGAGATATTGAGAGAGATTATGTATGTTTAGGGGTGAGATAAAGAGACATAGAAGGAGTGATGGAGACAAGGGGGAGAGAAGTATAGAGAAGAAGAAAGGGATGGATATAGTATCATAGTTGGAGAGAGAGATAGAGTGATGGGGGAAGAGAGTGGATTTGATAGAGACAGAGAGAGGGAGAGAGAGGTGAAGATAGAGGGAGGGAGGAGAGAAAGGGAGAGAGATGAAGGATGAGAGAGAGGAAGAGAGTGAGGTGGATCTGAGAGGATTGTAGGGGAAAGACAAAGAGAGAGAGTATGTGTGATGGGGGAAGAGAGAGGGAGGTAGGAGAGAAATGGTGAGAGAAGAAGGAAAAGAGAGGGGACCTAAGAGAAAGGAGGAGAGAGGGAGGGAAGAAGAAATACATAGAGAGTGAAAAGTGGAGAGAGAGAGAGGGAGTGACAAGGGAGAGATGGAGAGAGAGTGTTTATGTTTGGGGGTGAGATAAACAGATAAAGAAGGAGAGATGAAGATAATGGAGGAGAGAATGAGAGAGAGATGCATATACTAACAAATTTGGAAGGTGAAGATAGAAAGAGAGAGAGAGAGAGAGAGAGCGAGAGGTGGGAGAGAAAGGAATAGAGTGGAGAGAGGTATGGAAAGAGAGACGAAGATCGAGGGGGAGAGAGAGGGGGGTAAGAATAAGTACATAGAAAGTGAAAGCTAGAGAGAGGCAAAGAGAGAGGGAGTGATAAGGAAGATGGAGAGAGAGTGAGAGGGGATAATAGGATGGAAGAGAGATATAAGTGGGGGAGAGGGAGGGAAGGGTAAGAAAGAGAGGGAGGGAGAGGAGGAAGGAGTGATAGATAGATAGATAGGAGAAAGAGAGTGTTTTTGGGTTGATATAGAGATACAAAGGGAGATAGAGATATAGATCGAAGGTGAAGAGAAAGAAGAGATAGATGGAGACAGGGAGGGAGGGACAAAGATATTGATAAATATGGAGTGATAGAGTGTGTGTGTGTTTTTGGGGGTGAGATAAAGAGAAAAAGAATGAGATATGGAGGGAAATATAGATATGTATGGAGGGGGGAGAGAGGGAAGAATATTTATTGCAATAGATGCATTGATTTCAGTGTATATGATGATTTCTAATCCTATTTGATTGCTTGAACTAGATGCATTGATTTTAGTGTAGCTTTTATTTCTAATGATATTTTATTACTTACACTAGATGCATTGATTTCAATGTAGATGATTTCCAATCCAATTTGATTTCTCGCACTACATGCATTGATTTCAATGCAAATGGTGATTTCTAATATTATTTGATTGCTTGCACTAGATGCATTAATTTCAATGTAGATGTTTATTTCTAATTATATTTGATTGCTTACACTAGATACATTGATTTCAATATATATGATTTCTAATCCTATTTGATTGCTTGCACTAAATTCATTGATTTCAGTGTAGATGGTGGTTTATAATCCTATTTGATTGCTTGCACTAGATGCATTGATTTTAGTGTATATGTTGATTTCTGATTTTATGTAATTGGATGTATGATGGTACACTAATTTTAAAGTCATCAGATTAATAGTGTGCATTGATTTCACTATAAGCACAAAAAATTATTGACAATGTAGATTTATTTTTGTGTTATAGTAATTAAACCTACTAATATTGTAGAGGAAGAGAGACAAGGTATGATGTTTATTACAACAAATCTAGCTAAATATTTAAACGGTTTATGATTTCAATTTTCTTTTTCATATAATCGATATTAAAAGATGACAAAACTAACAAGAGCACCAATAAGAATAGTAGAAGAAAATAGTTTGAGATTGATCACAATGAAGGCTATATGTAATTTACTACATTATTATTATTCACATTTTCTGTCATTCAATATTATTACATTGTCACTTTGCATTAAAAAATTTTATTTCATCATTAAATTTATTTTACAATATTTATCATCTCAACAATTGAGGTAACTAAGAAAATTTAAAATTAAAATGAATCGATAAATCTCAAACATATTTAGCATATTTAAATGGTTATAGTAATATTAGATGTATTTACATATTATTGATAAAATTAATCATATGTTCCTCATATTATCAATATATTTTCCTTGGCCGCACACAACTGAAACCAGCCTAGATCCATCTTAACTTCAAATCTATCAAGCATCGAGATGGATCAAATCTCTTGAGGTGAAAACCTTTCCTCTAGTTTTGCACTAAAAAAGAGGTTTGCACCTTGAGAGATTTGATCCCTATTGGCGCTTGATAGATCCGGAGTTAAGATGGATCTAGGCTGGTACATATTATTGGTAAAACAACATGAAATCTGATATTCATGTTTCGTTATGGACTAGGGATTTTATGTTGAGTTGTGAGCCATTATGAAAAATATAAGACAAAGGCTTCCATTAACAAGGTTAGAGTAAAAAGCTATGATTTTTTAGTTGTGAATCGTCTATTTTTAAGTATTAGTCTTATTGAGAAACATTAGAAATTCCAAGTCATCAAGATTTTTGGAGACAAAGTTCCAAACCCGGTTTCCATATAGAAAGGGAATTTGATTTCCTTATTGTAAATAATTTTGGGTTTCTATATGAAAAACCAATTTTATTTTTTTATTATAAATAATTTTAGTTATTTTATTTGTAAAAGAACTATGGATAGAGATAAAGTTGAGCGGATAAGATTTTTAACAAGAAAAATTGACTTTTAAGAAATGAAATATTTAAGGAATAAAACCTGAGATGTTGTAGGAGAAAAAAAATGGGCAATAATTAGCAAGTTGTTAGAATAGGAAAATGTTTAGAAAGCTTAGAAACTATTGGAGTGATTTATGGATCTATAAAAACTATTGCATTTCTCGTTTCTAATGTTTGTAAGCCTATGAGGAATTAGAACTAATGGCCAAATGAATGTATAATCATGCTAGACATTTCGAGTGTATGTTGAATTTGATTAATAGATCATATCTATATGCATGTATTATTGCAAGAAATATATGTCTATTTATCAAAGGTTAATGATTGTTTCTATTAGAAGTATGAAGGATAATTTCATTGAATAGGAATGCTTACCCTTGAATTTATATATGTTATCCTTGTAATAGAATATGATTGCAGGGATTTGATGGAGGGTTTAGTTTACAATGATTATTGGCTACTCGTCATAAAATTTGAAAATGTTGTAGGAGGGCTTCAAATGTCCTTTAGAGGACTAAAGTCGATTTGATGGTGGCTAAATTGCATTTCTATCTAGAGTTCATTTATTTGTTTAAAGGTGAAGGGAATGTAATTGAGGAGAAAACTCTAATGTGTACACCTATAAAATTGTTTTAATCAAGGTGTGGTTGAATAACTAATCATGAATGGATTTCATTTATAGATATGTGGAAAAATCACTTTGTAACTTGCTGCGATTTGGAGAATAGTGAAAAGACCATGATTAACTTCTGAGCATGAAATCGTGATCGTAAGATTGTGATTAGGGTGTGTAGAAGTGAACATAACAGGAAAATTTGTGTTTCCTACTATCAAGTGGTATCAAATAAAAGGTTTTCTCTTGGGAATTGAGGTGAAATCATAGCAAGTACACTCTTTGGAGGAGAATTAAGGCTTGCAACATTTCTATTTCGGAATTCATATTGACGTAAATATGTCTTACTTTGAAATTTATACTGAAATAGAGGATTGATGATTTAAGGCTTAAGCTCTAAGAAAGGCCATTGAATTTATTTAAGTGTATTGAGATAGTTTTTACATTGGGAGTAAGTAGAAACATGTTCTTTTAAGTAAGAATAATAGAGGATCCAAAATTGTAGAGACAACAGAAGGATAGAAGAATGCAACAATAGTATGCATGTCCAAATGATATAAAAAAAAAGAGGTAAAGTGGTTTTATGTTTTCTACTAATATGTGAAAGAAATTGCCAATTACAGGTAGTAGTGATAAATATGTTTACAAGAGGGGTATTGTAAAAAGAATAAGTCTACTTCTTGAAAAAAAAAAATTGTTGCAAAGAACATTTCCAAGCTCTAGTTGAGATTGGAAGGAACAGGACAGGTGAATATTATGAAGGAGGTAAATATCTGGAGAAGCCTAAAAGGAGTAGAGAAGCTTAAGAAGTTCTAAAGGAGAGAATGAAGGATACTAGAAGTCTAGGATCAAAGATATATTTGTGAGATATTGTAACAGGTTAAGGAGTAACTTGTTATTATAGAGGCTTGGATGCAATCTACATGTGGATAAGGTAAATTTCACAAAAGAAGAGAGAATATGACTACTAATAGTCATGTCATGGGTTTAGATAAAAACCACAATACAGTAAGTGAATATGCCAAAGAAAATAGTGACATGGGGTTAAGTAACTAATCGAACTTTTACTGTAAGACCATTACCAACCCCACCAATTTCCCAGGATAATGAAAATTATATGACTTTATAAGCAGAGCTTTTATTAATGGAACCATATATTATAACTTCAACACCCAATCCATTTCATAATTTAAAAAGGAATTCTTTTTAATCAATCTTTAACAACTTTGTTGTCTAACTTAACTTATATACTCAAACCAAAGTTATTGACACATGCCCAATATACACTAAGCCTTAGATAAATTAACACATTACTCAACCGATACTCTAACCTTTATATTTGTGAAATGATAATAGTTGATTCCTTCCACTCAGATCCAACGATCACAGTGCTATATCGCATTCCAACTAGCGTGAGGGATAAAGAGTTGAAAATGCGTGATATGGGTAGTTTCCCATTACTGCCGAATGTGATGTGTTAATACTTCGTTCCATCACATTGAAAAAAAACTTTACCATTTACTACCCTCAGTGTTTGCAAATATCGCTCGAAGTTTTCCAAAACCATTTCACTTTTCTGCAATCAATTCAACTTAGAATTCCAACCTCTCTTCACCATTCCGCATTTGATTCACGGTTCCTTAATAATGTGGGTTTCCAAACGCACATGTTTCCATCATGCTTCCACTTCATCACTTCAAATTGATGGTTTTAAACAAATTTTGAGGTTCCGCCTTTCACAAAACTCACTTCATAGTTTCGATCCTGAGGTCTTTGGACTTACATTCCGATTTCGAATGTGATTCCAACAACATACGAGATTTCACATGAAAATAGAAAATTATCATGCAGTTCCTTTTAAAGTTACTCCTCTACACATTAGCCCTCGAAAATTTCTTCATTAACGATTAACTCGGATATTCATAAATCCCAAACTCTGTCTATGGAACACTCAGCTCCCATTTTAGCACTCTGACCATCCTCTGAACTAGCCAGATTTACTAGCCATTAAATCGCATTCTTGTAATAAGATTTCATCGGAGTTTATCCAATTAGGGCGGTATTACACAGACATCATAATTGTTCATTCACAGATTATACATAAGCATCATAATTATTTATTCACAGATTATATAGCGTGTATAAAATAAACGAAGTTAATCTGGATTCAATTTTTCATTCATTCTATAGACACAAATAAGCACTATACAAAATATCGATATGGCCTGATGTATCCTTACATGGCCCTTTTATCTTTTTCTACCTATGTCGTAGGCTTACAATCAAATTCCTTCAATCATCTATCTAACTCTTATTCCCCTCTCTCTCCTCTCAAATGCGGGCTTACCCTTTTAAATATATTTACTTAATTATGGAATACTCCAATCCATGATCCTCTACATAAATCACTCAACTAAAACCTCTTTCTCCTCTTTTGACTCAACAAATTCTTAATTTAGACTTTGAAATCCCTCAAATCCTCACTTTCCTAGGATTACTCACTCATCCCTAACATTTCTACAACTAATGACATTTTCTCCAATAATCATTTTATAATTAAATTTCCTCAAACTCAACTAAACTTAGGAAAATAAATAAAATGATTAAGGGAACCCACTCCCTTTAGTAAATGTGAAATAAGACTCATGGGTCTTATATGCTTCGAAGAATGCTCCTGCATCAGACTCCCCAGGTTGAAAAAATTCATGGACTTGTTCATGAGTCACCCAACTACTTTTGCTGTAAATTTCATCAAATTTCATCTTCCAACTGGCTCTCTATCCTCTTTCAATTGCAGGTGCATTTACTGCCTTCTCTCTTTCTCCTGGATGTCAAACCCTATATTTTGGATGTATTTTTACTTTGTTGTCATGAGTATCTCTTCTACATAATGTTTGGATGTGGATATCCTACATAAACAACTTCTCAAACAATATAAATTTATGCTCCTTTATCTGTTGTTGTCTTGTCATCATCTCAATAAAATTGAGTTCCAACTTTATATATATTTCTTTATGCCCCGTACCTGACTGTACATTGTCATTTTTGACCTAATCACCATCATTCTCTTCTATCTACAAACCAATTTATTTATGCTACCCTGTATATCCTTCCATCTTTATTTGACTTGCTGACTTTGACAATTCCTCATGCTTGCCACATTTGTAGTTTTCATCATCCACATATCCAATAATTTGAGTAGAATCCTCTCAACTTCAAAATAAGATTTTTTCTTTCTTGATACAAGAACATATAACCTTTCAACTGCATACTGTCCATCAGCTGCAAATAATTTAGTTATTGAACTTTGCTCAATTTCTTCCATATTCCTGTTCATCCCAAGTTTCAATTGCAAATTTAAAACAAACTCTTGACATCCAAACCTTCTTTGGATTGAAAACAAAATCTGTTTGTGGAATGTACTTTTACATCCTCTGTAACCTTCTTCCTCTTCTTCTCTGACTTGTAAAAGACCTATACCAACTCTCCTTCCTTCATCCTGAAATTTTGAGTCAACTAGCTGCTTACTATAATCTTCTTGTTCCCACAAGGAAATTTGACTTTCTGCATTTCCAGAATTTACATACTTCTTCATGTTTGCATGAACAAACATATCTCCAAGTGAAATTTATCCTTCATCCTAGAAAACACATTCAACAATTAATAATTCAAAATCAGAAAATGCATTACATTTTCCACCAACCCTACTCCGTAATTTCTCTGATTTGTCATCCTCTTGATGTGCATATGACATGTAATACTTGTCATATCCTCCTTCATGTTGCCTTGTCTTGGAAAAGTATTCTTTGCCTTTACTTTGTTCTGAATGCTATCTAATTTCAAAATTCTGTTCTTTGCTCTTCTCTTTAGCCTTCCTTCCTTTCATAATTATTTTCATTCTTCCTTCTTCTCCCTCACAAATCTGTAAGCCACTAAATTTTCTTTTCCATGTCTCTTCCTTTTCAATCAAAATCTGCCAATATCTAATTCTCTTTGGTTCTTTACGTGAAACATGTTGGGTGTGGAGCTTGATTTTCATCCTGATTCAGAGATCCTTGTTTTAGCTGGATGTATACCCTAGGAAAACTATACACCCTTGCAGTGGGGGGGACTTGTCCCCCCCGCAGGGTCCGGGGGGCTGAACCCCCTACTGGGGGGTCCGGGGGCCAGTAGTCACCCAACAGGGGTTTCGGGGGCAGTGCCCCTGAAGCTAAAAACATATGTAAAATTTCCTTGTAAAAGTATAGTAATTTCTAGTCAATCTGGGCCGTTCATTAGGCAAATGATCTGACGGTAGAAGTTATGTTTAGTTTAGGTTTTTTTGCCCTAGAAGGTAACCCCTCGCTTTTATGAGGGTATTGTATTGCGGCTGTGTATCATGTGTGTATTTTCCGAGAGGGAAATAGATAGGGAGACTGTGAGAGAGAACAGAGGATATTACAACAGATCTGCTGTAGGTTTTGTCTCTTCATTTTTACTGGATAATAGAAAGGAATGACTGGCTGTTCGGGGTGGATGTAGCCCAAACTGACTGAACCACGTATATCTATGTCTCTCTGGTTTTATGTGTTTTGTGTGCTTGTATTTTCTACATATTTTATGTGTTGCATTGCTCCATAATATATAATTTTTTAACAATTGGTATCAGAGCCGAAGGTATATTTGGTTGATAAACTTGCAGGAAAGAAGCGTCTCTGGTTCGAGTGGGAGAAAAGGAAGAAGATGGTAAGTTTAGGGTCGAGAAATTTAACGACCAAAACTTCCCGCTGTGGAAGATGCAGATGGAAGATTATCTATATCAGAAAGATATTTACCTACCATTGAGTGGAAAAACAAAGAAGCCGGCGGCCATGACAGACGCGGACTAGAACATTCTCAATAGAAAGGCACTTGAAACAGTACGGTTGTGCCTTGCGGCGTCAGTCGCCTTCAATATTTCTAAGGAAACAACAACAGAGGGTTTGATGGAGACGTTGGTGAAACTATATGAAAAACCCTCGGCCTAAAACAAGGTATTTCTTATGAAACAATTATTTAATATGAAGATGTTGGAAGGTGGATCTGTTGTAGACCATTTAAATGATTTTAATACAATTACTAGTTAGTTAAGTTCTGTAGGGGTAAACTTTGATGATGAAGTTAGAGCTCTTTTATTCTTGTGATCATTGCCAGAGAGTTGGAATGGTTTAGTAATGGCCATTAGTAACTCTGTCTTTGGATCTAGTACTTCAAAGTTTGATGATGTTGTCGGTGCTATCCTTAGCGAGGAAATGTGACGGAAAAGCTCCAGTGAGACATCAGGTAATGCTTTGAGTGTAGAGTCTAGGGGAAGAAGATTGGAAAGATGAAAGAGCTTGGGATATCGCAGTAAATCAAGGAAAGGCAGATTCAAGTCCAGATTGGGGATAGTGTGTTGGAAATGTGGAAAGAAAGGACACCTAAAGAAAGACTGTAGATCTCGGAAGGGAAAAGAAGGAGACACACAACAAGAAAAAAATCATGAAGAAAATGTGACAGGTGATGTGTTACAAGATGCTTTGATTATTTCTTTCGAAAATGTTATTGATTCTTGGGTTGTAGATTCAGGGGCTTCATTCCATGCCACACCTGATAAGAAATATTTTCATGACTATGTTCAAGGAGATTTTGGACAAGTTCGTTTGGGTGATGATAAACCCTGTAAAATTGTTGGAATGGGTAAAGTTCTTGTAAAACAACAGAATGGAAACCAATGGCTACCAAAGGAGGTAAGGCATGTTCCAAATCTAAAGAAAAATCTGATTTCAACAGGGCAGTTAGGCAATGAAGGTTGTGTGACAACTTTCACATATAAAACTTGGAAGGTCACCAATAGCAAAAGGCGAAAAGGTTGGTACATTGTATTTATGCAATGGTATTTCTAACTCTATTAATGCTTTAAATTCCAAAGGAGCAGATGCATCATTATGGCATCATAGGCTTAGACACATGAGTGAGAAGGGGATGAATATTCTTCACTCAAGAAATTTGTTGCCAGGTGTTGACGGGAAAATTTGTCCGGCCAACAATAGGGGATCTCCCCGGTAGAAAGTCCCAATTAGACCTTAAACCGTTTGGATTAGGGATCCCGTCCGGGGTGTGGGTCTAGCTACCGCTTAAGATTCCTTCCCTTCCGGTCTCAAAGGAACCTGATTGAATCTGCGGGCACACACTTATTCATAGGATACAAAATACATGATTGATGCATTGAACATGTCCACAACACTATGCATAGCAAGAGAATAAATAAAACATATACGCCCGAAGAGATGCAGTTAACGGCACGTCTTTGGGGTTATGCTTGCAAGGTATCTGACCACAGAAGAAATAGTTCTTAATGGCAAGATTCCTCTTTACTTCTTGAAAGATAAAACGAAATGCTAATAGACAAAGATATTAACATCCATTTAGAAAGCGATAAAAACTGAACATCATTAACAAAAGCATAGATAAACATGATGCATAAATGATGTTATTGAAAATGCAGTTTCATTAATCATAGGATGTTCTGAAACTGTTCAAGAAATACACACAGTGCTGTCACAGCAAAACACATCATCCGACAAAGGGGTTTTAACAAGTATTTGTATTCATATGCCTAAGAATATGATCTCTCAATACAATGCAATGTAGCTCTTGAGTCTCCAAAAAGAAAAATCCCCCTTACATTTTCCCCGTAGGGAGTTTTATAGCACAAAACTTGCCCTTTGGGTTTCCCGACTTTTCGCTTGCCTGCCTGTTGAGTTGCCTCGCGACCTTGAAGAGGTTGCGACCTACGACTTGTCTGGTATGTGCGACTTGCGACCTGGATAGATAGTGCGACCTGCGACTTGCCCAGGTAGTGCGACCTGCGACCTGCCTCTAACTGCTGCTCATGACTTGCTGCTACCGGGTTGCGGAGATGGACGTGCAATGTTGAGGTCAGGGGCATCAACTTGCTGTTCCTTGAGAAAATCTTTCCATGTCTGGTACTCTGCCGCTATGGGGGAAACAAGAGGGACCTCCTCTTTCAACCGATGCATGCATTCCAAAGCATTTGGCACTAGGGTTTCCCTTTTCTGTGAGATCTGGTTGGAAAGAGAGGCAAGTTTGGTATAAATCCGAACTGGAGTGGCAATAAACTGACTCAGATGTTCTTGAGATGCTGCGGGCTCGGGAGCAACAACGGCTTGCTTGATAGGCTGCAGAAATGACTGGATGTCCTGATCCACTTGTTCCCAGGCTTTCTCTTCGTCCAATGCCCCAAGCGACGGAATGTGGTGCAAAGTGTGCATCGAGCTCATATCACCGAGAGGTCTGAAGGAAGACATTATTGTCCGTGTCCAGATAGCTTGTCCTTAGACTCAGGCCACACGGAGCCGAACCTGCATCCTCGTGTGGCGGAATCCAATCCCTCTTGGGCAAATTTTCAGGTGCCTGAGGGTATTTCACTGTCCAGCCCATCATTCTGTCTAAGGCCTGTGAGGCCTCCCTGAGCTGCTCGTGCTTTTGCTTGGTTTCTGCTCGTGCTCTTACCAGTGGGGCGACTGTTTGTTTGATGGTTAACATTTCTCCATACACCTGCCTTATGGTTGCTTCTAACACTTCACACTCTTTAAAAATGGCCAGTGGGACTTCATTTACCGGGGGAGTCTGGTTTCGGAGTTGTTGAACTTCTGCTCTCAACTCTGATTTCTCGTTTTCTGCTCTTTTCTCGTGCTGCTCGGCTGCTTGCAGTCTATTTTGTAGAGAGACTATTTCTCTACTCATTCTAGTTACGTTCTCTTCCGTGGCTGCGGTGAAAGTAGTGCCTTCCGATGCTATCATTACAGGATTAATGCTGGTATCAAGGACTATGTCTTTACCTGTTGCCACTGTGGATTTGGCGGATGGGATTTGCACCAGAGCTCTTATTTTCTCTTACCTGATTTTGAAAGAGAATTGATCGAATGTAAGTCTAGTGAGGTCGAATACTTCCTCTTCTTTTCCCTGGGGGGAGCTAACATTGGAGAGCTTGGTACTGCCCAGAGGTATTTTGAGGGGAATCATCTCGATGTCTTCTATCATTTCATCCTCCTTTTGTTCTCTATTCTTTTCCTCTTCTTCCTTTCGCCGGCGTTCAGTTTCTGCTGCTGCTTCTATTTCAGCCTTCCTTTGGCGTTCAGCTGCAACAGCCTGTTCGGCCTTCTGTTGGCGCTCGGCTTCTGCTTTGTCCAGTTCTGCCTTGAGTGCCCGTTCTGCTGCGGCCTGTGCCTCCTTTTCCTCTTTTTCTTTCCTGGCCTCCTTGGCATGCTTCTTCTTATGTGTTGCCATCGCATTCTTCTGGTGTTCTTCCTCATCCTCCTTTATCTTCTTTTCCCTTTCTTACTGGGCTTTTGCTTCTTCTTCTTTTTGTTGGATAGATGTAGTAAGCCCTGTACTGGTCCGAGACTTCTTGGGTAAAGAGGAAGAGGCACCTACCAACTGACGTTTTCTGTCTTCCAGGCTCTGATCATCCGGATCCTCTTGGCCCAAGTCTACCTCCGGAGAAAATTGTCTCTCAGCATTATACCAGTTCCTTCTTTCGTCTTCTTCCAGGCGCTCAATATGCTGATAAATCCACTTGAATTTAGCTTTCTTGCAGTGTTCAGGAACTATTCTCTCCGGGTCATATGTTCGGTGTTCTAGCGCCCCAAGTTGATAGCTTTTCATCGCTTCTCCCTCCGCTGCTACTTCTTTGAAGTCCTTAACTATGTACGCACCGATGGTGAGGGGTAGTGGGGGCCACGGCTTCTTTTTGCCTTTAGACAGGACACTGGAGAAGCCTTGAGACATTTGGAAGCATACCTCCTGAATGAGCATTTTGTCTGTAACAAAGCGAGGCATAGCATGTGGTGCCCTGAAAGATCCAAAGACTTGGATAAAATTATATCCGGTGAAAGGGAACCAATGTGGCACTTAGATTAGAGTCTCTCTAGCTCACCAAGACATGAAGGGGGCGTCTTGGCCAAATAGTCTTCTATATAGAGCAGGGATAAATACTTGGGAGATCTGCTCTATATCCTGTTTATACCTGGACTCCCAAACACCTTGATTTGCAGATGAATTGCACGAGTCTGCGCGAAATTCTAGTTGTGTGCCCATCCCTCAAAGTGTAACCTTGTGCAGACAACATCCAGTAGGTAAGAGGCCATGTAAAATTCAGAAGGCATTCCATCATCTGGGGCCAATGTCGCGGGTAATTTTGTCTGCATCGAAGTCATCAATATGCCGGCCCAGTTGAAATGGGTGCCATGTGCCGTTACATGCTCCATGATAGTAGCCAAACTACCGTTGAAAGTGGAGCAATCAGAGCGCCCGTAAAGTCTGCAAAGCATGGAGGCAACTAATTTATAAACCTTTCTCAGGCTAGCCACCAGATATTCTTGGTCTTTCTTGACTTTAAATTTCTCGGGCTCCTCCCACCATTGTCTAATAGTATCAACTACAGGAACTGCGTGAGTAATAGCCCATTCTGGTGTGAAATACTCTTCTGGGCGAGGCAACGAGTAATAAAGGTGGGCATCCGAGCCTACGAGCGTAGCAAATGCCCGGCCTTCGCTATCTCGGATCACGAACTTCTTAGGATCCATTTTCTGTATGATCCAGTCTATAACCTCTGGGCATGGAAATATGGTCGGATGCAGGGTTTGGACCTTTTGACTTGTAAGTATATTTCCCGATCTGGGAGATCTTCTGGGAATTCCTCTTCCGGTATGGCGAACTCATGATACACTTGGTACCATCGCATGCTGTCTTATTTTGCAAATGTACATAGTGTATCCCTGTATATCGAGGGTGGAGATATCATGTCCAGCTCCTCAACTTCTTCTACCACTTTCTTGTCCTTCTTTCGGGACAGCGGGGGTGCCATGTCGCTGGAATCCGATAGAACAGGTATACACTCCGCGTCTTCTTCAAGTTCACCTGTCAAATTCATAAAGGAATCCTAGGATAAGAACGACATGATGATATAAAGCTAATTACAGTTTATCAATGAACCTCAGTTGAGACACAAGAAAAATTGGTTACTGGTTTACTAGGTCGTAGGGTCGCAGAATGCAAGAAGAAACCCAGATGCGACCTTGCGACTTGGTCGCAGGGTCGCGAGGTCGCAAATTTCGAAATCAGAGGAAAATGCGACCTTGCGACCTCACGACTGGGTCGCTGGGTCGCTGAGTCACAACTCTCCGAAAAATTGGGAAATGCGACCTTGTGACCTTTCGACTGGGTCGCTGGGTCGCATGGTCACAAATTCCAAAATCCGAAGAGAATGCGACCTTGCGACCTCGCGACTAGGTCGCTGGGTCGCAGGTCGCATTAAGGCTTGCCGGGGGGTTTTGGGCGCGCGCGGCGTGAAGGTTTTCTCCCTCTAACTGGAAAATTATAAGGCTAAAAGGGTCCAGGTAGAGTTAAGGGGTGGCTTTGGGAGTAGGGGACAAGGCCATGAAAAGCTGAACAGGAAATGTGGTGAGTTTGGGCAGTTGTGGTGAAGCAAGGTTAAACAAAACATTCAAAACTGGAAAAGAAACATCAAAGTTCATGCATAGGAGAATTTAAAGGTCTGGGCAAGCATGAATTTGGCAATAAATGTCTACAAAGGAAAAAGTAGGAGAGAAACGGCAACTTACCTGGGAAAATCGCGCCAGTCGACCTGTCGGAGTCGTTTTGTTTTTCTATTCGCCGATCGTGAGAAATGCGACCTAGCGACCTCCTTTATATAAAATGTCACACATGCGGGAATTTAATGCGGGGTCGCTGGGTCACAAATCTAGTTATTCCAGAGTTTTGTGACCTCGCGACCCTGCAACCTGGCGACTTGGGGTCGTGGGGTCGCAAGGTCGCTGGGTCGCAATTTTCATTAAAATTGGAGTTTTGCGACCTTGCGACCTAGGGTCGTGGGGTCGCACGGTAGCGGGGTCGCAGTTTTCACCAAAAGTTTAACTTTGCGACTTGGTGACCTTGCGACCTTGCGACCCTTAGGTCGCAGGGTCGCAAGGTCGCACAGTCGCAGTTTTCTAAAAATGAGTTTATTTCAACTTGGCAACTTAGCCTTGTAGATTTTCACTTGGTTTTTCTCTACTTTCAAGGGGCTCCAAAAATTTTTAAGTGGGATTTTTGGAGGGTGTTGTAGAAGCTACAACAAATGGCGATTCACTAGATGAACTCAGAGTCTCTGCCGATGGTTAGTCTTGGTGGGGGGAGGGAGGGGCCTCTGCTGGCTATTTTCCTTTACCTTACGGTTGACATTGCCTAGCCTTTTGGCACTTTGCTGGTTTTCTCAATCTGCTAGCCCGTTCGGGTGCTGTTTAACCAAAATTCATTCCTTCAGTTCTCCGAACTGGAAGGGTTGGAGAACTCCGGGCAGCTACAAGGTCCGGTATGATTATTTTGTCCTCATCGTGTTGCTCTGCTGCCAGCGAACCTCTCGGTCCCGGCGGAGTCACTGCCTAGGAATCGTGAATGTTGCTTTGCTGCCAGCGAGCCTGGTCAGTACCCCGGTGGAGTCGTTACATCACCTCTCTGTGCAAGAAGCCTTTCTCAATCCTTTACCCTTTATTAGTGTGCTATTGCACTTATTTTTAATGTGCCTGAGGCACTTATTTAGATGTGCTCGTGGCACTTATTTGAGATGGAAATTTAGCCTGGGCGAATGAGGGATCCCGACTTATTTTGCTTGCAGAGAGGTTGTTCCTGGTCTGGTATGAGGACTTTGGTTTTTTCCGTGAATCATGTCATAGCATAGAGTACCTCTTTCCCTCCTGATCTGGTTACCACTACATTGTATTTTATTTTGCAGACACCCTCTCAGGCTGGCGAGGTAAGCTTCCTGCTTGATGACTTGAGCTAGGTCGTATGCTACTTTCAGGTGCAGAGAAAAAGAAAGTTTTTGCCACCTTTGAGTCTTTCGAAAAAGGCTTTCCATCAGCATAGAACCTGTTGTAGTGTGCCAATTGCGTGGCTCTAACAGATCCTTCGAATTTTTATTTTTATTTTTATTTTTATTTTTTATTTATTTTTAAACAAAGGCGAGGAAAAGAAACTATGGTACAGGGATAAGATAGCCCTCTAAGGGCTGCTAAGTGAAATAGTGTTTGAGGTCATGCCCGTTTACCGGGAGGACCTCGACTCGTCCCTCAAGGGTTTGCAATCTAAATGTGTGGGATCCTAACTTCTCCTTAATTTGGAAAGGGCCTGTCCATAGTGCTTGGAACTTGGAATGGTTCTCTTTTTCTTCATGAGCTTTGTCCCACTTAAGGACCAGGTCTCCTATCTCAAAATTTTTATTCCCTGCGGACTTTCTATCAAACCATCTCTTGATTCGGCTCTGGTGGATGGCAAACTTTTCCTGGGTTTTTTTCCTTTCTTCCTCCAATTTCAGCAAGGTGTCAATTCGAGTCTGCAAGGTAGGGCATGGGGTACCATGACATTCTTGGGACAGCTGAAGGGTAGGGAGAGATAGATGAGGAGGAAGAACAGCTTCTTTTCCATACACGAGAAAATATGGAGAGGTGCTTAGGGAGGACTTGGGAGTGATACGGTCAACCCAAAGTGCATTGTGAAGGGCATTGTGCCAGTTGCGCTGGTGGGATAGCAGGGTCTTCTTAATGATGCGGATAAGATTCTTATTAGTTGACTCAGCTAATCCATTTCCCTGGGGATAGTAATTTGCATAATGTTTCAGAACAATACCATTTTCCAGCGCAAAATCATATAATTTAAAAGATGAGAAGTAAGTTGCATTATCGAAAACTAAAGAAGTTGGAACGCCAAACCTGGTGATGATGGAATGCGTGAGGAATTCTATTACCTCCTGATCATTGATTCGGCGTAAAGGTGTTGCTTCGACCCACCTGGTGAAATAATCAGTAGCTGTAAGGATATACCGGTGTTTTTTGGAAGAGTGAGGTGTGATTTCACCAATTACATCCAAACCCCATTGTTGGAAAGGCTCCTCCACTGCTACTGAGAGTAAGGGGGCGGCTGGCCATGCTTCTCGGTTTGCGAACTTCTGGCACTGGATGCATTTCCAAACATATGCATGCATCTCTAAAAAGAGTAGGACAATAGTATCCTGTGCGCATTATCTTATGGGCGGTAGTATCTCCGGCAAAATGACCTCCAGCTGGTCCGTCATGCAGCTCGTTCAAGATTTTCTGCGCTTCGCCATTTTCCAAGCAGCGTAACAGGACCCCATCGTGATGTTTCTTGAACAACTTACCTCGGATCAGTTGGTGAGATGCGGCTTTGAGTCTTATTGCGCGTTTCTGTCGAGCAGTAAGAGCAGGGTCCACGGTGCCTTCGGCCAAATATCTTGAAATGTCGGAATACCAAGAAGGGCTACTTTGCTGAGGCACATGGTCACTCTAATACATTTCAATTTCTTGTTCCCAACATTCTTCTTCAATTCCATGGGAACTTGCAGCTTCCGCGGCCATTTGGCATAAGCCCTGTCCTTTAACGGTGTGTGCCGGTTTAAATTCTAAATCGTATTCTTGCAAGCACGCCACCCAGTTGCCTCGCCTTTCGCCTAGCTCCTGCTCCACGAAAAGTGAGTGGACAGTTGGGTGTGGAACAAAAACCGTGACATGATTTTTCAAGATGTAGGGCCTAAAATGCTTGACCTCTTTGTAGACCGCATAGGCTTGCTTTTCGATTTCTGGATAGTTCAACTCCGCTTCTTGTAGACTGGTGCTCATGAAAGAAATGGGCCGTTCATCGTTGCTGCCATGTTTTTGTGTAAGGACAGTCGCAAGTGAGTAATCTGAAGCAAAAGTATACAGGATAAAACCTTTGCCAAAATCTGGACTTTGGAGGGAAGGAGCTTCAGCTATAGCCTGTTTGATTTTGTCGAAGGCCTCCCATTCCGGCAGATTCCATTGGAATATAGCATTCTTTTTTATCATTCCTTGTAATGGCTTGACTATCTGTGCGAAATCTGATATAAATTTCCGTACGAAATTGATCTTTCCCAGGAAAGATTGCATCTCTTTTTTACTCCTGGGAAGAGGAATTTGAGCAATGTCTTTCACCCATTCCGGATCGATGACAATACCTTGTTTAGTTATGATATGGCCTAGTAAATTTCCTTCTGCCACGGCGAAAACGCTCTTCTTCGGGTTAAGTGAAATCCCGTACTTTCTACACCTTTCAAAAATTTTCCTGAGGTGGCGTATATGGTCACCCCGGTGTTTTGAAAACACAGTGACGTCGTCTAAGTAGACAACCACATTCTGGCCTATCAGCCCCCTGAATGCTATATCCATGGCCCTTTGGAAAGGTTCCCCTACGTTGATTAATCCAAAAGGCATACGTCTAAACGCGAAAGTTCCCCACTTGCTTCGAAAGGTGGTCTTCAATCTATCTGGTTCAGCCACCAGCACTTGGTTGTAGCCAGAGAACCTGTCCAATAAAGAGAACATTTCTGACCCAGACACAGCTTGCAATATTTGTTCCATGGGGGGTACCGGGTAATTATCTTTATTTGAGGCCCGGTTTAAATTTCAGAAATCCACGCATAAGCGGATTTCGCCTGACTTCTTCCGTACCAGGACCAAATTGGACACCCATGTGGGATGGCGTACTTTGAAGATGATGCACGCGTCTAAAAGTTTTTTGAGTTCTTTCAGAATCAATGGTTCCAAGGTAGGATGTACTTTTTTGAGCTTTTGCTGGAACGGTTTTGTGCCTTCCTTCATGGGTATAACATGCTGGATAATTCGAGTATCATACGTACGTAATTCATCATATTTCCAAGAAAATACATCACGATACTCGCGAAACAGCTGGGTGAAATCCTGCGCCTCCTAGGTGGTGCAGTCTTTCCCAAGGTTGACGAACTTAGGGTTATCTTTTGATCCCAAGTTCACTTGTCGATGGGCCAAGATGGAGCTTTGCACTTTGGTATTCGGGGGCCCTCGAAAACGGCTCTGCAGATCGAAGAGTTTCTCAAGTGACACTACCCCCTTTGGCATGGGGTTCCCTTTGCGTTTCTCATACTCTTCCTGCACAGCTTGATTGTGATCATCTTCATCTATTGCAGCGTCCTTGAATGTTTCTGAGTTACACATAAACTCCAGTACCTGTTGATCATCATCAAAGATGTGTAAGTTAGTGATGTTTTCTGGCACAGAGGGTCTATATATAATTTCAATAGAAAAACCGTCCCTCAAAGGGGTAAATCTAGTAGCAGCATTAGCCAGAGTATCAGCTGTTGCATTGTGCATTCTAAGAACAGATTTAATTCCAAATGCATCAAAAGTAGAAATCAATCGCCATACCTCTTGTTGATACACCTTTAAGTGCGGACATAAACAGTGAATAGTGTTGCATACCTGGCGAGTGATAATCTCTGAATCTCCAATGACCTATAATCATTTTACCTTCAAATCCAGCGCCTTCTTAAGTCCGAGGATTAACGCCTCGTACTCGGCAGTGTTGTTGGTGCACTGGAACTCTAGCCGGCATGAGATTAAGAATTTATTCTTGTAAGGGTCAAGCAATATGCAACCCGCACCAGCTCCGTCATGGGTCTTGGAACCGTCATAATACAGGGTCCACATGTCACTTTCCAGCTCCTTTTGGGTAATAGGTTGTGGAGGGGTTTCGGCCGAGTGTGAGACAGGGGTGACCTGCTCCTCCGCGACAAGTGCTAGTTCAGATTGGACCTCGGGGCCGACGGAAGACTAAGGGGGTTGGTAACATCCGAATATGGCTTCCAGAAAACACATGCCAAGCTCCTCCTCGGCAAAGCTGATGGGTTCATTAACGACATCCAAATTAGTCACGGTGTGTTTCATATATGGTTCACTTTCGACCTTGATTTGATTATTCCGACCCTTGTAAGGAAGCCACAAGTGGGACCAGTCGGTGGCGAAATAGCCTTGCAACTTGCTGGACCAGTCCCTACTAAGCAATAGACCGTATGCTTCGGGGATGTCGACAACCAAAATGTCAATGCATTGATGGACCCTAGAGTCTGACGACAAGCGGATGATGACATTGTTCAACTCTCCTATGGCTGGCATCTGTGATCTATCGAGTTGTATGATCTTTGCGTCATTTTTCTCCAGGCGAATGTTCAGCTTCTTACAGACAGATAGGGGCATGACATTTGTAGAGGCACCGGAGTCGACTAGACAGTTGTGGACGTTGAAGTTAAAAATCTCAAATGACAAAAGGAAAGGAGGCGTGGATCCTCTGGAGTTGGTATTGATGGTGTTTACTATAGACTGTACATCTAGACCGGCTTGCGCAGACGTGTTGCTCACAGTTTTCGTAGCTGAATTATTTGCCAAAGCCTTTAGAATGAGTTCTCTTTGATTAGTAATGTGGGCAAGCTCGTAGAGAGAGATATTTGCTCTTGTTTTTTTCATATCCTCAACAATGTTATAGCTAGACTCTGGTTGAGGGCTAGGCTCGGTAGAGGTTTTTGGGGATTCTGTCGGGAGCTTGCCCTTTTGACTGGCTCGGGTAATGTTGTTGGCGGGGCGCTTCTCCGGAGCAGATTTTTTTCCGTTTCCTGGGGGCAGAATTTTCCTTAGGAAGGCCCTTTTCTTCTCTTCATAAGATTGCTTGGGAACAGGTCCTTTGCTCCTTAGACTATAATTCCGTACGGGCTGGTCTTTTGGATTTTCTGCCATGTTGATATCAATGGAGGTAAGGCTGTCCCCACCTCGGATTATGTCAAAAGCAAGGATAGATCCTAGTTCTTCGTTCGAGGGTAGATCCTCATCATGATCTGAAACATCATCCTCCGTCACATCCCCTGGGGTTTAGTCATCTAAAAGCTGATTAAATACTGCTGTCATGCTGCCAATCCATTGAGGGCACGTTTTTTCAGAGTGAGCAGCTTGGTGGAAAGAACAGAAGTTATCTTTCCCTATTTCTTCCACATTGAGAGCAGTATTTGGGTTAGATGGAGGTCTGTTAGTGTTGGGATTGCTTTTTCTGAAAAAGGGTTTGGGTGGTTTAGTGCTAGTTGTGGATTTTGTGCCCTTTCTCCTTAGGTCAGTGACTTCATTCGTTAAGAGCTTGAGGGTTTTTGCCATGCTTTCGAAATCAAACGCATCTTTATCCCTATCGGTGGTCTTAGGAGTGGAGGACTGACCCCTTTTTGTGTTAGGCTTGTGATCATCTCTCCCTTCGTGATCGATGGCTCCTATCGAAAGCATGTATTTCTCTACAGCGAGAGCAGCCTCATAATTAGCCGTAAGGGTAGCGCGGGCTTCACGTTTGACGAAAACGACGATGTCCCTAAGGAGAGCCTTGGTATAGTAGTCAATGGTGATTGAGTCATCCAACGCCAGGTTTGGGGGAAACTTCTGCAGTATGGTAGCGAAGCGCTGGTTGAAGTCCTTAACCTTCTCCTTTTTATGACACTTGATGGTGCTCAATTTCGTGAGAAGCATGGAAGGAGTTTTATCTTCTGAAAACTTCTCCAGGACTACGCGACGGAATTGGTCCCATGAAGTGATAGAGGCACTGGGGAGAGATAGGTACCATGTGGCCGCTTTTCAAGAGTATGGGGGAATAGTCGACATGCGACATCATCGGACTGGACTCTCATGATTTTCAGAGACAAATAGAAGCTGCTTATAGGATCTTCAGCTAAGGCGCATTTCTCAAAATCAAACTTGGGGAGGTGTTTCTCTGGATGCCTAGGTAGATCGTGGAGTGGGCCCAAAAGATTTAATGGGGACTGAGCCATCTAGGCTAGGGGTTGCACTCTCCTAGCCTGCTGGTGGTGCCTAAACTCAGGCTCAGATTCACCCCCCGAACCTGAGACCGATGCTTCTGACTCATGACGAGAGTGTTCGTCTTGATGTCTCTCATGGTAAAGAAAGTCTCTAAGATATCCCAAGTTGTGGACAGGAGGCCTAATTGGGTTTGGGTGACGATTGCGAGCTTATTTTCCTTGGCCTCAGCCTCTATCTCCTCTACCTCCATCCCCTCGGCCTATATTTCCTTCATCATCATTTCTGTGAGCTCTATTCCTTTCTCCTTCATTTCTGCGAGCCCTATTTCCCCCATCTACATGTCCTCAACCTCTGTCTTCTTCACCATCCCCAGGTGGGGGATGTGCCTGGTTGTTGTTTTGCCGAGTCTGGTTAGGCTGGAAGTTGGGGAAAGGTTCGGTGTCGCCAAATTCTTCGCCCTCTTGGAGAATCGGGTCGTTTTCCTCAACAACAATGCTGAGGTCTTCCAGCATGATATTTACGAGCTCAGGTATGGTACTCACAAGGGCACCATTATGAGTGATGTTCTCAGAAGGGGTTCTAGTGTGGGCAAGGAATTCCATGATTGGGGTAAATCGTAAATTTATGATAAGATCGCGGGCAGCTGGGCGCAAAGCTCTCAACTGCGCGTTGGTGATTTCGTAATATCGAGTCGCCCCCCTGGGATATCTTCCAGAGGGGGAGGGATAGGTTCATTGTTTATGACCTCCCCGTGGGGAGTTTGTGATGGAAAGTTGGTTGTATGCTGGGAGGCTGCCATTCAGCCCTCCTTCTACCGCCAAATCTGTTGACTGGGAAAATTTTTCTGGCCAATAGTAGGGGATCTCCTCGGTAGAAAGTCCCAATTAGACCTTAAACCGTTTGGAGTAGGGATCCCGTCCGGGGTGTGGGTCCGACTACCGCTTAAGACGCCTTCCCTTCCGATCTCAAAAGAACCTGATTGAATCTGCGGGCACACACTTATTCATAGGATACAAAATACATGATTGATGCATTGAACATGTCCACAGCACTATGCGTAGCAAGAGAATAAATAAAACATATACGCCCGAAGAGATGCAGTTAACGGCACATCTTTGGGGTTATGCTTGCAAGGTATCTGACCACAGAAGAAATAGTTCTTAATGGCAAGATTCCTCTTTACTTCCTGAAAGATAAAATGAAATGCTAATAGACAAAGGTATTAAAATCCATTTAGAAAGCGATAAAAACTAAACATCATTAACACAAGCATAGATAAACATGATGCATAAATGATGTTATTGAAAATGCAGTTTCATTAATCATAGGATGTTCTGAAACTATTCAAGAAATACACACAGTGCTGTCACAGCAAAACACATCATCTGACAAAGGGGTTTTAACAAGTATTCGTATTCATATGCCTAAGAATATGATCTTTCAATACAATGCAATGTAGGTCTTGAGTCTCCAAAAATAAAAAGCCCCCTTAAATTTTCCCCGTATGGAGTTTTATAGAACAAAACTTGCCCTTTGGGCTTCTCGACTTTTTGCCTGCCTGCTTGTTGAGTTTCCTTGCGACCTTGAAGAGGTTGCGACCTGCGACCTGTCTGGTATGTGCGACTTGTGACTCGGATAGACAGTGTGACCTGCGACTTGCTCGGGTGGTGCGACCTGCGACCTACCTCTAACTGATGCTCATGACTTGCTGCTACCGGGTTGCGGAGACAGACGCGCAATGTTGAGGTCAGGGGCATCAACCTTCTGTTCCTTGAGAAAATCTTGCCATGTCTGGTACTCTGCCGCTATGGGGGAAACAAGAGGGACCTCCTCTTTCAACCGATGCATTAATTCCAAAGAATTTGGCACTAGGGTTTCCCTTTTCTGTGAGATCTGGTTGGAAAGAGAGGCAAGTTTGGTATAAATCCGAACTGGAGTGGCAATAAACTGACTCAGATGTTATTGAGATGTTGCGGGCTCGGGAGCAGCAGCAACTTGCTTGATAGGCTGTAGAAATGACTGGATGTCCTGATCCACTTGTTCCCAGGCTTTCTCTTCGTCCAATACCCCAAGTGACGGAATGTGGTGCAAAGTGTGCATCGATTCGATGTCGCTGATTAGGTGGTTGTATGAAGACATTACTTTGTCCAGGTCCTTAGATAGTTTTTCCTTAGACTGTATTGCCATATGGAGCTGAACCTTAGCATCCTGTGTATGAATCCAATCCCTCTTGGGAAAATATTCAGGTGCGTGAGGGTATTGCACTGTCCAGCCCATCATTCTGTCTAAGGCCTGTGAGGCCTCCCTGAGTTGCTCGTGCTTTTGCTTGGTTTCTGCTCGTGCACTTACCAGTGGGGCAACTGTTTGTTTGATGGTGAACATTTCTCCATACACCTGCCTCATGGTTTCTTCTAACACTTCACACTCTTTAGAAATGGCCAGTGGGACTTCATTTACCGGGGGAGTCTAGTTTCGGAGTTGTTGAACTTCTGCTCTCAACTCTGATTTCTCCTGTTCTGCTCTTTTCTCGCGCTGCTCGGCTGCTTGCAGTCTATTTGGCAGAGAGACTATTTCTCTACTCATTCTGGTTACGTTCTCTTCCGTGGCTACGGCGAAAGCAGTGCCCGCCGATGCTATCATTACAGGATTAGTCCTGGTATCAAGGACTATGTCTTTACCTATTGCCACTGTGGATTTGGTGGATGGGCTTTGCTCCAGAGCTCTTCTTTTCTCTTGCCTGATTTTGAAAGAGAATTGATCGAATGTAAGTCTAGTGAAGTCAAATACTTCCTCTTCTTGCCCCTGGGGGGAACTAACATCGGAGAGCTTGGTACTGCCCAGAGGTATTTTGAGGGGAATCATCTCGATGTGTTCTATCATTTCATCCTCCTTTTCTTCTCTATTCTTTTCCTCTTCTTCCTTTCGTCGGCGTTCAGTTTCTGCTGCTGCTTCTATTTCAGCCTTCGTCTGGCGTTCAGCTGCAGCAGCCTCTTCGGCCTTCTGTTGGCGCTCGGCTTCTGCTTTGTCTAGTTCTGCCTTGAGTGCCCATTCTGCTACGGCCTGTGCCTCCTTTTCCTCTTTTTCTTTCGTGGCCTCCTTGGCCTGCTTCTTCTTCTGTGTTGTCGTCGCAATCTTGTGGAATTCTTCCTCATCCTCCTTTGTCTTCTTTTCCCTTTCTTGTTGGGCTTTTGCTTCTGCTTCTTTCTATTAGATATATGTAGTAAGCCTTGTGCTGGTCCGAGACTTCTTGGGTAAAGAGGAAGAGGCACCTACCAACTGACGGCTTCTGTCTTCCAGGCTCTGATCATCCGGATCCTCTTGGCCCAAGTCTACCTCCGGAGAAAATTGTCTCTCAGCGTTATACCAGTTCCTTCTTTCGTCTTCTGTCGGGCACTCAATATGCTAATAAGTCCACTTGAATTTAGCTTTCTTGTAGTGTTCAGGAACTATTTTCTCCGGGTCATATGTTCAGTGTTCTAGCACCCCAAGTTGATAGCTTTTCATCGCTTCTCCCTCCGCTGCTACTTCTTTGAAGTCCTTAACTGTGCACGCGCCGATGGTGAGGGGTAGTGGGGGCCATGGCTTCTTTTTGCCTTTAGACAGGACGCTGGAGAAGCCTTGAGACATTTGGAAGCATACCTCCTGAATGAGCATTTTGTCTGTAACAAAGTGAGACATAGCATGTGGTGCCCTGAAAGATCTAAAGACTCGGATGAAAGTATATCCGGCGAAAGGGAACCAATGTGCCACTTGGATTAGAGTCTCTCTAGCTCGCCAAGACATGCAGGGGGTGTCTTGGCCAAATAGTCTTCTATATAGAGCGGGGATAAATACTTGGGAGATCTTCTCTATATCCTGTTTATACCTGGACTCCCAAAACACCTTGATTTGCAGATGAATTGCACGAGTCTGCGTGGAATCCCAGTTGTGTGCCCATCCCTCAAAGTGTAGCCTTGCGCAAACAGCATCTAGTAGGTAAGAGGCCATGTAAAATTCGAAAGGCATTCCATCATCTGGGGCCAATGCCGCGGATAAGTTTGTCTGCATCGAAGTCATCAATATGCCGGCCCAGTTGAAACGGGTGCCATGTGCCATTACATGCTCCATGATAGTAGCCCAACTACCGCTGAAAGTGGAGCAATCAGAGCGCCCGTAAAGTCTGCAAAGCATGGCAGCAACTAATTTATAAACCTTTCTCAGGCTATCCATCGAATATTCTTGGTCTTTCTTGACTTTAAATTTCTTGGGCTCCTCCCACCATTGTCTAATAGTATCAACTACAGGAACTACGTGAGAAATAGCCCATTCTGGTGTGAAGTACTCTTATGGGCGAGGCAACGAGTAATAAAGGTGGGCATCTGAGCCTACAAGCGTAGCAAACGCCCGGCCTTCACTATCTCGGATCACGAACTTCTTAGGATCCGTTTTCTGTATGATCCAGTATATAACCTTTGGGCATGGAAATATGGCCGGATGTGCCCCTGCGAGATGCAGTTTGGACCTTTTTACTTGTAAGTATATTTCCCGGTCTGGGAGATCTTCTGGGAATTCCTCTTCCGGTATGGCGAACTCATGATACACTTGGTACCATCGCATGATGTGTTCTTTTGCAAATGTACATAGTGTAGCCCTGTATATCGGGGGTGGAGATATCATGTCCAGCTCCTCAACTTCTTATACCACTTTCTTGTCCTTCTTTCGGGACAGCGGGGGTGCCATGTCGCTGGAATCCGATAGAACAGGTATACACTCCACGTCTTCTTCAAGTTCACCTGTCAAATTCATAAAGGAATCCCAGGATAAGAACGACATGATGATATAAAGCCAATTACAGTTTATCAATGAACCTCAGTTGAGACACATGCAAAATTGGTTACTAGTTTACTAGGTCGTAGGGTCGCAGAATGCAAGAAGAAACCTATATGCGACCTTGCGACTTGGTCGCAGGGTCGCGAGGTCGCAAATTTCGAAATCAGAGGAAAATGCGACCTTGCGACCTCGCGACTGGGTCACTGGGTCGCTGAGTCGCAACTCTCCAAAAAATTTGGAAATGCGACCTTGCGACCTTGCGACTGGGTCACTGGGTCGCAGGGTCGCAAATTCCAAAATCTGAAGAGAATGCGACCTTGCGACCTCGCGACTAGGTCGCTGGGTCGCAGTCACATTAGGGCTTGCCGGGGGGTTTTGGGCGCACACGGCGTGAAGGTTTTCTCCCTCTAACTGGAAAATTATAAGGCTAAAAGGGTCTAGGCAGAGTTGAGGGGTGGCTTTGGGAGCAGGGGACAAGGCCATGAAAAGCTGAACAGGAAATGTGGTGAGTTTGGGCAGTTGTGGTGAAGCAGGGTTAAACAAAACATTCAAAACTGGAAAAGAAACATCAAAGTTCATGCAGAGGGGAATTTAAAGGTCTGGGCAAGCATGAATTTGGCAAGAAATGTCTACAAAGGAAAAAGTAGGAGAGAAACGGAAACTTACCCAGGAAAATCGCGCTAGTCAACCTGTCAGAGCCGTTTTTTTTTTTCTATTCGCCGATCGTGAGAAATGCGACCTAGCGACCTCCTTTATATAAAAGGTCGCACGTGCGGGCATTTAATGCGGGGTCGCTGGGTCGCAAATCTAGTTATTCCAGAGTTTTGCGACCTCGCAACCTTGCGACCTCGCGACCTGGGGTCGTGGGGTCACAAGGTCGCTGGGTCGCACTTTTCACTAAAATTGGAGTTTTGTGACCTTGTGACATTGCAACCTTGCGACCTGAGGTCGCAGGGTCATAAGGTCGCGGGGTCACATTTTTCACCAAAAGTTTAACTTTGCGACTTGGTGACCTTGCGACCTTGTGACCCTTAGGTCGCGGGGTCGCGAGGTCGCAGAGTCGCAGTTTTCTAAAAATGAGTTTATTGCGACTTGGCGACTTAGCCTTGTAGATTTTCACTTGGTTTTTCTCTACTTTCAAGGGGCTCCAAAAATTTTTAAGTGGGATTTTTGGAGGGTATTGTAGAAGCTACAACACTAGGTTTGAAGAATGTTAATTTGGATTTCTATGAAAATTGCATTTATGGAAAACAAAGAGAGTCAGATTTCTCAAAGTTGGGAAAGAAAAGAAGAGTGAAAAATTGGAGCTTGTGCATATAGATGTATGGGGACCTACTCAGGTATCATCTCTCGGTGGCTCTCACTATTATGTTACGTTTATGGATGATGCAACTAGAAAAACTTGGATTTATTGTATTCAAAATAAATCTGATGTATTTGATATTTTCAAGAAATGGAAAGATTTGGTTGAGATTGAGACAGGAAAGAAGTTGAAATGTCTCAGATTAGACAATGGAGGTGAATATTGCAGCAAAGAGTTTGATAGGTACTGCTCAGAGCATGGAATTCGAAGAGAGAAGACAGTTCCAAGAACACCACAAGAAAATGGTGTGTCAGAAAGAATGAACAGAACAATCATGGAGCGTGCAAGGTGCATGAGATTGTATGCTGTATTGCCTTTACAATTTTGGGCAGATGCTGTAGATACTGATGTCTATCTAATAAACAGAGGGCCTTCAAGTTCCTTGGATGGTGGTATTCCAGAGGAAGCATGGATAGGTAAAAGGTAAACTACTATTTTTTAAAGCCTTTTGGTTGTGAGGCCTTTGTCCATATTAATAAAGAAAATAGAACAAAGCTTGAGGCAAAATCAAAGATATGTACCTTTATTGGATATGGTGTTAATGATTTTGGTTATCGCTTATATGATTATGAAAATCATAAAATCATTAGGAGCAGAGATGTAATATTCAATGAAAAGGTCTTGTATAAGAATCAGTTGCAGGAAAAGAGACAGGAAAACGAAAGCAAGAAATACACAATTCTTGATGAGATAACTGAAAAATTAAAGGTGCCTGAAAATAATATTAATCAACAACCACGGCAACATCAACCACCACAACAACAATAGGCACCTCAAACACCTGAAAGTGGTGTTAGAAGGTCTACCAGGATAAGTATACCCCCTGAACGATACTCTCCTTCATTGTATTATTTATTTTTTACTGATTCTGGTGAACCCGAATGTTATGAAGAAGCAATGCAGGTTGAAAGCAGGAAGAAGTGGGAGCTAGCCATGGAAGAAGTGATGGTCTCCTTAATGCATAACTAGACTTGGGACTTAGTCAGGTTGCGTGTAGGTAAAACTGCATTGCAAAATAAAAGGATTTATAGGCTAAAGGAAGAAGATGAAGGAAAACAGAGGTACAAAGCTAGACTTGTGGTGAAGGGGTTTGCACAGAAGAAACGTATTGATTTCGATGAAATATTTTCACCTATTTTTAAGATGACTTCAATCATAACTATTTTAATTCTTGTAACAGCGGAGATTTACATCTTGAATAGTTAGATGTAAAGACAACATTTCTCCATGGAGATTTGGAGCAAGCGATATACATGCAACAACCAGAAGGATATGAGGTCAAAGGGAAAGAAAAATTGGTGTGCAGGTTAAAGAAGAGCTTGTATGGCTTAAAACAAGCTCCAAGATAGTGGTATCTAAAATTTGACAAGTTTATGTCTGAACAAGGTTACACTAGATGTCACTCTGATCATTGTGTTTATCTGAAAAAGCAAAATAATGGTAGCTATATTATATTGTTATTGTATGTAGATGACATGCTTGTCACAGGGTCTAACATGTAGGAAATAAATGTGCTCAAACAAAAATTGGCAAATTCATTTGCAATGAAGGATTTGGAAGCTGCAAAACAAATCCTTGGTATGAGAATAGCCAGAGATAGGAAAAATTGAAAATTAACACTTTCTCAGAATGAGTACATACAAATGGTGTTGAAAAGATTTAATATGCACAATGCAAAACCAGTTAGTACACCTTTTGCTAGCCATTTAAAACTTAGTAAGGAGATGCGCCCAAAGACCCAAGAAGACATGGATTATATGTCTAAAGTTCCATATGCATCAGCAATTGGAAGCTTAATGTATGCAATGGTCTGCACAAGGCCTCATATTGCACATGCAGTGGGAGTTGTAAGCAGGTACATGAAAAATCTAGGAAAAGAACATTGGATGGAAGTAAAATGGATTCTCAGATATTTGAGAGGTGCCAAAAATCAAGAATTATGCTTTGGTGGTTCAAACATTTCTCTACAGGGATATGTTGATGCAGATATGGAAAGTGACAGAGATAATAGGAGGAGCACTACAGGATATGTATTTACTATAGGTGGAACAGTTGTCAGTTGGGTTTCAAAAATCCAAAGTGTTGTTGTACTTTCAACAATAGAAGCATAGTATGTTGCTGCTACAGAAGCTAGTAAAGAAATGATTTGATTACAAAGGTTTATGGATGAATTGGGTAAGAAGCATGATATGGGCATGTTATACAGTGATAGCCAAAGTTCCATTCATCTTGCAAAGAACTCAGCATTTCATTCCAGGACTAAACATATACATCTCAAGTACCATTTCATACAGAAATTATTGGAAGATGGAGAGTTGAAGCTGGATAAGATACACACTAGCCAGAATCCTACAGATATGCTAACAAAAGTTGTAACCAGGGAGAAATTGAGAATGTGCTCAGTTTCAATTGGTCTTCAAGGATGATGATGAAGATGAGAAACAGCCAGGTCCAAAGAGAATTCATTGTTCAACAAATGAAGTAGTGGTGGAGTTACTATAGTCAGTCTCCAAGTGGGATATTGTTGGGTGTGGAGCCTGATTTTCATCCTGATTCAGAGATCCTTGTTTTACCTAGATGTATACCCTGGGAAAACTGTACAATCTTGCAGCGGGGGGGTGCGGGAGGGACTTGTCCCCCCCGTGGGGTCCAGGGGGGCTGACCCCCTGGTTGGGGGGTCCGGGGACTAGCGGTCCCCCGGCGGGGGTTTCGGGGGCAGTGCCCTCGAAGCTAAAAACATATGTAAAATTGCCTTGTAAAAGTATAGTAATTTCTATTGAATTTGGGTCGTTCATTAGGAAAATGATCTAACGGTAGAAGTTATGTTTATTTTAGGGTTTTTCGCCCTAGAAGGCAACCCCTCGCTTTTATGAGGGTATTGTATTGCGGCTGTGTATCATATATGTATTCTCTCAGAGGGAAATAGATAGGGAGACTATGAGAGAGAAAAAAGGATATTAGAGCAGATCTGTTGTAGGTTTTGTCTCTTCATTTTTTCTAGATAATAGAAAGGAAGGACTAGCTGTTTGGGGTGGACGTAGCCCAAACTGTGTGAACCACGTATATTTGTGTCTCTCTGGTTTTATATGTTTTTTGTGCTTGTATTTTCCGCATATTTTATGTGTTTCATTTCTATATAATATATAATTTTCTAACAAAACAAAATCATATGCAACACATTTTTCCTTCAATGATAAAGTTACTTTTACAATAAAATTTACTGTCAACACCATAAATATCATTTTCCATTGAAACCTTTTATTGTTCACTACAAAAGCATAGTTCATGAAAGCATCCTTGCCTCCATCTTCTGAGATTGTCTATCTCTCTCCAGTTTGTTGATTACATTCACCTTTACTCTTTTTTCAAGTTGTACAAGTAACATTGTTTTCAAATTTCTGTTGTGTACCAACCTCTACCAATATATTCCTAAGTTCTTGGGTACCTTCTTTTCCTCTCCTCTTCATAGCCTTTTCTGGATTAACTATACCTCCTTGGACTGAATTTTATTTATAAATATCTGATCTAGCATCTTCCATAGTACAATATTTAGTAAGATCCCTTTCCATTAATGCTCCATTATGTCTTTCCAAGACAATTTCTGGTCCATTAACTATTAATACAGGTTCATAATTTTTTAATAAAAATGAAACAGATAATCCCATTACCTCAAATTTTTGCACTAGACATATACTCTTGGTTGTTCCTGTCACAAGGCTATCTTCATAATCTCTTTTCTTCTTTTTCAATCTGCAATTTCCTTTTATTTTCAAACTCTTTACCATCTATTTTCCAATTCTTACTAAATTCATCACCTCCAGGTTTCATGGTAGTCTTCAACATTTTTCCATCTTTAGTGTCTTTGAACACATGTTCAGTCAAGAACTATTCCATTAAAACTATCTCTTCTAACATCTTCATTTCTTTAGCAACCTACATAAACATTTCTTGTAAAGATTGTTCATCACCTGCATACATGCACAAATCATCAATTTCAAAAATACTAGGTTCCTCTTCCTTTGATGTCTCAATCATCACATCTCTTTGTTGATCCAAACTCGTCCAACAGTTCAGAATTTCATCAATGATTCCTTCCTCAGCAAGGTAATATTCTTGCTATGGTCTATAATAGTCATCTTCCATCTATAACTTAGCTATTCTGAGTTCCTCTCTTAATCTGATATACATTCTCCTCTTTATCTGCTTTTGTAACATCTTCCACATTATCTTCTTTTTCATAATCCAACCTTAAATCTGGTCTTTCTCACACTTTTCTAGTAGCATATTATTGCATCAATACTTGCTTTCAATTCTACAATGTCTCTGTCAAATGACTCTTGACTCATTTCCTTTCCTTTTCCATTCTTCTTGGCATCTTTCTTTCTTCCATTGTGGCTTCTCTCTGAATCCCTTTTATGACTATCAGTAGTCACTTCCTCCTCCATCTCTATGATCTCCTTACTCACTACGAGATGTACTAAGCCTCTACAACAACAAGTCCTCCCTACTACCACTTACCTCCCCAATTACCTCTCTAGACTTGGTATTTTGGCAAGCATTGGTTCTCTATTTCTGGAACCTTTTGAGAACTCTCTTATACTCTCTCTAGGCTTATATCCTTAACTCACCTTCTCTTGAGAACACTTCAGCTGTTCTCCCTATCCAAACTTTAGCTGGAATATTTAGGTTCACTGCCACTGCCACAACTCCTTTATCTCTTTACACAATCTGCTACTCTGTGTTGCTACTATCATTCTCTTCCTCATAAGAAAAAAATTCAAATCAAACATTAAACTATAACTCATACCTGAGATATATTTAAATTATTTATCTCTTTGAGCTTCCACTGACTTGGAAAATACACATGCTACTTTACTTTTCGTTGTGTGCACTTCAGTTCTTCTGTCAACTAAATTTCTTTTCTTGTTGACTACATCCATATTCATTTTATTTCCTTACAACATTTATGTTGCAATTTCTTCATTCACTTCTTCATCACAGCTACTTGGCTAAAACTTCTGTTGCTATTTTTCACTCTCATACATATATCATTGAAGTTTTTAAAACTAGAAAAACCTCTACCTAATTATGTCTTTCTCAAATATTTTTCACAATATGCCTTTGATGAAATGATGAAGTTATCATTACCTGTAGTATCTCAGAATCCATCCTCTTTGCATAAATCATTAGTGTCTTGTTCTTCATCTAGTGTATCGAATTCATTACAATGTAAACTATATACATGTTGGAAATAAAATTCAATCTTTCAATCACCTCCACAGAGAATTAGTCTTGCTCTGAAACCAAATGATGCAGGGTTAAGTAACTAATCCAAATTTTACTGTAAGACCATTACCAACCCCACCAATTTCCCAGGATAATGAAAATTATCCTACTTTATAAGTGGAGCTTTTATTAATAGAACCATATATTATAACTTCAACACCCAATCCACTTCATAATTTAAAGCAGAATTCTTTTTAATCAATCTTTACCAACTTTGTTGTCTGACTTAACTTATATACTCAAACCAAAGTTATTGACACATGCCCAATATACACTAAGCCTTAGATAAATTAATGCATTACTAAACCAATATGCTAACCTTTATATTTTTGAAATGATAACCGTTGATTCCTTCCACTCGGATCCAACGATCATAGTGTTATATCACATTCCAACTAGTGCGAGGGATAAAGAGTTGAAAATGCGTGATATGGGCAGTTTCCCATTACTGTCAAATGCGACGTGTAAGTACTTTGTTCCATCGCATTGAAAAAAAACTTTACCATTTACTACCCTCAAGGTTTTCGAATACCGCTCACCGTTTTCCAAAACCATTTCCCTTTTCTGCGATCAATTCGACTCAAAACTCCAACCTCTCTTCACCATTCCACCTTTGATTCACGGTTCCTTAATAATATGGGTTTCCAAACGCACATATTTCTGTCATGCTTCCACCGTATCACTTCAAATTCATGGTTTTAACCAAATTTTTAGGTTCCACCTTTCACAAAACTCACTTCATAGTTTTGATCCTGAGATCTATGGACTTACATTCCAATTCCGAACGTGATTCCAACAACATATGAGATTCCACATGAAAATAGCAAATTATCATGTCGTTCCTTTTACAGTTACTCCTCTATGCATCAGACCTCAAATATTTTTTCATTGACGATTAACTCAGATCTTCATAAATCCCAAACTCTTTTTATGCAACAATCATCTCTCGTTTTATCACTATGACCATCCTCTGAACTAAGCAGATTTACCAGCCATTAAATCTCCTTCTCGTAATAATATTTCATCAGAGTTTATCCAATTAGGGTGTTATTACACATGCATCATAATTGTTTATTCACATATTATACATCGTGTAGAAAACAAACCAATTCAATCTGCGTTCAATTTTTCATTAATTGTATAGACACAAATAAACGTTATACAAAATATGGATCTGGCCTAATGTATCCTTACATCGCCCTTTTATCTTTTTCTGCCTATGTCGTAGGCTTACAATCAAATTCCTTCAATCATATATCTAACTCTCATTCCTCTCTCTCTCCTCTCATATGCGGGCTTACACTTATAAATATATTTACATAATTATGGATTAGTCGAATCCTTGATCCTCTACATAAATCACTCAACTAAAACCTATTTCTCCTCTTTTGACTCAACAAATTCTGAATTTAGACTTTGAAATACCTCAAATCCTCACTTTCCTAGGATTACTCACTCATCCCTAACATTTCTACAACTAATGACATTTTCTCCAATAATCATTTTATAATTAAATTTGCTCAAACTCAACTAAACTTAGGAAAATAAATAAAATGATTAAGGGAACCCAATCCCTTTAGTAAATGTGAAATAAGACTCATGGGTCTTATAAGTTTCGAAGAATGCGCATGCATCAAATAGCATAAGAAGGATGAACGATGAGGATTTTTATCGAGAACTAGCTAAAATTAATTTATAGCTAGAGATGATGAGATAAATACTACAACAAGATGAGGAAGACATAGATATAGATGGACTATACACAGGAGATTTAATTGGACTTTGCTACAGGAGAGTCCGATACAACGGACAATTAATTAATTAAGGAAAGAACTCAGGACAATTGAGTATGAAGAAGCGGGTTACATATGTTGATCTAGGTTTTTTAACTTCAAGGATGCATTTAGATTTACATATAATGGAGCATGTTAACCCGATAAGTTAAACCACATGAAAGTTAAGTTGAAAAACATAAGCAAACATGAGATCAAGTCACAAGGATTTGATTACGGGGATGACCCAATGTGGACGATGTCTTTGGTCCTTGCTCAAAAGTGGTGAGGCATTCTTTTATTAAGTGGCATCAAAGAAATAAAGTATAATAAAATTTACAAAAATTACTCTTATACCTCCAATATGGATGATGGACTCAAAATGGAGAACTCAGCTAGAGAAACAAATGTCACCAATTAATTCCTGGTACGGAAATGTGCAAAATCGACTATAAACCTTCCAAATTATGACAATGTCACCTTTGTACTTTAAGGGAAGTATCAAAGAATATTGTTGATGCCCTAGCTCATGGTTCCAACCACTGGACCGCTCTTGATTCCACCGATCCACCCTCCTAGCCGCTCCCTGGTCAAATGATTTGAGAAGATCCTTAATAAAAGAATTGGTGGAGTTATCAATGGGATCGTTTGGACCATTGGTGGAGGTTATAGCTTGCAGCGAGTAGGAGGGGGATTCCAACCCCACCAACCCCCCTACATAGAATAGTGTGTTTCGATGATGCAGCTGGAATTTTAATTTTTGTAAACATTAATTTTTTCGGGGGTGCCTGGGAGGCAAGCCGATAGGGCTGGCTAGGCGGGTTCAAGCCCCGCCGCCCTCATAAAAATAATTGGAAATTATTGGTGGGGTGAGGGGTAGGTCCACTGGCATGTCCCTTTCCCAATATATAATATATGTTATGTATGGTTGGGTTAAGTGGGGGTGGTGACCTACTGACCCTTTTTGGGTTTTTTTTATATATTATAAAATATTAACCTCCTGCAGGCATGGCTCGGGTGGAAAACCACCACCGCTATATATATATATAAAACTAAGCCTTTTTAACTTTGCCAAAAATAAGGGTTATTGGGAAAATTAACTATTCGAAAAGTTTGTCAATTTCTGGTGGCCATATTTCATGCATTGGGTTCCTATCAAATTGTTAACTCCTTAAGCCCGCCCCTTGTCCAAGTCTCACTAAAACTTTGACCAGCAATAACTTGACCATATGAATTTGGATTTGAGTATCGTTCACACCATTGGAATCATGACGATGAGCACTACGATTTGGTCCTCGTTTCACTTCCATATGAAAACTTTTATTTTTGAGATATTTTCAAGGACACTTGTAATTTTGGATCCTACTAGGTCATTCCTCCCAACTGAGGAGCTTTTGTTCCTCCAAAATCATGAAAACATCTTGCACACTTCCTATGTCTTTGTTAATCCACACTTTCAACATCTGCATTGCAGGAATATCTGGTACATTGTTTACAACAACATACAAAACAACACATGACTCAAAAAAACCCATACTTTCCAAGAGTTTATAATGCATACTCTTTGGTCAAGTCTACATTAATACAAACCAATACCCTAGCTATGAAAAAAAAGGAAAAAAAGATCATGGTTGCTTTAATAAGAAATGGAAAACACATCATAATTTTTACAATTATTTGCAACACATGATTTACAAAATGTAGCCATGAAAAGCTACTATATCTATTAAAACCATCTCTTACTCAATAAAGTGGACAACCATGAATTTGGTTGATTTGTTTGCTGAACATATTCGCTAGCTCACTTTGATATCAGTGCTTTCTGGGCATGGAGCACCTGACACGTGGCTCTCTGGTGTCCAACCTCGTTGCAATAAATGCAATGATTATATCTCCTCCAATTAAAACATAATTATGTCAGTGAAAACACCCTAGGGTCAAAACTATGGACTTGGACTAAATATCACACACTAGAAAAGTCCTAAAAGATAGCACACATAAACATATTATAAGGAAGTTGGTGGTGGAACAATTATACTAGCAACCTTCTTCCCATCCATTTTAGTTGCGAACTCGGCACAAGTGCACTCACAAGATATGGAACAGCCCCATAGAAGACTACAAGAGTATGACTAATATATTTCCTACGTATAGAGAAGATGACACTGACCCTCCACCTGTGTATGGTCTATTGAATGAAATTCCACTATGGTCACCACCTACAATAACATGACCTAAGTGGTCAGTCGTAAGAAAAATCTACACCCAAGGGTAGAACACATAACCCAAAAAGGAGAGAAGACTAGAACCCCCTTTATAGTTACCTTTGAAGTGGTCCATAAGTGATAAAAATACCGTTTGTACGTGTGTAAATTACGCTATATCTTGCCACCCGAAACTAAGTCAAATGGGTCATGTAACCTTGCCTATCCTACATGTGACCTCATGCTTAAACCTCTTATGAAAAGGGCTTCCCAAAACACACTACTACAAATGGATTTTACTGCCTATCACAAGCTGCTAAGTTGATTTTTGGTCTTGGAGCAGTTAACTCACACTCTTATCCCCTAGACCCTAGCCTAATCTAGTGTTGGTGTACTAGCAGTAAAACTAATTTACACAAGTAATTGGTTGTTGTTTACACAAGTAGGAAGTGACGTGAAACTAAGATGGTGTGTAAGACTCTTAGTTAGTCACCCTAATGCAGCGATGTGCAATTTTTTTTTTTCAATTCGAGGAATTCTATCTATGAGTGTGTAAGATTTGTTCAAAGCGCACCAGTGCATATGATAATTTATTTTTCACTAAATCTTCCTAAATGAAAAATATCCCAAGAATTTTTGAATTCTAGACTCAAAAAATACCAAAAACAAAATAAAAAAGAGAGACAAATGCAAGTTTCCCAAGCAAGAACAAAAATCACTCCAAAAGTGAAACAACTAGCGAAACAAAACCCAATCAAACACACTCAAAGAAATCAAACTGAAATCCAAAGTGAAATAAAATTAGATGCAATGTAAATCAAGCTAGGGTTGCAACAGAATGACTCAACCAGGGCTAGTTTTCTACAAAGGACTAAACCAAACCCTACAAGAAAGAAGGCCTAAACAAGATCTAATGAAGGCAATGCAATATGACAAAACACTTTCAAAAGAAATTTTTCAGATGATAGTTTCACAACCGGTCACAACACCATATTTTGTGACACAAATGACCAAAATATCTGAGAGATTGCTCAACAAGAAGGAACAAAAATCTGAAAAAACCACAAAATATGAAGGAAACATGTAAATCATGTATAAACAATTGTTGAAGACAACCAACCAAATTTGGTAATGAATTCAAGAGGCACAACTCAAAACTCAATCCAAGGCACCCAGTCAAAACTCAAAAAAAAATCAAACAATAATGAGTGATGGAATACCTTAAATACACCAATCAAAATAAATCAAATCAAGGACATACAATATTTGATCAGCTATATAAAATGATATCCCAACCACATTTTCAAAACATCAGTAAGCAACAACAAACTTGATGCCTAACGAAAGAGAAGTCATCTAAAGAGGAACTTAACTAATCCAAAGAGAAGCTACTAAACAACACAGATCTGGACAAGATCTAGCAAACATACAAGAAGCCCAGAATGTATAAATGAAGACACATAAGTTCGAGACTAAAATAAATGGTTTTTCAAGGGATAAATCCTTAACTGTAGGCACAAGCTTGTCAGCCAGTGGAGAAGGATCCTTGGAGGTAGGCACAAGCTTGTAAGGTAGCGGCTAAGGGAAAAAATCAAATATTCCCTATAAAATTGTACAGAGGCCAAGAGGCAAGAAAAACATAGAGATAATAAACCTTGAAGATAGTCAACAAGAATCAGAAAAATATGAGAAAACTCATCAAATTAGATAAGAGAGGATCCGATCAATATCAGAGGAAAAGTGGACACCAAGAGAGTGTGCTCTCATTGAAAGCACCAACATTGTTGCATCAGAAATTGCAAGGAGTTGTTGCTCCATGATCTAGTGTCTGATTATATCACCAGACAAATAGAGACAAGAATAATTAGACAAAAGAGATCCCAATCCCATATGATCATCAAGAAGCATGCAACCAATTTTACACTATGAGGAAGAGAAATGGCACCATGCCTCCTCATAGATTGGGGATGGATCTTGAGTTCGTAGCAGAATCCTTGGCTCCAATCATGCGATTTTCTTAATCTGCAATCAATCTCAACACCTACATACAGCCACAAAAACTCAAGGACGATAATTGATCTTCCTCGGAAGATCATTAGATCAATAATGATATAAACTAATTACAAGATATGTTGAAAGCATAATCATGTAAGGGAGAGAATATAAATCTTCATTAATAATATAAAATGATACAACGCTTTATACCTTCGCTTCCACGTTTCCTCTCCGCAATCCAATAGATTTTCCCCACTATCTCTAAGAAATGATAATGAATAGCACACACATATGACCAAGACCTCACAATATCTCTATCTAGTAGCAAAATGGCAACATAGGATCAAGGTATCATGTCACCAAAAGACTCGCTCCCCAAAAACTAGCCTGACCCTCTCAAATGATCAAATATAAATAAGTGGAAGAGAGATCCCAGGAGGATTAATATGGACACTCAGGACGATGAGAAGTTACTGAAGCTTCTGATTGATGAGTCTTGGCCAACTCGAATAGATGAGAAATCAATCTGATCTCCTAGGGACCAAGTCACTTTATAACATTCCCTTGGTTGCAGGCACATAAAGGGCTAAAAAGGGGCCTAGCCGCAGAAAAAAAAGGGCCTAGTAGCGCCTATAGGGTCTTGGTTGTGGGAACAATCCTTCCTACCTACTGCTAAGGGTCAAAATGGCTTAAAAATGCTCCTCATGTCACGAAAAATTCATCTAAACATGAGGGATAAGGGTTAGTGATCCAAGGGTAGAAAAATAGATTGATAACACATATCGAGAGAGTTGAGGACCCACAAGTTATGAGGTATCTTGTCATGGTCAAAAAAAATAAATTACAAGTGCAACATATCCCATCTCCACAATCCATATGGATGATTGGTAACATTTGTTATTAAAAAGGTGTTTGTGCAAATAATGAGAGGGTTGACGTTCTTTTTATTTTGATTTTTTTCTAAAATGGAAGAGATGGTACTCGAGTTTCAATTCGAAATGTGGTATGCCTATGAAATTACTCATGCATCGATGATTAAGGGAATCCCAGGATGAAGGCAACAATTATGAAGATAGAAACAATTTAAATGCTCAATGTTTTCCATATGTAGTGAATGAAAATGAGCTAGATCCAGTGGAGGAGAAAAATATGGAGACTTATTAACTGAGTTCAATAGTTGAATTCATGAGACATATAGTTAAAAATAGAATATCGAAAACTCTATACAACATCGCTCATCAATATTTCATGTGTTTGGTGTTGTGTCATTCACACCAAATTGGATACTCAATCAAGCAAGTATAGATTTGAATAAACAGGAGTCTGATGTGGACATTGATGGTAGAGTCAAAATGTTTCATGACATGGATTTCAAAAACATAGACTCCATAAGGAAAATCCTTTCGCACCTGTGATAGGGAGATTTGGAATTCCATTATACTATGCCACAATAATTTTGGATTAAATATTTTTGTTATGAGTTAAGTATTCTTGAGCAAGTTAAAATGATCCCCATGTGCAGAAGGTTGTTATCTACAAATTTAATGTATGGAAAAATTTAGAACGATGGTGTCTCCCAGCATATTTTCATGGCTTTCCAATCCAGTTTCATTTTGGTTCGAGGAAATATAATTTTGGCTCTTGTGTTAATAATCTTGCAAAGAAAACTTTATTATCATTAACAATGATCAATTTGATAAAGCAACAGTAATGGGGTGTATTCAAGGAAGTGAAAATTATGTTTATTGTTGTGGTTGCAGCAAATATGCATTTATTTAACGAATGAATATGAGACATATGTCTATACATATAATAATGGAATTTGAGAAAAGTTTTGATTAAAATATTGAGGACACTTTCTAAACAGAAAAAATGAATACAACTATCTGTCATTCATCCTATGGTAAACTGAAGAAGATCAATACCACACATTATCCTCGAGAGACTTATAAAATGAAGCAACATGCTCAAACAAAAGTTTCCCTTATAGATCCTAAATGTTTCCCATGTGTGAGTGAGGGAAAATAGTAGTAAGGCTTTCATTAGTTTATTCCTAATTTTCCCTCATGATGTATCCAACTTCTATATTTGTGATTTCATTTCCAGGACTTCAAGGATGCCTCTTTTGAGTGCCTTTATGAAAGTGACTACATAGCTCCACTTGTATACATTTTGGTAAAGGTAGGAATCATTACTGCATTAGTTTCACTATTTAATCATTTAAATTGGTACTCACTTTGTCATTGTTATGCATGAAAAATATTCTTACCCACTGTCAACTGGTTTAAATTGACTATGTAACACCTTCCATCTTCCCCACATATTCCACCCCATTGAAGTGTACTTGGTTTAGAATGCAATAAAATGAATAATTTCCCTTATTGATCAAACCTTTCTTTGATGGTATTTATCTAATAGATAAATGTTTTTCATATTAATCACATCTTTAGGATTTGGTCAACATTTCGAACCATCTAATGTGGTTCATCCTCACAACAAGGTGAAGAAGGATATTGATCTCAATGAATAAATAGTAAGGATGCATCATTGCTCGGAGATAGCTACTAAAACTAGTCATTAAAAGCTAGTTGTTATTTAGTTAAATAGTTAGAAAATTAAAAGTTTTTAATAATTTAAAAATTTTATTCAGAAGGGTCAATGAATAATATAATAATATAGTAAAATGATTAAATTATAAATTTAATATATAAATAATGGAGAAGGGATAAATAATAGCATAGGGAATAATTTGAAAATATTGAAGTAGATATTAAAAAGGTAAATGAATAATATAGAATAATATAAAAACGAAAAATTATAATTATTATGTTGGCTTGAGGGGTCCTGACCCAGGTTCATAGGTTAAGGTTTGCCACCAAACCACTATATTACTGGCCCTTTCGGCAGTGGTCTGCTTGAACAGGAAAAAATTTCACTTGAAGCAATATGGGAGGGTGCTGGATCCAGGTTTCCGCACCCTGGGAGAGGGTAGGTAAGTCAAGAAGAGCTGCGTTCAACCTTATAGTTACCAGATATTATATCAAAGAGCCCTGATCCACTAATATTATTCGCATTCATGTGTGCAATACCAATTATAATCATAGTAACTAACATATCATAGACTTATATAACATTACCGCAGTTATCAAAGGAATCCTTGCATAAAGCATAACAGATCAAATCCATATCACAACATAAACAAGTAACACAAGTACTTTCGAAACATATATCAATAACATAGAAGCATACATACTTAATCATATATCATAGATTCACATCAGCAGTAAGTCCAATACATTCAGATATTCCAACAGCCTTCCACATTCATTAATCCTTCATATTTACTTACAATACCCATAACCCAACCTGCGCACATAGTAGGAGGGTCTGCACACAATAGGATAGAGGATCTCCACACACAGAGCCAGTAGGAGTCCTTACTCAACCAACCCTACAGATCTAATAGTTCTCATGTAGCATCAATTCCAATTCGTTCCTCCTTACAACTCAAAAAGGTTCAACTATTTATACTACTTTAGCCTACGCATCCAATGGTCCACAAATAGTAGTTTTCAGATCCTTGGTCTACCCTTGACCCAATTATAATGCATTAGGGGATTTGACCCACCCCAAAACCACTGCATTAGACTAAATATAATAAAAAATGTACAAAATGGACAAGATTCGCAGCTTTGTAGGAGACCTTGTTCCAACAGTCCCCCAACACAATATTGTGACTCGTCTCGTGTCACTGAGATGGTGGGGTCTCCACCTGCACTTGTTCAGATACTCCAGCCATATAGTCATTTGATCCGATATGGTTTGAGCCGACTACCATTGACATAACCTGGTAGCATATCATCGCGCAAGGTAGCTAGCCTAACAGCTTCGCCATCCGTGATCTCCTTAACTGTGTAGGGACCAAGCCAATGCTCTCGAAACTTCCCTGGATGCTTTGTAAACTGGCTATCGTATAAGAGGACCAATTCACCCTCCATGAATGTATTTTGGATAATATGTCGATCATGCCAGGCTTTATCGCAAGCCTTCTAGACCTGCTGATGGAAATTAGCAAGAAAACAATCTTCCTCCAAAGCCATAAGCTACACTAATCGCTCCTCCATGATGTCAGGTGCTGCCACGTTTGTAAATTCTACAATACACAAACTAGGAACAATATAATCCATGGGGATAACGGCCTCTTTACCATAAACCATCCTAAATGGGGTTTTTCCTGTTAGCTTCTTACAGGTTTCTTGATAGGCCCAGAGGACCAATGGGATACACACGTCCAAATCACTATGATCAGCACTGCATACCTTTTTCAGTGCTTGCTCCAAGATTTTATTAAAATATTCAACCGTGTCTTTTTGCTGTGGGTGATATGGTGTACTCTTCACATGATGGATCTGTAACTCCTCGGTCAAAGCTTGGATTGTTTCATTAACAAATTACGTACCTCTGTCGATCATGAGGATCTTTGGACATCCAAATCTGGTCAGGATTTGTTCAAAGATGAAATGTGTAGTGATATCCGCAGTGCAATCCTTTACTGTTTGTGCTTCAACCCACTTGGTTACATAATCAGTGGCAGTAATAATGTAGCACGTACCCATCTTCTTCCCTAGTGGGTTGATAGGCCCTATGAAATCGATAGCTCACTTATAAAATGCTTATAGAGCCATTTGCGGTTGAAGGGGCATTTCATATATGCAGGACCGCCTCCCTATTCGTTGGCACTTATCGTAGGCTTTATAATAATCGTAGGCGTCACTATGCAGGGTTGGCCACCATAACCCAGCTCTCAAGATCTTTTGCACCATTGCTTTTCCTGAGTAGTGACCTCTTGCTACTTCGTCATGAGCCTTTGCCAAGATAGCTTGCCTTTCATGCTCCCAAACATATCGTCACAATACTTCATCTACTCCCATCTTATATAAATGACTTGCGATGATGGTAAAATATGTTGCTCAGGTGACTAACTCTTTCTTATGTTGTATAGAGTACTCTGGAGGTGTCATCCTAGTAGTCAAGAACTGAATGATATCGTCTAAGTGTGCATCTACTACCTTAATATTAAATAGTTGCGGATCAGGTAATTCGGCTTCCAGGTCATTTGACTCCTCGCTACTCTCTATTTAGGACAAGTGATCCAGCCCAACATTTAACTTTCCCAGCTTGACGATGATTTCAAAGTCATACTCCTGAAATAGCAGTAGCCATCGGCATATTCCCCCCCCCCCGCAACATAGGCTCATTTACCAGGTACTTTAAAGCTGAATGGTCTGTGAAAATTTTGAAGTGTCCTCCTAACAAGTAATTTCAATATTTCTACAAAGCATAGACCATGGCCAATCCCTCCTGCTCTATGGTGGAGTAGTTGCATTTCACACCAGAGAGTTTCCTACTTGCAAAGTAAATCGGATAGTCAATATCTCCTTCTCCCGGCTGCTTAAGGACAGCCCCAAGAGTAATGCCCAATGCAATGACGTGAACATGAAATACCTTCTCCCAATTAGGAAAGATGAGAATAGGTGTCGAGACCATATTTTCTTTAAGTAACTGAAATCTCTTTTGACACTCGCCATTCCAAAAGAATGAAACATCCTTCTTGAGCAATTTTTCCATAGCGGCAGTAATCAACGCATAGCCTTGAATGAATTTTTTGTAGTAGCTCATGTGTCCAAGGATCGAGCACATCTATTTCTCTGTGGTTGGTACTGACAATTTTATGATAACTGAGATTTTGGCAGGATCCACCATTAATCCTTGCTGACAAACTATGTGGCCAGGAAAGATTCCGAAGGGTACGCAGAAGATACACTTCTTGATATTTAGGGAAATTTGGTGTTTCCAGTAGGCATCCAACATCATGCACAGGTTTCATACGTGCACCTTTACCAGACCAAAGACAGTCCAATCATTGAAATACACCTTGAGGAACTTCTAGATTAATTCCTTGAACACTGCGACCACAACCTGTGAGAAGATAGCAGCGGCATTCTTGAGTCCAAACAACATGATAGTATACTGAAAAAATCCCCAATCAGTGGCGAATGTGGTTTTTCTATGGTCTTTAGGTGTGATTCTGATCTGATGGTATCCTGAGAACTCATCCGTGAAGGAGTATGCTTCTTGTCCTCCCACTCTGTCCAAAATTTCATCTGAGAATGGTATCGGGAAGGGATCATGAACACAAGAATCGTTCAACTTGCGCAGGTCCACACAAATATGAATCTCCCCCTTAGTTTTTTTCTCCTAAAACACCATTGGATTGACCAGCCTAACTATTCAACAAGTTCGATGATACCTTTAGCAACCATTTTATCAAGCTCTCCCTTAACCTTCTACTTATACTTTGGGTTCAACCTATAAGGTCGCTGCTTTGCGAGGCGTGGACCAGGTTTGAGCATGATATACATGACCCCTAAGTCCCTCGTGATCCCTTTCAACTGCAAAAACTTCATCGAGAACAAGTCCTGGTATTCTGTAAGTAATTCAGCCACTTTTCCTACTGTATCCTCATCCTTGTAGTCCTCAATCTTAGCCAACTTATGCTGCTCTTTCGTCCCAATGTTTACCTCGCTCAGCATGACAGCCTTAGTGACATTCACTTATTGGAGTGGAGGTCTTGTAATGGCATGCTCCCCTTCCAACTCTGGAATAGAGATAGACCGCGGATCATCTTCACCTTCCTCCCTTGCCAAGCTGCAATAGTTGAAAATATCCTGCATCTGCATTTCCCATGTCGGATCTTCTGCAATATTCGCATTGCCGGATTTTCCAAACACAAATGTATCTATGTCTTGCAGAGCTTTTTCAAGCATCTCGAAACCCCCTATCAGTCTGAATGTGCCTATGAAGTTATTCTTCATAGTTTCCCAATGGCGGGTGCATTGATGTATCTCTGCATCCAGGTACCATGCAATAGGGATTGGACCCAACACATGAATGAATAAGTGAACCCATTCTTCTGTAGTTTGGTTACCCCACGTCTTTATCTATGCAACCAAGTTTTCACGTGGATCCCCTGGGCCAAGGAACGTCTTGACCCGCACCTCCTCCAGAGTCTCAAATCGCAGGAGCATCATGTCCTGACAATCCTCCCAATCCTGGAATGCTCCCTTATGTGTTTCCCACCATCGTGCAAGGGTTGCACGCATAGCTAGGTTAAGGGCCCATAACATTTTTTCTTTGGGAACCTCAGCTTCAAATGCTCACAAAAAGTCCCTAATATTACTAGAACCATCAAAGTAGGGTAGGTATCTTACCTCTGAGGAAATGCAGCCGAAGTCCTTTGTGACTCGAAGGCATCACAATGCAGAGACATCATGTAACCAATTTTTCCGGCTCTCCATCTCCCCGTCGGAGTTAGAGAAGAATTCATTGTCCTTTTGCCAGCAGAGTACACGTTCCGTTGTAGGGTTGATCTAAACTTCATCCCGCGTAGTCAACTTATAAATGTGATCTACATCCTCTTCGTCACGCACCGGCTCTGTATACTGTTTTCCTTCCACAGGATCTAAAGGTACTATCACCCTTGTACCGTTATTTTCAAATACCATGCTTTGCTTCTTCAGGATAATGGTGCCTCCCATATCAATGGCCCAATCCAAGCCTAGGAGCATAGGGTAGGGGTCTGCATCTTCTACAATCTGAATTACTTCAAAATCAGCCTGGACCTTGACCCTTGTGATGTCTACCACTATCTTGGACAATCTCCCCAAGGGTATGATCTTCTGCTGATTGGCCATACACAGCTGGATAGTAGACCATTCTAGCTTAGGTTCCCCCATTCATTGCCAAGTTTGTTTAGGTAGTACATTCACATCTAACCCTAGGTCCAAAATAACCTGATCCATCTAGTAATCACCATTCTGCGTAGTCAACCGCATCTCCCTACCAGTGTGTTTCTTATATCTATATAGTTTGTGTACGTCCTTGATTTTCGGAGGTAGGCTAGGTCGTGCTGTGTAGATATCTATTAATGCCTGAAGATTTTCCACAGCCTTTGGGTTGCGCAGCAGCTTCATACATGCTTTTAAAAATGGTTTGACCTCCTCATTTGCCTTGAGGTTTCCCGACAGCTGAGAAGTAGATGCCTTTTCCTCAGAAAAGTCTTTGTGAGCTACGAAAAATGTTTCTTTTTCCTTTTCTAGATCCAAACCTTCTTGCTTGATAACTTCTTGTCAGATCAAAGGTTCGATCGCAGTCTTCTCCCCAGGCCCCCCAGTGGCCATCCCACTACGTGTTATGACATTCACTCTTGGATCTTGGTCTCGCAGTTCAACCTTAACCCTCTGCACATTTTGTGTAGGTGTCAGCTGCTTCTCTTGTATCTTTTCTATCAATATTGGGCAGTCTTCAATCACATGGTCCCGCTATCTGCAATACTAGCAGGACTGCCTTGTAGGGTTTAGATAGTCCCTGGAAAATTGTCCTACTTCTCTACAATTATAAGATATTAGTTGCCCTCATCCCCAACCTGCGCTTCCACCTCTTCCACCTCCTCTGCCCCTGGCTGGGGAGCCACCTGTGCTCAAGAGGGATCTTGGAAAGGATGGATCCAACTGTACCCTATAGAGATTCCCTTGATCGATCATCAAATCATATGTCTGACAGTTCTGTTCATCGTGTCCTACCGACCTGCAGAACCTGTACCATTGGTACTTTACTTCTGGGACATACGCAGCAAGGCGAGGGTAATGGTTTGTGTCGTGCAGCCCTGCAACGTGAAGATCGTCACACCATAGCACCGACCCACTCGATCTTGCAACTTCCCTAGGGCGCAATGGGATAGGTCCCTTGGTTTACATATAGTCTGCTAACAGAGGGCAGTTATCCTTGGTGTGACCATTTGTCTTGCATCGTATGCACCATCTTTCAGGGATAGCCTCTGCTCCTCACTCCTTTCACAGATTCTGGATCTCCATGTGCATCGCCTCCATTTTTCCTTGGATCTATTAGATGCCCAAATGGGTATCATGCCTACACACAACTTCTAATTTCATAGTGACCTCCAAAGCTTTTTCCTATGATTCAAAAGTTTGGTGACCCATAGGTACGCGCAAGTGAGGTAGCAACATAGCAATCAACCATTTTGTGTGCTATCTGTCATCATACTGGAATCCTCCTTCTTTGATCACCTTCTTCAGTCATTGATCAGCCTCCCACAGTCTTAGAAGGCCCTTACGTAAAATCCTTTAGGTCAACCACTACTTGAGAGTAGGACTTAGGCTTCTTGAACTGTTTTTTCAAGGCGTTCTTAATTTCTTCAATGGTTGCGTTCGCATGCTGGCCGATGTATCCCATGTACCAGTCTAAAGCTCTTCCTTTAATGGCAAGGGACAGTTGAACACTCTTCACCACGTCATTAGCTACGTTTTACGCAGTCCATACCGATCTTGCGACAAACTAGGACTGATCCATGTCTTCATCTCTGACACCCCTAAAGGTAGGCAACTTCATGTGCATAGCCATGTCTTCTTCCGGTGCTGGTGAAGGTGTAGGTGAATTCTTAGCCCTATGCTGGTTTGAAAGTGGTGTGGCTGGAGGACTCTGTGCAGCTGCTTCTCTTACCATATTGTAGACAGAGCTATCTCCTTGTTGATTGGTCTGATAGTATTTGCCACTTCGCATCGTACTCCCATCCAGATCAGAGGTCATTCATTCGGTGTGGCTACATAGAATACTCTTTTCGCACAGTAATATCTTAATCAGTAATGGTAAGGTCTTTGGAAACCTACCCAAAAAACCCTCGAAGAGTTTTTGCTCTGCTTCAGAGTAGGAGATGAACTGATCGATGGAAAATTCTGTCACGAACCCTCCTAGCACACTTTCCACCTAGTGGTCGACCATGCGAGTGATGGTGTTATCAGTCTTCTCTAACTTTTGGATCAATTCTGGGGTCAACTGCGTGACCCGCTCGTCTTTCCAACACTTTTGAAATTCAACCAGCCTTGTGAGCCACTCCTGGAGCTCGATCGCAATTGTTACAAAGAAGATCTCGTAGAGATCTGTGAAAATATACTTATTCTTCCACTCTTCAATAGTCAACCTCTCACTGCGGTTTTCTTTTACTGTGAATTCCTAAACTTTTTGTTCAAACCATTCATCAATTTCTTTTCTTTCAGGTTCCAATACGGCCTTGGCATTACCCAATCCCTCTCTCAAAATGCTCTCGGTCCCGGCAACAGAACCATTTGTAGGCTCAAGGGGTCATAACCCAGGTTTGAAGGTTAAGGTTTGCAAACAAACCCCTATACTACTGGCCCTTTCAGTAGTGGCCTGCTTGCGCAAGCCAAAGTCTCACCCGAAGCAGTATGGGAGGGTGCTGGAACTAGGTTTCCACACCCTAGGAGAGGATAGGTAAGTCAATAAGAGTTGTGTTCAACCTTATAGTTACCAAATCTTATATCACAGAGCCCTAATCTACTAATATCCTTCACATCCACGTGCACAGTACCAATTATAATCGCAGTAACCAACATATCATAGACTTATAAAACATTATTGCAGTTATCATAAGTATCCTTGCATAAAGCATAACAGAAAAAATCCAGATCGTAGCATAAACAAGTAACACAAGTAATTTCACAAATTAAATCAATAACATAGAATCATACATACTTAATCAAATATAAAAATTCACATCAGCAGTAAGTCCTCAGATATTCCAATAGCCTTTCGCATTCATTAATCCTTCATATTTACTTACAATACCCAAAACCCAACCTGCACACACAGCAGCAGGGTCCGCACATAGTAGGACAGAGGATCTTCATGCACATAGCTAGCATGAGTCCTTACCCAGCCAACCCTACAGATCTAACAGTTCACACGTAGCATCAATTCCAATTCATTCCTCCTTACAACTCAAAAAGTTTCAACTATTTATACTATTTTAGCCTACGCATCCAATGGTCCGCAAACCGTGGTTTTCAGACTCTTGGTCTACCCTTGACCCATTTATAATGCATTAGGGTCTTTGACCCACCCCAAACCCCTGCATTAGACTAAATATAATAAAAAACGTACAAAATGGACCAAATTCGTAGCTTTGTAGGAGACCCTATTCCAACATATTATAATGAGTAGAGAGGGGGGGCATATATATATATATATATATATATATATATATCTGTGTGTGTCTGTGTGTGTGTGTATTGCTCATAATCAATATTATAATAAAGTTCAAGGGAAAATATATAACAAAATGAAACAACATATAAACAAAAATGGGACAAAATTGAAGAGGAAAAATCAAATCAAAGGGATGAGAATAAAACCAAAGAGAAGAGAGAGAAACAAAGACAAAAGTTAGAAGGAAATCAAAGGCATGAGGGAGGAATCACCTTGCGAGGGTCGGAGTCCAACTCTAACTTAATTTCCACCCATCATCTATGTTGAGATTTCTAGGATGTCGCTCAATCTCAATAGCCTTCCTCGTCTTTATATGATGTATGTGATCCACCTTAGCAATGACTTTGGAGTCTTTAATGCATACATGGTGACATGACTTCCCAGCATGCTCAACAAGAGTAGAAGTGCGGGACCAATTGTGCCTGATGTCTACAGCATGCTCATGGATTCACTGTCTAATGGATCGACCAATTTCCCCAATATAGGGAGTACCACAGGAGCAAGGTAATAAATAAACACCCTTCATGTCCTTGGGGTCTATAGGGTCTTTAACAAATCCGAGAGAATTCTCGATAGTACAAAGAGGTTTGAATGAAGAGGTGACATTATTTATCCTAAGGACGTGGGAAATTATGTTTGAGGTCCCTTGGATAAACGAAAGATTTACCTTAGAGATAGGATCCATCTTAGAAGACTTGTATCTTAAGAATTTAGAGATAGGATCCATCCCCCTCTCCGCTCATTATAATAATTATTATAATTTTTCATTTTTATATTATTCATTTACCTTTTTAATATCTAATTCAATATTTTAAGATTATTCCCTATACTAGTATTTACCCCTTCTCCCTTATTATATTAATTTTATATTTTAATCATTTTACTATATTATTATATTATTCATTGACCCTTTTGAATAATATTTTTAAATTATTAAAAGCTTTTAATTTTTTGACTAATTAAGTAGATAACAACTAGGTTTTAACAACTAGTTTTAGCAGCTATCTCCAGCAATGACGCACCCTTACTATTTATTCATTGAGATCGATGTCCTTCTTCACCTTGTTAGAGGATGAACCACATTAGATGGTTTGAAATGTTGACCAAATCCTAAATATGTGATTAATATGAGAGAAATTTATCTACATTATGGATCACAAAAGTCTTAGATATAACGGTATTTATCTTCTCATTAAATTTCAAACTTTAAGCTTTTATCTTTTGTATAAATGTTTTATCTTTCCTTTTTCATAGTAATAATTTTATGTAAATTTATGTGCTTTCCTCCATGTTTTGTAAATGTTATGCTTTTACCTTGTTTTATTGTATATCACATTAACCCTAATTTATGTATATAGTGTTTTGGTCTTTAGTTTATTTAATGGTTGTTTTAGTTAGCTATCTTTCTAATGTTGTTTATTTTTTGTACATATTTTCATTTCGTTTAATTTTACTAACTTCTTTCATTGGGTACAAGTTCTTTAATGCTTAGTTGTTGTAACCAATAAATCTTATTCATTAAATAATTTAATCATATATTTAACATAATGAATTTAGGTTTTATTTTCAAAATAATTACAAATACAACAACTGAAATATATGATTAAAGAGCTAAATTCACAGAGGTTAGGTATGTGATTCAATCTTAAAGTTAATAGGCTTGCAACTAGGGAGCCATAGTTTCAAACCCTAACAATGTTCAGTTTGTTTAACTAACAATATATTAATAAAGGATTTGATTAATCCTCTTCCCAAATATTTATTTCTTGTACAAAGAAGACTTGTTCAATGAATTAACAATACATATCATATTAATGATGAAGATTTTCATATCATAATATAAAACTATAAAAAAACAACCAAAATATTATTAATGAGGGACATCAAGTTAGAAAATTTCCTTCATTTATCATTTATCCACTTATGTATTTAATGTCTAACATTATAAGAGGGATATAGTTTATTTAATTGTTCATGCATAAAGCTTTTTAGCCAATCTATTTTCTTATTTTTATGTTTTATGAAACTTAGGCCCTATAGTGATCTAAGGCTTAAACCTTAGAGTACTAATTGGTTCAATGGTTTTGTGTTAGTATGTTAGGTTTTTTATTTTCCTTTTTCTTGATTACCGAATAGGTTGAATTTCATTATTAGTAGCATGGACTCAACTCTAACTCAAGAAACTTAAAATTGAGGGATAACACTCCCATTACTCCTTAACAGTTGTTGAGTGTTGAAAAGTGTAACTAGGTTTTCTCTTCATAATCATAATTGTACTTGTATCATTGTGTATTTATGTAAAAAGAGAAAAGAAGAAAAAAATATTATTATTATTTTAATATATAAGCATGATCTTCATGCTTCTAGGATTTTTTTAGTCAAAGAGTCAAATTTCTATTTGGACCTATTGTAAAGAAAAAGGAAAAATGTTTTTGAAAAATGTAATTTGGGTAAATTTACCTCAAGGATTCAATTCATCCCTCCTAATGTCAAGTCGACTCAATCAAAATTTGTTTCTTTTCACATATGAGAATAACTATATATAGGAATGTGTCCTCCTCCATTTGCATAGCCATTTTTTAGTGATTTCCGTGATGAGCTATGAAGTGAAAGATGTGAAGTCTTGCATCATCAAGGTTTATAGAGTTTCTAAGGCTACATATCTGAAAAGTTGCTAGCCTCCTGGGCTACTAAGGATGTGAATCGGTGTGAATTTTCAGGGCTACAAAAGGACTGAAACAATAACAAATTTTGTGTGAGGTTTTGGACAGCTTGACTTGGAATTATAGAGGATAGATTTGGGTCTTGGATTTATTACTTTGATCTGATTTTATAAGAAGAGATTTTATGGGTTTCCCCTTGGAGTGGTTTATCCCTGGCTTGGAACCTAAATATTTTGTTAATTTTATTTGTGTGATCTTCATGTTTATGTTTTTGGTATTTGTTTAATGAAAATAACATATTAAAAGAAATATTAAGCCAACAAATTCACAAATAGTTACCATGCTAAGAGAAATCAACCCTAACACATAAGGTCACCAATTTATCAACACTGAGGAGTATGATATGTTGATGTGAGTGTATTTCTTGAATGACACTTTTGTTCCAAAACATCAACATATTTCTGGTGACCATACTGGGGATTGTTTAGTTTTTCTCCCTTTCAATTTTGATTCTGATATATTTCAGTCAAATATGGCCCTCATTAACTACTTTATGCCTTGTCATGGCATGCCAATCGCTTCCTCTTCCAACCCTGACAAACTCATTTATCGACATGGAATATTCATCTGGGGGGAAGATAAAAATCCATACACTTGGTTTACATCTTCCCCTATAAAACTCACACATCATATCAACACACTTCCACTAAAATTTTAACAAAATCTACCTTTGTTTTATGGTGATGTGAAATTTACTATAAAGGATCATATTCATGCATTCTCCAATACGTGCATGGTCCTTGAGGTCAACAAAAATGATAGTTGTATGATTTTTTTTTTCAACTCATTTCAGGGTCATGTTGCTTCTCTATTTGTTGACCTCCCTGATGAATATATTTCCACTTCGGACGAACTTGCCTATTTTTTGACATGCATCTTCGGTCTTTCAGAGAATCCATATGATCACCTTAGACACTTTAACTAGTTATCCATGAAAAATGGTAAAAGAATTCTTTCTTTTAATATTTATTTTTTCAAGATTTACAATCTTATTCATGAATCTGTTCAACCAACTAACCTAGATACCTATCTACATTATTATAATCGCATACCTCATTTATAAAAGTGGCATATAGAGGAAATAAACATTCAAATTCTTGATCAAGACTTTATTACTTGTATTTATTTCGAAGAGAAAACTCATAGAATTATTTTCTCTCCTAATCCTAATGACATGCATCCTGATGCTTCTTCTCTAATGTTTACCTTTAAAGATTGACACGATTAGATGTTTCACCTTGAGGACATATTTTCTTTCCAATATCTACTTGAGTTCTCCAAGAAAAAATATTTATCAAATGAGAAAATTATCTAGTACCCATTTTTTTGAGGTAGCAAAAAAAACACCCGATTTTGAAAAGTGGTGATGCAAAATCACCCTTTTTTTGGAGCATATTTTTGGCACTTTAAATTTTCTTATGATTTTTTTTTTAAATGTCACGATTTTCATGTTGATTTTGAAAAGTGGTGATCCAAAATCACCTATTTTTTTTAGAGTGGTGATTTTTGGAAAGCACCCGATGTGATAATTTGTAAGAGAATGCTTTCAACCTAAATAACCTCTTTTGTCATGTGGATAAATGAGAGGGAAATGTTTCATTATTAAGAGACTACCACACATCTGTGTACCAATAGTCTATGATGGTAGGGGGTGGCTTGCACAACATTGTACATCTCGATTTCCTTCTCCCACCTAGATGTCACATCTTCTGTTGCATTCACCACTTTCGTTGCTAGTCGACATAGACCATGGCCCTTAATAGTATGAACTCGCTTAAATTCTAGATCATACTCTTGCAAACCAATGATCCAGTTTTCTCTTCTCTCACCCAACTCTTGTTAGAAAAACAATGATCTGAATATTGGGTGTGGAACAAAGATAATATAATCGTTTTCCAAAAGATAGGGTTGGAAGTGATTCACCACCTTATAGACTACATATTCATATTTATCTATGGCACGATATTTAAGTTCATTTCCTTGTAGGCTAGCACTCATAAAATATATTTGTCTCTCATTATTCTAATCATACTTTTGTGTAAGCATGAAGACGAGATAATTATGCAAAGTGAGGGTTTAGAGCAGATAATCCTGGTGAAATTTGGGTTGTACAAGGCTTGTGCTTCTACAATTGCTTTCTTAATATAGGAGAATGCATATTTTTCCCTTTTTCCCCACTTTTAAATTGCATCCTACCTCACCATCTCTTGCATAAGTTTCAAAATTTGAGCGTAATCAGAAATGAACATGTGGAGAAATTTTGTCTTCCCCAGGAAGGACTGCATGCCTTTGTTATTCACTAGGAAGGAAATCTGCGTAATATCACTGACCCTTTCAGTGTATACTTTAATCCCACTTCTCTATGATATGTCCCAATGGGTTTCCCTCAAACACTGCAAAAATTCTCTTCTTGGTATTAAGAGATATATCATATTTCTGACATTGCTTATAGATTTACTTCAGGTGGAATACATGCTTATATCTCTTCTTTGAAAACATTGTGGCATCATCAAGATACACCACCATGCTTTGACCAATCATACCATGAAATAGGATTTCCATCACATGTTGAAAGGTTTCTCCAACCTTAATTAGCCCGAAAGGCATTGTTATGAATGCGTAGGTGCCCCATTTTGTTCAAAAAGTAGTTTTTAGTCTGTCAAGATCTGAGACTAGAGCCTAGTTGTAGCCAGAATATACGTCAAGTAAAGAAAAAATTTATGACCCCAATATTGTCTATAATATCTGCTCCATTGACGACACATGGTAATTGTCTTTACCTGAGGCACAATTGAGATTTCATAAATCCACGCAAAAGAAAATTTCCCCAAAACTATTCCTTACTGGGATGAGATTAGAAACCCATGTTGAATGTCGCACTTTGTAAATTACCTGAGCATCCAACAATTTTCACAACTCCATATAAATTAGGGGCTCAAGCATCGGATGCACCTTCTGCAAATTCTACTGAAAAGGCTTGTCTAGTACCTTAATTGGGATAACATGTTGGATTATTCATGTGTCGCAAGTTTTGAGCTCATCAAATTTACACATGAAAGAATCTCAGTACTGCTTGAATAAATAGATAAATGCATGCCACTCTTATGGTTTGTAGCAAGTATTGATATTAACAAATGTAAGATATTTCTTTGTTCCAATATTGATATGTTCATGCGACAACATTGAACTTTGTGTTTTGGCATTGATTGGCCCTCTAAAGCAGTTTTGAAAGTCATACCACTTTTCTAGTGATACCACACCCTTTTGCATGGGGTTCTCCTTACTTTAACAAGCTGCATCTTGCAACACTTTTTTGTGCTCATCTACCTTAATTGATGCATCCTTGAATACATCAACATTTTCCATGAAATGAAGTATTTAATGGTCATCACTAAAAACTTGTAAATTAGCGATATTGTGAGGGAGAGATGGTTTATAAATAATTTTAATAGAAAAACCATCCCTAAGTGGTGAAAACCTAGCAAAAACATGTTATAATGCATCCACAGTTGCTTTACGCATTCTAGAAACATATATAATATTAAAATCTTGGAATTGAGAAATTAAACGCCATACCTCTTGTTGATAACTTTTCAAATTAGGTTACACATAGTGTAGAGTATTTCGTACCTATCATACGATGATCTCAAATTCACCTATTGATTTAAGAACCCAAACTTTGAGGTCAATGGCCTTCTATATGCCCAAGATGAGTGCTTCATATTCTGTAATGTTGTTAGTGCACTTGAATTCCAAGCAGCTATAGATCAAGTGTTTTCTTCGTCGCGGGTCTATTAAAACAAAACCAGCTCCAGAGTCATCTTGTGTCTTAGAACCATCAAAATAAAAAGTCCAAACATCATATATAGAATAACTACGCCCTACATTAGTACTAATACTATCTATTATATAAATTCCATTCACGCTAGTTGGACTAGGAAGGAGTTCCATCTATGTGTCTAGTGGGGTTGGGGAAGGCTGAGCAAGGTAGCACCCCAGGTCAGTCTCTAATAAAAAATTTCCAAAGATCATATCTGAAAAAGAAAGTGGCTTGTTCCTTCCCGCAAAGGGTGTGACCGTGTGCTTCATTTAAGTTTTTGAGTCTACCAAAATGATCTAGATTTATGCAAGAACGCAACATAATACACATATAACCATAAATATAAAGATGCAATGGAAATAACACTTCATTTAATTAATATCAAAGAACTGAAATTTGTTTACAAAAAAAATGGAAATAAACTAGCCATGGTGTTGGTATCTTATCTCTGAGAAGATATATGGTGGATACAGGTCCCTGAACTATGTTACAATGAGGCTCGAGGGCCTATTAATTATTGAGAAACAATGGAAAACCCTAAACATCCAAAAACTTAACCCTAGGAGATGAAGCACCAAAATTATGGGCCCCGTTTGGGTAAATTGGTACATCAACTTCTTAGGGATGTAACTTTGGCATATGATCTCCATTTGATGTGTACAATACCTCATTAGAAATATCTATCTGAGGACTGTGTTGTAGCTGCTACAACACCACCCAAAATTTCGGGTATATTTAAAATTTCGGGTTCCCCCTCTACTCGCTCAGCCATTAAGGTCATTTACCGGACATGTAGTCTGTGACATCCCAGTGACCTATCCCCAGACCATCATGAGCTATCTCACCATCATGATTAGATGTTTTTGCTGCAATCACGCCATGTGTGAAGGGATTTCCATGCATGTATCCGAATGGAAACTTTTTGTATTTACATTAAAAGCTCTTACACCATGGATTGTTTAGGCACTCGGATTAGGTACTTCACCAAGCTTATAATCTGATGTTAATCATTTGGGGGCATCATTTTTTAAAGGGTAACTATGAACTAATTAATGTTATAATGTTTCATGCAGGTAAATCCCACAGATGATATACTCATACCGAGGAAAATGCACTGAAATTGAAAAACAAGGTCACAGCTACAAGACAAGACACTTTCATACCTTGCCCACTGGGGGATAAGAACTAAGGCTACAATGGAAAACCTCATCGAGGTAAATGACAAGGATAAATGTGGTTCGAGCTGGGATATAAGAAGTAGAAGATATGCATCACATGTATGCGGGGAGCAAGAGTGCACCAGTTAAGGAAATTTTTGGTCATGATTAAGTCATAGCTTCATGGGGTACCTTATTCGAATAAGTTATATGATTAAACGAAGGATTGAATTAGCAACACCGATTTTCCATGTGATAGTAGGCTTCTTAAGGAAACCTTTGACATTCCAATTGGTGGAACCCTAGTAAGCTAAGAAAACATGCTCAAGGACATATATGGCAAAAGACCGCTTTATTTATTGGCATTACCATGACATGAGAATTGATCAAAAGTTTCCCAAAGTCGTGAATAAAAGGTTCAACAACAGTAAGGGTGATATTTTCAACTTCTATGTTGTAATTTGGTCTCTTTTTTACTTGAGGCTAATATAAAGCGGATTCAACTTTCCTATCAGCGCTAATTATAACCATTTCCAGTTGTTCCCTATTCTTTACGTGTCTTTTTATTATGGAAAGCATACAAAGCCTCTTCCACTCTTGTTAAAGACCCGTATGAAAGGTGGTTTCTTCATGCGTTTTCAATCACGCTAGCCATTAGATTTCTTATTTGGAACCATGGAGCATAGAAGAAGAGCCTTACAAATGGGCTCAAATACTTTCACACCGGAGTTTTATTATTTGGAGCAGATATATAATATTTGGTCAAAATTTGCGTTTAAACATGGAGCCAAACCTTGTAGCAGATATATGACGGCAATGTTATAATAACTATCGTGCGTTTATAATCAAAAGAAATGCAAAAGTATGAAATATGACCATTTCTAAATGGTGCAGAGTTACGTTTTTGCTAGAGGAGGTTACAATACGCACGATTGTAAAATTGTTTTCATCAGAAAACGTAGATTTATATGCCATAATCAATGCCATAGTGATCTTCCACACGTCTCATTCCCCATCAAAGCTCTTGATATTTTCTCATGGTGAACCGGATAGCATGTATCCCTAATCTTGATGCCGCATTACATGGACGCAGGTGGCCCAATGCATGCTACCATGCACGAATGATAATTATGTTAATACGCGCAAACGAAGGTTTATGATCGAAAAGGTCGCTGACACACAGATTTTCAGGGATCGTTTAGCTCTACATTATCAATATGCCTGGCATGCAAGGATCTGATGGCCATTTGCACCGCTCAAGTCTAGCATGTAATGAAAACGCTCGACATGATCGATTTTCATATGGATATAAGGTTGAATCCTTTCGTCTCTGGTTGAGTTAATGTAGCCAACCAAACCTTCGAAAAGATAAGCATCCTCTACAATACATTGCGTCTAGCACAACCTTCATGTCTTGTAAGTCCGAAACGCCTCCAACTGTGTCTCCAAGGCACCAAAGAAGTTACGAAAAAAGCCCATATATGCTGAAGGTTAGAGTTGGGTTATATTCAGAGTGTGAATAGTTACACGTAATTTTCATGCCTTATTAGCAGCCCGAGGAATTATTTCTGGTGAAAGCGTTGCCACCAAGTGAATACCTATGCGTGGCTCATATTTACAACTATTTCAAAGTCATGGCTATGCTGAGGTTCTACGCAGTCTCATCCCAAGAGGCACGTCGCCACACTAGTCATCGTGCCAGAGATTAACTCTAAGCTGAGCATTCGGAACCCAGACAGCATCCGAAAGGAGTAGGTTGAACGTTCGACAGACTGGAAAATGTGACCATGCAACCTCTTTGAGGTCACATTTCATGAAAAATCAATAGGTCACACTATTCTCAAGTTGCTGGGTCGCAGCACTGAGGAGTAGGTCGCAATGCGACTGTGCGACCTCTGCAAAGTCACAGTTCGAAGGACAGCTTTGAGTCGCATTTCCCCATAGGTCGCTAGGTCGCATAAGCTTAGCAACGAGCTGGCAGTGTGACCCCTGCTACGTTGCGACCCTGCTTTTTTGCTAAGGAGAAGTTCCCTCACCTTCACTCGTCGTGTCAACATGCAGGATCGTGAGCACATCTCAAGAGCTGGGAAATAGTATTTAAAAAAATATCTTTTCCCCTCCATGCTTAATCATTTGATCATCCCTCATATTGAACCACATTTCAAAGGGCCTTCCCCTCATTAATGTCTCGGTGCAAATTGTTGAACATGAAAGGAGTATCGTTAGTGCATATCATAATAGATGTCCCGGAGAACATAAGGAGCATGTTGCCCAAGCCGACACTTCCCATCAATTGAGTCTGCATTCTGAACTCGGTCTACAGCCATACTAATCTACATTTACAATAGTTGAAGAGGCACAGGGAGAGCCTACACCATTCACTCTAATGACATAGTGACACAGCACTTGACCACACAGGGGTCTGTTAGGACTCCACTATGTATCATTTTTGCTATATACTTTGACACCATTTTACTTTTATAACCATGATTAAAAAGGATTCCATTATCATTTTCATCTACTTTATCCCAAGGTATATAAAATCCTCTTCTTTATTATATGTTTAATTTGTTTACATCTAATTCCATAATACTCTTATATTTTATCATTAATCGAAGTGCATCGTTGCTAACATAAGTCCAAAAGCTCGCAGATAAGTTATATGCTTTGCTAGGAACAAGCGGCCGTTGCTGAAACAACTGACTTAGTTGCTGAAACAGCCGTCAAGCACGCAAATTCCGTCACTCGTAATTTGCGATTCTGGAAGAGCCTTTTGTGGAACAATAGTAACAACATGAAGACATGGCTACATGGACCGTTCTGAAGATAGCATTCTTGTTGTCTCTGTTGTAACAATATCTTTTTTTGGAAGAACAGAATAGTCTTGTTTTGAGAAAGAGAACAGATTTGGGATAAACGTAGATTTGCTCTCATGTAATTGTAAAAGATGTCTCCTCTTTAAAAAGAGGAGACATCATCATTAGAAAGGAGTTCATTTTGTAAAGCTACAGGAGAACATTGTGTGAGAACTGGAGCTAGACTCCATCTGTAATGTACCATTTACTTTGACAGATGAATAAATTCTTCTTTTGAGAGCTCCAATTTAATTCTTTCCCCGGGGAATCTTGTGAGAGGGAAAGGGCCCGCCTTCCTCACAAGATTCACCCTTTGGTTCCTGTAATTTGTTTAATCCTTTACGTTGTTTGCACTTCACTTTAATTCTGTTGTTGGACACTAGTTACACAGTTCAGTAATACTATGTTTCTTTAGCGCTGCATGTATTGAATGCATCTACTCTTGGAAGTTGAGAAATCCATTTCTTTAATTGTATGAATGTATGATGCTGGGAAGCAGGTGCTGAAGATTCCTGTACAAGGGAATAGGGTCCTGCTCCCATTAATTGCCTTCCTTTTCTGCAGTGTGATTAGAAACAAGAGAACAAGTGCTGAAGGTTCCTGTTCATGGGAATAGGGTCTTGGTCTCTTGAAGCTACCTTTCCTACAGTGTGATTAAGTGTCAGGCAGCAGGTGCTGAAGTTCCTAACCAAGGAATAGGGTCCTGTTCCTGCTATGGTTGATTGATTTCTTTTCTTGCAGATTGGTTTTCCTTTGTTTGGATTTTAACTGCAACATAGAAATTATTTCTGCTATAACTTAAGAGACTTCAGCTTTGATTAAACAGAGTGTGAATAAGTAGATTTGTGTGATTGATAATTGTGTGGATTTTTACTACAACATTGTTTCTGCTTTTGAAATTGAGCATATCCAGTGCGTGATTATCTTTGAAATAAAAAGACTTCCTCGGGTTGACAATTTATGTGGAGCTTGAATTGTGAACGCAATTAAAGCAACCAACATTTTGGCGCCGTTGCCGGGGAAGGTAATTATAGATTTCAAAAGCATTAATCTTTTCTTTTTAAATGTGCAGATTGTATGAGAGGACGCGAAAACCAGAAGAAAACTAACCCCATAGGTGGCAAAGGCAAAGGAAGGGGAGGAAGAAAAACTTTCATTGACGAGATTGTATCAAAGGCTGAATCATCACAGAGATTAAGTTCTCGAAGATCAAAACTTCAGCACTCCCCTCAATCAGATTACAAAACAGAGGAAGTCGTGGGTCCTGAAAATATAGAAGAACCAGCAGTCAGTGCTGGAGAGTCAGAAGAAAGTGTTAGTAAATCAATAGAGCATATTGAGGAAATAATAGAGAGCGTTGGACGACCAGTGGAAAACATTGAAGAGCCAGTAGAAGATCTTGACGATCGAGCAAGTGCAGTAGGAGAGACAACAATGGAAGGAAGCAATGATGGTTTCTTTGGTGGAGGACGTGTAGATCCTGAAGGAGAAAGAAGGGATGAAAATTCCCTCTCTACCTTGGGATTTCCTATCAGTGATCTCCCTGTAGGGATAACTCCTATGAAAAACATTCCATTGTCTGCTTTACCTAACTTTCATGGTTTATCCTCTGAAGATCCGGATGAATTTCTTTTTGAATTTGATATATTATGCAGAAGTTATGATTATGTTACTAATGCTCAAAAGTTGAAACTGTTTCCAGCCACCCTGAAAGGAAATGCTTTAAGATGGTTCATGAGCCTTGGAAGTCAGGTGATCACAACATGGGAGCAGATGAAACAGAAATTTCTGCTTAAATATCAAGACTACTGCCGAACGAGAGAAAAGAAGGATGAACTATTCAATATGGCACAAAAGCCGGACGAGAATCTGGAGGACTATATAGAAAGGTTGCAGTACAATATACAGAGATCTGATCATCCGAATATAAGTAAGGAAATTCGCAAAACAATATTACTTAGAGGTTTAAGGGATGATTGTTTAGATATGTTAAACATGCTTTGCAAAGGAGATATATCTAAGGAATCATATGATGAGATTGTTGAACTTTCTAAGAGGTGTTCAAGGGGAGCTGCAAGGAACAGAGTAAGTAATAGAGATTCCACCTATTCAAGAGTGCAGAAATCAGCCAGTGGAGGAGAAACAAGAGCTGAAATAGGTAATTTACTTGAAGAATTTAAAATTGAGATGTTAAGTTCTTTTGCTTCACAAATTGACACTTTGCAGGTTAAGAAGAAGCAGGCTGAAGCAGAAGCAACTCTGGCTGTCTTTTGCCCGAAGTGCCGAGACAAACATCCACTAAGGGAATGCCCAATGGATAAAATACCAATTTGCACCCTTTGTGAGAAAGATCATGAAACAAAACAATGTCCATCTCTACCAGGAATAAATGCAGCATTGCAGCCAACGGAAGAAGAAGCTGAAGCAGTTTACCTGCTAACTCAAAGAAGACAATGGCAACCAAAAGGACAAGGTATGAACTCTAGTATGCCATTTAATCGTTGGAACAATTATTCTGCTTTCGGTCAAACAAATTACCCTCCTTTTAATCAAATGCAATACCCACCCTTCAATCAAATGAATTTCCCACCCATGCAGCAATCAAACCCTCCCTTTGTTGATCCTTCAATGTGGACTCCTTGGCCCCCACAGCAGCCATCTTCTTTTAACCCTTGGAATTCAAATTGGAGAAGCCAACAACTCCCGTATCCAAATCAACTGCCTCAATTCCAACAACCACTTCCTCTGCCATCAAATGCTCCGCCAAATAACCAAATGAGACCCCAGCTACCTGTGCAACCAAATCCTAACCCCAATAATAAAGTTGTGCAAGTTATTGATATTCAGAATCAGTCTATATTTCCTACTATGCAATGTAATGATATTCATTTAAGATCTGGAAAAATAGTAGAGCCTATTATTGATGACATAACTTCTTCTGATTCTGATAAAGAGGAAACTGAGAAACATAAGAAATCACAACCACCTTCTAACAAAAATGTTGAAATAACAGAACCACCATTCCCCGAGCGTTTGGTTTTAACCAGAACAGCTGAAACACCTGCTTTTAATCTTCTAGGGGAATTGCAAAATTTGTATGTTAAAATTTCACTTTTACAAGCATTAAGAGATGTACCAATTTATGCCAGAACACTAAGGGATATTTGTGTTAAGAAACCTGGTAGGAAAACTAAAGACCCCCTTACAGTACATGTGATGGGTGACTTGTCTGCATTAATGTCCGGAAAAGCCCCTCCTGTGAAATATGGTGATCCCGGCCATCCTACCGTGACAGTTCAGATTGGTAAAACAATGATTCCCCAAGTTCTGGTAGACTTAGGTGCTGTAATTAACATAATGACTCTTGAAACTTCACAATTGTTACAACTGAATAACACAATCAGAGATACACCCACCATTTTAAAGTTGGCTGATCGTTCTACAATTAAACCTGAAGGAGTTGTTGAGGATCTAATTATTTCAGTTGAATCCTGGAAATACCCAGCTGATTTTGTTGTATTACAAACTAAAACAAAGCTGGGGGGACATCCCTTAATTCTAGGAAGGCCATGGCTGGCCACAGCTGATGCTTTTATCAGTTGCAGATCTGGTTCAATGACAATTTCTAATGGTTATGAAACAAAATAGCTTACTCTTTATCCTCATGCTACACCAATAATTAATAATGAAGATTCTATGTGGATGGATTATGATGATAATGCTGTTCAACCTATTCTAACTATTGGACAAGCTTTAACTCTCAAAGACAATACAAAGGATGAGATAATTAATAATTTTATTTGTGAGCCTTCTTCTGTAATTGCTGAAACACACAATCAATTAACTGCAATTTTTGAAACTGACACTCAAGAAAGGATTGAATCTGAAGATTCATCTCAGACATTAACCACCATCTCATCTAAAAGCATAACAGTTGAAATTGAACCTGGCAAGACATTAAACATAAATCCTGATCTAACAGATGTTGAAACACAGCAATTAATGAAGTTATTGCATGAATACAAGGAAGCATTTGCATGGGATTACACGGATATGAAAGGTATTTCTTCTGAATTATGTACTCATCGAATTTACATTAAAGAGGGATGCCGACCTGTTTGTCAACCCCAAAGACGAATGAATCCTAATTTACGGGAAATTGTTAAGGAAGAACTTCAAAAATTGCTTAATGCAGGATTTATATACCCTATATCTGACAGTGAATGGGTTTCCCCATTGGTAATTGTCCCTAAGAAAAACGGGAAATGGAGAGTATGTGTTGACTACAAAGCCTTAAACAAAGCTACTCAAAAGGATCACTTTCCTTTACCCTTCATTGATCAGGTGTTAGATAGTCTGGCAGGGAAGAAATTCTTTTCTTTTCTAGATGGATTCAGTGGGTATAATCAGATAAGAATTGCACCCCAAGACCAAGACAAGACCAGTTTTACCAGCCCTTGGGGAACTTTTGCCTATAGAGTCCTTCCATTTGGGCTATGTAATGCACCAGCAACTTTTCAAAGAGCTGTTATAGGAATTTTTTCTGATATGCTGAATGATTCTATGGAAATATTTATGGATGATTTTACTCCTTATGGCGTGTCTTTTGAAGATGCATTACAAAACCTTGAGAAAGTACTTAAACGATGTATACAAGCTCACCTCTCCCTAAGTACTGAAAAATGCCATATGATGATGAGTGAAGGAATAGTGCTTGGACATTTTATTTCATCTCAAGGTATTCAGGTAGGTCCATCTAAAATATTGGTCATTCAGAATCTTTCTGTTCCTAAAACACAAACTGATGTGAGAAGTTTTCTAGGACATGCTGGATACTACAGAAGATTTATTAAAGATTTTTCTAAGATAGCTTCTCCATTATTTGTGTTGCTTATGAAAAATGTTGAATTTAAGTGGACTAATTCTTGTCAAAAAGCTTTTGAAGAACTTAAGCATCAGTTGTCTACTGCTCCTATTTTGAGGGGGCCTGATTGGAATCTCCCTTTTCATATATCTTCTGATGCTTCAGACACTGCAATTGGAGTTGTCTTGGGACAAGAGGAAAATCATCTTCCTTATGCTATCTACTTTATTAGTAAGAATATGACCCCTGCTGAGCTTAATTATACAGTTACCGAAAAGGAGTTTCTTGCAGTAATTTATGCCATTAATAAATTTCGACACTATATCACTGGTTATTCTACTTTTGTGCACACTGACCACTCAGCTATCAAGTATTTAATGAAAAAATATGTTACAAATGCTAGAGTTACAAAATGGCTATTATTACTGCAGGAATTTGATATCACAATTGTAGATCGGCCTGGTAAAGAAAATGTGGTGGCTGATCTCCTTTCACGGTTAAAAACTGACAATGATATTCCGGTAGATGATTCTTTTCCTGATGAATATTTGTTTGCAGTTTCTGCTCACTCTCCATGGTATGCAGATATTGCTAATTATTTGGTTGCAGGAAAATTACCATCACACCTGTCATATAGAGAAAAGAGAAGAATTGTTCAACAAAGTGCCAGGTACAGCTGGATAAGCGGGTGTCTTTTCTACACTAGGCTTGATCAGGAAATCCGAAGATGCATTAGAGAAGATGAAGTGTATGACATATTGAAAGCTTGTCATGATGGCCCTTGTGGAGGGCATTTTGCTGATAAGAGAACATCACACAAAATTCTGAGGATGGGTTACTATTGGCCCTCATTATTCAAGGATGCAAAGAAATATGTAAGGGCTTGTGACAACTGCCAAAGAATGGGTCAACCCAATCATAGAGACCAAATGCCATTAAACCCCCAGGTAGTTTCTGAACCATTTGAAAGATGGGCCTTGGATTTCATAGGACCCATTAACCCTCCATCCAATCAAAGAACTTATATATTAGTCTGCACAGACTATATGACTAAATGGGTGGAGGCCAAAGCACTTATTAGAGCCAATGAAGAGGTTGTCCTAGCTTTCTTATTTGAAGAAATCTTTACTAGATTTGGAATTCCTAGAGAGCTAGTTAGAGATGGAGGACCTCCATTCAATTCTCATGGTTTTAAGTGTACCCTTCACAAATATCATATTCAACATAGAATGACTACACCATACCACCCCCAGGCCAATGGGCAGGTGGAAAGCACAAACAAAGTATTAGAAGCCATTCTAACTAAAACAGTGAAGGACAACCGGAAGGATTGGTCTCAAAGGCTGCCTGAGGCATTATGGGCTTACAGAACTACTTGGAGAAACACTACAGGTTTTTCTCCCTATGAATTGGTTTATGGTAAAAATGCTGTTTTTCCTGTGGAATTTGAGATTAAAACTCTAAGAATTGCTTTAGCTGTTAATCTTGATTTGACTGATGTGCAGACAGCTAGGTTGCAGCAGCTTCTTGAGTTGGATGAAAAGAGATTAGATGCCATTCATCAAACAACCATGATACAACAACAAAGGATGAAGTGGCATGACAAAATTATCAAACACAAACAGTTCCAAAAAGGTAATTGGGCCTTGTTGTATGACTCTCGGTTTGAAAATTTTCAGGGTAAGCTACGTACACGCTGGCTTGGACCATATGAGGTAGATGTTGTTTTTCCAAATGGAACGGTAAGACTTTTAACAATTGATGATTCTAAAACACCTCTACTAGTCAATGGTCATAGGCTCCGTCTATATCAGTGCCCTATTTCTAAAGAGGATTTTAAGACTTCTTGCATGACTGATATTCATTATCTTTTTCTAGGGGAGTCTTCTGCTCCTCACAGCATTTAATTTTCTGCACTGTATTTTTAGTATTAGATTAGATTTAGCACTAATAATCCCTGTCAAGGATTGGTATATTACAATTGAATTTTGCAGATTCTGGAAAAGCTCATTAAAGAGGGCAGATTCATCATGAGAAGATCTGAAGCTTCAATCACAGAAGCTTGTTCCCCTCATTTTACCCCATTTCCTAGCAATATCCCTTCATCCTCACTTCTACATTATTGCCCTTTTTCCATCTTTCCCACTCCTACCATTCCTGAAATATCTTCCTTCAGCTAGTATTTCCTATCCCTTACTGTTGAAATTATCCCCTATCAAATATTTTCCCCACTTCTTACAGACCCAAGTCATTTATCCCATTTCTATGATTTTTCCCGTTGCTGAAACACCTGTTTCAGCAACGTATCGTTCATTTTTCCGTTGCTGAAACACCAGTTTCAGCAACCTGTTATCATTAAAACATCATTTCTCTTCGCTGTTATATAAGCTTTTCGGTTCTCCACGATTATACTTCAGATCCTTTGGGTGAAAAATTATTCAAGAACTGAGCAGATCCGGTTACACTCCTGTTCTAAATTTCAGAGAAATCTACAGATTATTCCATGAACATTAAAGCCATTTTGAAGCACTCGACACTTCGAATTATTAAACCAAAGGTAAAAATGTAAGGTATGAGGTTTTAATGTAATTCAGTTAAATTATATTAAAGAGAGGATTTTATTCATCATGATTACAATCTTTAAATTCCCAATCATCATTACACCATACGTAGGGGGGGGGGATTTCGAAACTGAACAATCATTTCGCATTAACCAATCCTCCGTCCTTTTTATATCCACTTCCGCCGTCATTTAGACCCTGCAGCCTCTGTTGCAACAACTAGCGCGAGCAAAGTCTGTGTTTACTGTCTTATGTGCCTCTGCATGTAACTCAAAGCTAGAGCCATGGGAGGGTCGACCATCAGACACGAGCCCAGCTCCATAAATCTTCTTCAGTTGTTCCTCGAAGCCTATCAAATTTTCCAACAAGCGGGATGGACAGTATATTTTGAAAGGTTGGGAGAATTTGACCATGAACAAGTTTTAGAGTTTGCACAAAACCTTCAAGGGGATTTTTCAGTGGTTCAGGGGGTTCGCATTTCAGTAACAGAGGAGGACATAGTTCAAGTATCAGGGTTGCCAGCTATTGGGACTCGCTGGTTCAGCAGAAAGCAGGTTATTCTGAATGCACAGCAAGATTTTCTTCGTCCAGATGAGCCAGTTGAACTCAAAGGCCGCGGTGTCAGTCTGCACTCACTTCCTCAACCATGGACATCAGTGGAAGAATTCATCAAGCACTACTTGACGTGTGAAGGGCGTTACCAGGTAGTGTACAATCACGACTTTGTTTTGATGAATCATTTGAGAAATGGCCGAATGATTAATATCCCCTATTATCTGCTTGGTTGTATTAGAAACATGTCTTATTATTGTAGACGGTCTAAATTCCCCATGTTATCCCTCACCCACCATCGTTTATGCAAATTGTTGATTCAGAGGGGTTTTGCTCAGCAAAATTACCCTCTGAATAACCCACTCCCTGTTCCCCAGCTGCCTGAAATTCCTCAGCAGGCTCAAATGTCCCAACAACCCGAAAGTTCCCAAGATACTCCTGAAATTCCTTGTGAAGGACAACGGGACGATATTCCACATTCCCCAGTAACCTCAGCCTCAAAGCCAGTTGACCCAACCCCAAGCTCGTTCCACTTAGTAGAGTCAACTGTCCCCATTATTTCTGTCCCTAGTGACGACTCTCTAACACCCCCGTCCCCACCTATTTATAAAAAGAGAAGAACCCCAATAGTCTCAGTCTCCAAACGACGGACAAGGGCTAAATTCCAAATCTTCACTTCTTCCGAAAGCCCTTCCCTTAGAGAACAATCCTCCCCTGCAAAGAAAAGGAAATACAGTGACTTTTCTGCTTTCCTACCAAAAAGGAAAATGAAGATGACTGTTGAAACATGAGTTATTCCCATTTCCCCTGACCCTGCCACTATTCTGTTAAAACTCCAATCTTCATCCCCATTTCAAACCCCTCAACCCGTCTCATCCGGTGGCACTGCCACACAAGAACCAGTGCCCCGGGATAATACGACCTTTTTTATAGCTCAAACAGTGACTGTCACACAAGAACCAGTCACTTACCCAGAGGCTGAAACACAAGAACCAGCCACTGTGGTACAAAAATACACCAAGCATGATGATAGTGGGAGACCAGCTGTAGCTGTCCCACAAGAACCAGCTACGGCTGTGCAACAGCAGACTACCCCAGAAGAATCAACCAGTACACAGGGTTTACATACTATGACATCTTTATCGGAGGAGAATGAATTCTTGAAGTCTGAACTGGAAGCCTACAAGAGTGAATTAACCTTGGCACGAGAAGCTTTTGATAGAGAACTGAATCTCTATATGTTAGCACACACAGCCTCAACGCAAAATAAGGAGCCATGCAAGGAATACATGTGCCATGAGTGTGGTAATATTTACCAGCAGGCAGGCTACAAACTAGTTAAAATTCAAGTATCTGAGGCATCTACATCAGCTGGAATAAAAGAGGGATGCCCTACTGCTCCACAAGAACCAGTAGGGCTCTCCATAAAGGAAGAAAAAGAAACTAAACCTCAGATATCTCGCCCTGTGCTAGTTAATGCAGCCACTCAGACAGAAGCACCACCGCAGATATCTCGCCCTAAGTTAGTCAGTGTAGCCATTCAAACAACGTCCCAACCCAGTACTTCTAATGCTAGAACACAGACCCGGCCATGGAATCAATTGGAACTGATGAACAAATGGAAGAAGCTATATGCTGAAGAACAAGATACAATACTATAGCAGCATAAGCTAGCATGGCATAATCACGTGTATGCCAACTGGGACAGTTGGGAACAGATGATGCAACAGCTCAAGGACTCCAAAAAGGAAGTCAAGGAATCTAAGGAAAAGATGGCCTTGATGTTTTCATTAGTACAGAAGTTGATGGCTACCCGCAAACCCTCTGTAAACTACTCTCTCTTTCTTTCTGAACGATTAGTTTATTTTCAATTAAAAGCAATAAAAGATGGCAGACCGCATGAATTACTTACTTCAGAGAAATTTGTTGAGACCTTTAATGAGGCCCCTAAAAGTGACCAGCATTTGCTGTGCGAACTTTACCTTCATAATGAGGCCATTCCCGACAATAGAAGAGTTAATCTTATTCCAATTGCAGGAGATATACAAATAAGGGCATTTGTTTCATTTTTGTCTAACCAGCTCACTTGGAAAACTGCGTTCACTGCAAGCAGTCATAATGAGGAGAATAGACTCCTTTGGATTAGACCAGAACCTTTAAGTCCAACCATATTTATAGCACAATATCATAAATTCTTACAGAAGCCAGGAATGCATAGGTATATACAACAATTACAGGCTTCAACACTCTTTAAGTGTCAACAACAAATTAGAGTAAAGGGGACTGCTGCATTGAAGGCCAATACTATGTTTTGGCAGCAGTCATGTAAAGAAAGACAGGATTATCACCCTTTTAACTCTACAACTTTCAAGTCATGTTTTCCGTATGTCCTACCCATTGATAACTAAATAGCCAGGGAGAAACTGATCGGGTATCATTTTTCTATTTCAACTTATGATGCCTTCAGAGAAATATCGTTGTCATTACCAATTGGTCATAATGAAGTTTAGCATACACTAAGGTGGTCTAATAGAGGATCTGAGGGCTCCACAGAGAGGCCACCCTCTCTCACTCTATCTATGAGAGAATTTTGCCACAAGACCACTCTACCTCACTGACTAGGAAGGCCTGAGACATGTAATGCAACATTTCACCGGGGGGATGTTAGACTCACCATGTATCATTTTTGCTATATACTTTTGACACCATTTTACTTTTTATAACCATGAAAAAGGATTCCACACACATCTACTTTAATTCCCAAGGTATATAAAATCCTCTTTCTTTATTATATGCTTAACTGATATCTAATTCCATAACACTCTTATATTTTATCATTAATCGAAGTGCACTGCTGCTAACATAAGTCCAAAAGTCTAGATGTTATATGCTTACAGAACAAGCTGCCCGCTGCCGAAACAAATTCGACTTAGTTAGTCAAATAGTTGAAAGGCAAAGCACGCACTCACACGCCGTAATTTGCGATTCCGAAATATCTTTTGTGGAATAATAGTAATGAAGATACACATGGTTACATGGACTGCTCAAGACAGACTTTGTCTCCTAACAATATCTTCCTTCTTTTTGGAAGAACAGAATAGTCCTGTTTTGAGAAAGAGAACAGATTTGGGATAAACGTAGATTTTCTCTCATGTAATTGTAAAAGATGTCTCCTCTTTAAAAAGGGGAGACATCATCATTAGTAGAGAGTTCATTTTTGAAAGCTACAGGAGAACATTGTGTGAGAACTGGAGCTAGACTCCATCTATAATGTATCATTTCTTTTGACAGATGAATAAAATCTTCTTTTGAGCGCTCCAATTTAATTCTTTCCCCGGGGAATCTTGTGAGAGGGAAAGGGCCCGCCTTCCTCACAAGATTCACCCTCCTGTTCCTGTAATTTGTTTAATTCTTTACGATGTTTGAACTTTACTTTAATTCTGTTGTTGAACACTAGTTGCACAGTTCTGTAGTTTATCAAACATCAGCTTCTTAACTTATGCTAACACTTATTCTTACAGGTTGAGAATCACTGCCATTAATTGTGTGAATGTATGATGTCAGTAGCAAAAATAAGATTCCCCGTACAAAGGAATAGTGGTCCCGCTTCCCACCAATTGCCTTCTTTTTCTCACAGATTAGAAACAGAGAACAAGGTCAAGGTTCCTTGCTCTATAGGAATAGGTCTTGGTCTCGTGAGTCATCTTTCCTACGCTGTAATTAGTGCCAGGCAAATAGGGCTGGTTTTGACCATGAATATGGTCCTCGTTCTCGCATTGGTCAACATTTCGTGCATTGATTTTCCTATTGGATTTTAACTGCAACATAGAAATTATTTCTGCTATAACTTAAGTGACTTCAGCTTTGATTAAACAGAGTGTGAATAAGTAGATTTGTGTGATTGATAATTGTGTGGTTTTTTTACTACAACATTGTTTCTTCTTTTAAAATTGAGCATATCCAGTGCGTGATTATCTTTGAAATAAAAAGACTTCCTCGGGTTGACAATTTATGTGGAGCTTGAATTGTGAAAGCAATTAAAGCGACCAACAGGGTCCAACTAATTTTAGCTGTGATAAAGTTATTTCATTTTTTATGTTGATTCCCTAACATGTGTGTATATATATATATATAGATGGCTGATTTAAATTCGCTTATCTACAGGTTATATGAGAATATTTTGATTTACTCTGTTGTCTTGTAGGTAACATAAAGAAACAGCTATGTCTACCCAAATTGAAAGAACTACTACCTCTCTCCAGAGGATGCAGATCTGGGTTTCAAATCAACCTCAAAACCTTGTGTTATGTGGATGCTCGGTCTCTCACTCAAAATAGAAACATCGCTTTCCCACTTATCAACACACACAAATTCCCTCAGCATGGAAAACACATCACCAGCAGATAGGAGCTATCGTTTCACGTGGCGAGAGCTAAGACTATCTCAACAAGAGTAACGTAGAAGGGATAAAACCCCTAGGCTGCAGATTTCCTCAGGTTTCCAAGTCATGGAGTCGTGTTCCATGCCAAACGCTCGACAACGCGACCCAGCGACCAGCGACTGGGTCGCGACGTCGCAAATCCAGGAAGGTCGCAAGGTCGCAAATCCAGGAAGGTCGAGAGGTCACAAATCTAAGAAGGTCGTAGGTCGCAGATTGTTCAAGGTCGCAGGTCACGGATGGTTCAAGGTTGCAGGTCGCGGATGGCTCGAGGTCGCAGGTCGCGGATGGTCCGAGGTCGTAGGTCGCTGATGGCTGCAAGTCGCAAGTCAAAAAATCTCTTGAGGTCGCAGGTTGAAAATTCCCAAACATCGCAAGTCATATAGGTTGCCAGGTCGCTAAGTCGCATCCCCTATTAATGCCCGACGATGTGATCCAGTGACCCAGAGAGTAGGTCGCAAGGTCACAGAACCCAGTCAGGTCGTAGGTCGTAATAGTGGCTTAGGTCGCAAGTCGCAGAACAGACTGGGTCGCAAGGTATCCCAACAGTCAGGAAAGCGAAAAGTCAGGGAGCCCAAAGGGCAATATTTTCTCTATAAATGCTTCCTTCGGGAACTTGTAAGAGAACCTTGGTTTTGGGACTCGAGCTGAGTACATTGTATTACCAGAGGATTATACATTTGAGCATGAATACAAGAATTTTGAGAAATCCCTTTGTGGATTTGGTGTTGTCATATGTATGAGTGCTATTGAGTATTATATTTTCAGTTTCTAAACATCTTTAGATTAAGGGAACTGTATCTTCAATTCATATCACAATTGCATAACAGTTTTCTAAGTATGTTAATGGTGGTTGAGTTCATTTCACTTTCTTAATGAATGCTGATGGCTTTGTTTATTAGAATTTGTGTTATCATTTAAAACTTTTAGGAGGTGAAGGGTGTTCTTGCCATGAGGAATTGTTTCTTTTGTGGTTAGAATAGTTTACAAGCATGACCCTAATGAAGTGTTGTTAAGAACACTTCCTTCGGTCTTCATGCTTTATTATTTCCTCTTGCTACTCATAGTGTTATATGTACATTTAATGCATCAATCAAATGTCTGGTATCATTTCATTAGGTGTGTATCCATTTTTTTATAGAATTTAAGCGAGACCCAAAGAAAGGAGAAATCAATGGTAGCCGGACCCACACCCCAGACGGGATCCCTATTCCAAACGGTTCAAGGTCTAATTGGGACCTTTTACCAAGGAGATCCCCTGCTTTTGGTTGGATATATTTTCTCGTCAACAGAATTGGCACTAGAAGGAGGGCTAGCTGACAAGCTGAGCCGTTAGATCCTGCAGTTAATCTCATATCTATAATGGCTCGTTCCCAAATCATTCTCCCGAGATGTTTGTCGGAGTTTTATGAGCCTAGATGTCTCATCCCCTATGAACTTATCTATCACTTGTCCCAATTAAAATTTGATGGTGAAAACGGAGTATCCATAACCCAACACCTTTCAGATTTTTGTGACTTTGGTGAGTACTATGAAATTGACAATGAAGGTTTGATTTTTTTGTTTTTCTTCCTCACTCTACAAGGTCGCGCTAAGAAATGGTGCTGCACATTTTTGGAAGCTTCCATCCATTCATTTGAACAACTCGCCAATGAATTACAACAAGCTTTTCACAGGTATGATTTTCAAAGTGTTTTGATAAAGCTAAATGACATCAAAATGGAACCTCAGGAACCTCTAGATGAATTTTCCATCAGATTTTTTCATTATTGTTTTGAGTTCCTTGAAAAGGATGTTGATTGGAAGTTGTTAAGAGAACAGTTCACATATGTGATCCTCGTTTCCCTTGAACAATTTCAAGTACCAACCCAGCATGATCCTAGTGTTCCTTATGATGACCCGCAAGTTGCTAACTGTTCAGACTACATCGCCAATGTTTCCTTGTCCATATCGCCGAGTCCAGACAACATTCTGGCCTCCCAGGAGAGTATTGATTTTTGTGATATTCTTGTTCCTCCTCCTGAGTTGTCGGGTAGTGGAGTTGTGACCTCGAAATTTCTGAGCAATGATAGATGGGTACAAGAGGATAAAGCCTATTATACTACCTTTGAATATTTCACGCACCCTGTGGAATCAAAGCTTGAAAACTATAGTGGCACATTGTCTCTCCCGGTTCATGAAACCTACCTCGATCCCACTCGATGTCTCCTTGGGCACAATCCTAAATATGATTCACATACTGATTATGAATCGAATCCTATCCCAGATGAGGTTGATCCCCTTACAGAGCCTCCCAGATCATTGTTTTCTCTAAATGACACAGATGTGCATATTGAAAACCTTATATGGTGCCGACCACATTCAGACACCAGAGTTCAATAATTCTCTCTATGAAGATTCGAGTACCCACCAGGGAATCGAAGCACTTCCACTTCTGCCGACTGTTACCCTTAGTCCTTCTGATCCTGACAAGACCCCTCAATCAACTCCAACTAGGGTTTCTCAGCTTAGGGTTTCTGAAATAATGACTCCCAAGTACCATGCTTCTCCCAGCATAACCATGTCAGATATCATTTCATCTGGGTGGATTTTTCATTCTAATGAGGTTTCCATGAGCACATATTCCTGTCCCCTAATAGCTGGTATGCAACAACTGATATACGCCAATTTATTCGCTGGTAATAAAACACCGGCCATTGTCTCTAATCTTTCAAGTTGTTGCCCAGCCAATACCAGTTGCAATCAGGCACTAAAATGTGATTTCTGGCAAACCCCTCAACTACCCGAATACCTTACGGTAAATCCACCCCATCCTGGAAAATCTAAAGAATCTGATACATCGATCTATCAATCTGATGCAGGAGCATCAAGGGCATTTTTTTTATTTAAAAGTGAGGATTTTTGTAAATATCCTTTTATTTAATAAAAGGATATGAGAGAATTTGGGTATTTAAGGATATAAAGGGATAAGATTCTAGATAATAGGATTTTTTGAGATATTTTAGTGATATTGAGATATTAAGGGGATTGAGCATTAAATTATAATATTTTTAAAAATTGTTTAAATAGGAGGGGGTTTTGAGAGAAAAACACATTTTAGATAGTTGGAGAATAGTGAGAGTGATTGAGAGCAGGCTTGAACAGCTAAGGCTGTAAGCCTCTGGCAAATTGTAAGGGCCTAAATGTTGAATATCTGGCCAGGAAGAAAAGTTTGTAAGTATTTGTTTATTAATATGATAAGCGTGGTTTTTAGAAATTGGGTGTTGATTTCTGAAATTGTTTTGTTGAGTTAGGCGCACTTGTATTGGATGTGTTTATGAATCAAAGGCATGGACTGGTATACAATGATGATGGTTCATCTGTTTATTGTGAACACTCTTATATAAGTATGTTGGAATGGAAATTAATTGGAAGCTGTTGTATATTTAGTTTCTGAAGTTGGGTTTATAAAATTCGGTGAATCGATGTTCAATTTCACACTTGGCTTTCTAATGATATAATTTACACAGTGCAAGTAAATTGATGTCCCATAAGTAACATTTAAAAGAATGGTTGGTTAATACATAGAATGGCAGGATTAAAGAAAATCCGTGTTAAGAGATGTTGGTTAGGGTCGAAGTCAAAGAAATTGGGTTCAATATCAATTGAATCGTGAATGGCGCTGTTGATTGAACAATATAACACGTTGAATGCAGTTGAATGCGTGGTAAATTGTTGTTGTGGAAAGATCGATGTATATCGAGATCGATTAAGCATTTGTAGTGTTAAATTGGTGTTTGTTGTGATATGTAGAGCTGAATTTGTGAATGATGCCTTCGATAAGCCATTGCCATCAATAATGATTGTGTTCAATGCGTGCTAAATTGAATTTAATTTAATATCAAGTTCACACGTTGTTTGGTTGCATTGTGAGAATTGGATCACATGTTAAAAGCGCAGTGGAGAAGTTAGTTGAAGCAATGGAACGGTTTTTTTGGATGCTGAAGAGTGGATCAGTTCATTTTCCAATCGGTTCTCAGAGTTCTGCTGGAGAAGAAACATCGTTTTGATAATACAGAAATGACATGCCAGAAGGTGTGATCCAGCAATTGAAGGTGCGATCCAGAATTGATAAAAGATTGATGAAATAAATCTGAATTGACAGCGTGGACGGAAGTGTTGAAAACGCAGTTTGTGGAGTATTTGTAAAGATAAGCATGTTGATGCAACTCCTGTGGGTGATGTTATTTAAATGATTTGATGAAGAAAATGTTAAATGCAATGTAGAAGTTGCAAGTGGAATGTTGGAAAACGGATGCAGGTTTTGAAAAGAATTGTGTGGGCCAGATTGTCCAACGTGGAGGTAAGCTAAATCACATGAGCAGATTGTTGTTTTAGACTTTGAGCACTGGTATTTTCTCAAATTAAAACTGTATGAAGTTTTCATGGGCACTAAATCAAAAAATAATGAAATATGTGAATTGGAACCTTCACATGAACATGGGTTAACTGCATAAATGAGGTCGATTGGTGTTAAGGTGAATAAAAGTTATTGGAACTATTTGAGACATTAGAATGCATAAGATTTAATATGTGTTGCCAAAGTTCGACCTTTAAAGGCGCATTCATTGATTAAAATAATGTTGAATTGAATATTAAACATGGGCACATTGTTTCATTGAATGGATGATGTTAATGAGCATCAGAATGATTGAGTCATTGGGTTTAAGAAGTTATGAATTTGCCTGAAGATGAGTAGATATTGGAATTGAGATAATTCCATATATGATGGCTTTTAATGAAAGTATGAAATCAATGGTGAATGATTTTGAACTACATGAAGGATAAGCTTCCGCATGCAAATGGTACAGTTGTGAAATTTCCAGTTATATTGAGGTTTTTGATTTGGGTAAAAAGTTTAGATGCAAGATGATATGCACAGAAATATAAAGATTCTGGAAATTGCAGGCTAGCCCTGCGTCATTTTTGGTATCAGAGCTTGGCTCTGTTGAAATTAAAGGTGTTTGTTTTTCTGAATGAATGCAAGAAGGTTTTGTTGAAGAACTGAAATTTATTTTTTGAATGATTGAAAGGAGAATCAGATTTCTAAATCTGATATGCAAACTACACAAGTGAACAGGATTGCAGGGAGGAAAAGATCATGCAAGATCTTAAGAGGTGAGATGATTTTTCTGATTTGAAATTTGTAGATGCAGTTTATGGTTGCAGAGAAGATGATGGCAGTGAACCTGGCATTCAGCTAAAGGCTGGATAAAGAGGAAAATTGTAGTGTCCTGAAGAAGAAGGTGAGTTGAAGATATAGCCTAGAGAGAGAGCAGGAGAATGCTCAAGAGGTTCCAGAGGCAGTGAACCAGTACTTACCAAAAGACTGAGTGAGGAGATCTTGGTGAGGTAAGGGGAAGCAAGGGAGATTGCTGTCGTAGAGGCTAGTGCAACTCGTGATGAGTGAGAAACTCATGAAGGAAATGATCATGGAGGATCAGAGAAGAGGTTAAGAGGAATGCCATAGAGGTGAAATGACTGATGAGGTTAGAGAAAGAGAGGTTGCAGTAATGAAGGTACAATTGCAGGTACTGGAAGAATGGCTGCAAGATCAGGAAAATCAGAATAGAGGTTGGATCTTTCCACTGAAGAGAAAGAGAGTGATTTGGCAACAATTGCAGAGGAGGTTGAGGAAAATTATGATTGCCTTGTTGAAAAAGGAACTTAGAGTTCTTGAGCCAGAGATGGAATTTGAAGATTCCACACGTAGATATGTTCAAAGGAAAATGTTGGAGGAAGCAGTCAAGACTGAAAAGTCTTGTGGTTTTAAAACTGATGAGTTGTGTGTGTTTGCAGGTACAGTACAGGGAGATGAGCAAGCTTTAGAGTTTGTTCAGGAGAGAGAAGAGTTGAATCTGAAGGTTGTTCAGATCGATGATGAGATAGCAATATCTCAAGAGAAAATGAAGATAGAGGAAGCAGGAAATGATAAGTACTCTGAAAAAGAAAGCAGTGATACTTTTGTTGTTATAGTACAAGAGAAAATTCTTGTGGATGCTGAAGAAGAGAAGTAGTCTAAAGCGTAGATAAGGGAAGTAACAGCTGATACTGTTGAACATTTTATGCAAACTGAAATTTTATGTATGAATGCAGGTGATGATGATATGCTTCATCAATGCTACAGAGAAATTGCATTGTTGGAATATTTGTTGATAAATTCAGAGTATGATAGAAAGATTGCAGTAGACGAAAGAGTTCAGTACAGTGAACAAGAGCAGAACGACATCTTGGAGACAGATGGAAAGAAGGTGAGACTAACTGATAGTCTCATGGTGAATGCAAATCAGCATACTAATATGCTGAGAAGGAACTCAGAGCAGCATACGGAAGTGTTTCCAGGGAAAGCTGAGGAGAAAGCCAGTAAAGATTTTCTGAGTCCTGAAGAAGACTTAAGAGCTGCGGATGATTGAATCTACAAGTGAGACCATTGGGTCTTGTGATTTTGATGCTGACAATTTGATTGTGTTTACAGGTGATAAATAAGACAGTCCATCATTTGGAATTGTCTTGGAAGAAGAAGAACTGTTGTAGGTAGAAGATGAGACAATCATGTCTCATATGAAGAAGCTTGTTACCATAGGTGACAAGAAAGAGTTGGTTTGTCTGTATAGCCAAGAAAAGACTGGTGGACAAAATTTTGGAACTGCTATAGTGTTAGAGGATGAGGCTACAGTATTTGAAGAACTTGATTTGATTACCAAAATCAATCAAGATGATGATGGACAATTTCTGAAGATTGTCGAAGGGGAAGATGGAGATTATGCTGGAGTTAATTTGCAGCATGTTGATGAAATGCTGAAATGTTTGCTGGAGATATTTGAACCAGAGAAAAAAATTGAAGATGAAATTGCAGATGATGAGAAAAGGAATGTTGCAGAGGGACAGGAAGTCTGGGAGGCAGCAACATCCATCGTGACAGCTAGAGCAACATGTTTTATTGAAGATGCTGGAAACAATCAGCAGACAGAGGATATACTGGACAAAGAAATTGAGTTGATAAGGAGGTTAATGATGAAAATGTCTCAGAGAAAGACAGTAGCAAGAAAGAAAAGGAGTGACAACAAGAGGAAGACAGTAGCAGATCTTGAAGGCAGAGCAAGTGGAGCATTACAGCACAAAATATGGAAACCTGGAGGACAACAGCAGATAACAACAGCAGTAAAGCAATTGAAAAGCAAGGAAAGATTACAAAATAAAATTTGGGATCCAGGAGGAAATAATTATCCAGACTTATGACCAGGTGGTCATGAATTTTCTTACATGGGGAGTCTGATGCAGGAGCATCAAGGGCATTTTTTATTTGTAAATATGTTAGAAAAGGAGGTGTGACAATTTTTAATATTTTATTTAATTAATTTGTTATTTTAAATAAAATAGGAGAAAGTGAGGATTTTGTAAATATCCTTTTATTAATTAAAAGGATATGAGAGAATTTGGGTAGTTAAGGATATAAAGGGATAAGATTCTAGATAATAGGATTTGTTGAGATATTTTAGTGATATTGAGATATTAAGGGGATTGAGCATCAAATTAGATTATTTTTAAAAATTGTATAAATAGGAGGGGGTTTTGAGAGAAAAACACATTTTAGATAGTTGGAGAATAGTGAGAGTGATTGAGAGCAGGCTTGAACAGCTAAGGCTGTAAGCCTCTGGAAAATTGTAAGGGCCTAAATGTTGAATATCTGGCCAGGAAGAAAAGTTTGTAAGTATTTGTTTATTAATATGATAAGCGTGGTTTTTAGAAATTGGGTGTTGATTTCTGAAATTGTTTTGTTGAGTTAGGCGCACTTGTATTGGATGTGTTTATGAATCAAAGGCATGGAATGGTATACAATGATGATGGTTCATCTTTTTATTGTGAACACTCTTATATAAGTATGTTGGAATGGAAATTAATTGGAAGTTGTTGTATATTTAGTTTCTGAAGTTGGGTTTATAAAATTCGGTGAATCGATGTTCAATTTCACACTTGGCTTTCTGATGATATAATTTACACAACGCAAGTAAATCAATGTCCCATAAGTAACATTTAAAAGAATGGTTGGTTAATACATAAAATGGCAGGATTAAAGAAAATCCGTGTTAAGAGATGTTGGTTAGGGTCGAAGTCAAAGTAATTGGGTTCAATATCAATTGAATCGTGAATGGCGTTGTTGATTGAACAATATAACACATTGAATGCAGTTGAATGCGTGGTAAATTGTTGCTATGGAAAGATAGATGTATATCGAGATCGATTAAGCATTTTCTCTAGTGTTAAATTGGTGTTTGCTATGATATGTAGAGCTGAATTTGTGAATGATGCCTTCGATAAGCCATTTCCATCAATAATGATTGTGTTCAATGCGTGCTAAATTGAATTTAATTTAATATCAAGTTCACACGTTGTTTGGTTGCATTGTGAGAATTGGATTACATGTTAAAAGCGCAGTGGAGAAGTTAGTTGAAGCAATGGAATGGTTTTTCTGGACGCTGAAGAGTGTATCGGTTCATTTTCCAATCGGTTCTCAGAGTTCTGCTGGAGAAGAAACATCGTTTTGATAATACAGAAATGACATGCCAAAAGGTGTGATCCAGAAATTGAAGGTGCGATCCAGAATTGATAAAAGATTGATGAAATAAATCTGAATTGACAGCGTGGACGGAAGTTTTGAAAACTCAGTTTGTGGAGTATTTGTAAAGATAAGCATGTTGATGCAACTCCTGTGGGCGATTTTATTTAAATGATTTGATGAAGAAAATGTTAAATGCGATGTAGAAGTTGGAAGTGGAATGTTGGAAAATGGATGCAGTTTTTGAAAAGAATTGCATGGGCCAGGTTGTCCAATGTGGAGGTAAGCTAAATCACATGAGCAGATTGTTTTTTTAGACTTTGAGCGCTGGTATTTTCTCAAATTAAAACTGTATGAAGTTTTCATGGGCACTAAATCAAACAAGAATGAAATATGTGAATTGGAACCTTCACATGAACATGGGTTAACTGCATAAATGAGGTCGATTGCTGTTAAGGTGAATAAAAGTTATTGGAACTATTTGAGACATTAGAATGCATAATATTTAATATGTGTTGCCAAAGTTCGACCTTTAAAGGCACATTCATTGATTAAAATAATGTTGAATTGAATTTTAAACATGGGCACATTGTTTCATTGAATGGATGATGTTAATGAGCATTAGAATGATTGAGTCATTGGGTTTAAGAAGTTATGAATTTGCCTGAAGATGAGTAGATATTGGAATTGAGATAATTCCATATATGATGGCTTTTATTGAAAGTATGAAATCAATGGTGAATGATTTTGAACTACATGAAGGATAAGCTTCTGCATGCAAATGGTACAGTTGTGAAATTGCCAGTTATATTGAGGTTTTTGATTTGGGTAAAAAGTTTAGATGCAAGCTGATATGCACAGAAATTTAAAGATTCTAGAAATTGCAGGCTAGCCCTACATCACAATCTGTCAGTGTGCAAACATTTGACCAAATTGATACAAAGCCCACTGACATTTTGCAACCCACCACAATCCATGATCACATCCATTCGCCTGTTGATCTCGCCAAGCAATAAAAGTTGGGAAGCCCCCCACTCGAAGGTCTGGAGTTTTTTCAAGGCAGTGAGGAATTTCAGGCTCCACTAAACGCGGATTCGGATCCCTATACCCTTGACCAAACCCAAGAGCAATCCCGAACTAGGGTTTTCAAAACTAGGGTTTCTGCACTTGGATGCGCAAGCACCTATAATTCGCCTGGCACATGCTTATTGTTTCCATTCCATAAAACTGATCATCCTCCACACCATGATGAGGTTTCTGTTTGGTTCGACGGATCTTACCTGACGAATATACTCGCAAACAGGCAATGTCTTACCCCCTCCCATCGGACCTAAGGTTGTGCATGAATTGGTTTGTGTCATTTATAAAAAATGTTGAGTTTCAAGAACATATTGCTCTGTATCAAGATGAGAGTAGCATTCACCTCGCACTATCCATTCTGGCGTGTTCTCTGATAAGTATCCATGGTCTTCTGGCCATTTCACATGCTCTTTAGGTAAGTTTTGTTGTTGCTGCACTTTTTTGGATACTAGCTCTGATCCCGAGAATTGTTGTTGTTGCAGGATGGGAATTAATGTAGTGGCTACACTGGAAAGTTGATTTCACATAACCTGACCACATCATTGGTTAAAATAGGGTTTTAGGTGTAGGCTAGCTAGGACCTGTTAATAAAAATTTGTTAGTCCAAAGTTTTTAATTAGATTTACTTGCCAAATTTTTATGTTATAATTTAAAGTTATCTTTGCCATTTTTGTTTACGATTAATATCTTAGGCATCATCATGTTACAAGTATTTTCCACTCATTTATTTTCAGTTGCCTGTTGCTGCATAAATAATCACTGCTTGTATTGCGCCTCTTTTCCACCTACAACTGGTTGATCGTTCTCGCACATGGTGTTGCATTTCATCTGGAGCCTCGCCTATTACATTGCGTCGTACACTCTCTTCCTCACATCATTTCCGTCATATTGCCTGCCACTGCACTAGCCCTCATTGAAACCCTACCATCTACGGACTTTTTTTGCCCTAATTTCTGAAATAATAATCCCATTGTTTGCGTGAGGTTGTGATGGATATCTGAAGAGGTAGCCTCATCGCAGGATAAATCATCGAAGTCGCATTCTCAACAAGATGCCTATGAGCCTAAATCTATTAGCGAGGGAGATACAAGCCGGTTATTTTTGGGAAACCTAATGAGCTTAAATGGTTCATTAACTGTAGCCTAAGCCTTATGCCCAACATAGTCTTGGACATCTTAAAAATCTGTTTAGCGCGCTTCGCCTACTATGGAAAATGGGATGTGAAGGTTTGGCACAAGGGAAAACCCAAATCAGGATATCTTTCAGTTTCTGTAAAACAAGAAACAACCTCTCTTGCTCGTAAAATAAGTCGGGATCCCTCATCCACCCATGAAAAATAAGTGCCACGAGCACATAAAATAAGTGCTACAAGCACATGAAACAAATAAAGGTAAAGCATCAAGAAAGGCTTCCTACGCAGAGAGGTAATGCAATGACTCCACCGGGGTACTGACCAGGCTCGCTGGCAGTGGAGCAACGTTTGTGATTTCTTGAAGTGACTCTGTCGGGGTACTGTCCAGGCCTGATGGCAGTGGAGCAACACCAGAAACATACTTTAAAAAATACTGAGAATAATAAACCCGCTGCCTTGCTCTTCACATCATCAACAAGCTACTGGCATCTGGGAGATTTCTATTGATATGTTCTGATTAGCGAGACCTAGTTGGGGCACAAGGACTGGGCATACCTGTAAAGGCCAAAGTAATTCAAAGGGTCCCCGCAGACCTTGTTCAATATTCCCTTGCATCACTATCTTGGCTCAGAATTTTTTTGTGATATTGACAGAGATGTTGGATTCTACCAGTGGTTTGCCATTTGTTGTAGCCGCTACAACACCACCCAAAATTTTGGGTATATTTAAAATTTCGAGTTCCCCCTCTGCTCACTCAGCCATTAAGGTCTTTTACCTGATGTGTAGTCTGTGACATCCCAGTGACCTATCCCCAAACCCTCATGAGCTATCTCACCATCATGATCAGATGTTGTTGCTGCAATCACGCCATGTGTGAAGGGATTGCCATGCATGTATCCGAATGGAAACTTTTTGTATTTACATTAAAAGCTCTTGCACCATGGATTGTTTAGGCACTCGGATTGGGTACTTCACCAAGCTTATAATCTAATGTTAATCATTTGGGGGCATCATTCTATAAAGGTTAATTGTGAACTAATTAATGTTATAATGTTTCATGTAAGTAAATCCCACAGATGATATACTCATACAGAGGCAAATGCACTGAAACTGAAAAACAAGGTCACAGCTACAAGACAAGACATTTTCATACCCTACCCACCAGGGGATAAGAACTAAGGCTACAATGGAAAACCTCATCAAGGTAAATGACAAGGATAAATGTGGTTCAAGCTGGGATATAAGAAGTAGAAGATATGCATCACATGTATGCGGGGAGCAAGGGTGCACCAGTTAAGGAAATTTTCGATCATGATTAAGTCACAACTTCATGGGGTAACTTATTTGAATAATTTATATGATTAAATGAAGGATTGAATTAGAAACACCGATTTTCCATGTGATAGTAGGCTTCTTAAGGCAACATTTAACATTCCAATTGGCTGAACCCTAGTAAGTTAAGAAAACACGCTCAAGGACATATATGGCAAAAGACCGCTTTATTTATTGGCGTTACCATGACATGAGGTTTGATAAAAAGTTTCCCAAAGTCATGAATAAAGGGTTCAACAACAATACGGATGATATTTTCAACTTCTACGTTGTAATTTGGTCTCTTATTTACTTGAGGCTAATATAAAGCGGATTCAACTTTCTTATTAGTGCTAATTATAACCATTGCCAGTTGTTCCCTATTCTTTACGTGTCTTTTTATTATGGAAAGCATACAAAGCCTCTTCTTCTCTTGTTAAAGACTCTTATGAAAGGTGGTTTCTTTATGCGTTTTCAATCACGCTAGCCGTTAGAATTCTTATTTGGAACCATGGAGCATAGAATAAGAACCTTAAAAATGGGCTCAAATACTTTTACGCCAGAGTTTTATTCTTTGGAGCAGATATATAATATTTGGTCAAAATTTGCGTTTAAACATGGAGCCAAACCTTGTAGCAGATCTACGACGACAAAGTTATATTAAATATCGTGTGGTTATAATCAAAAGAAATGCAGAAGTGTGAAATATGACCATTTATAAACAGTGCATAGTTACGTTTTTGCTAGAGGAGGTTACAATACGCATGATTGTAAAAAAAATTTCATCAAAAAATGCAGATTCATACGCCATAATCAACACCATAGTAATCTTCCACGTGTCTCATTCCCCATCAAAGCTCTTGATATTTTCTCATGATGAACTGGATAGCTTGTATCCCTACTCTTGATGCCGCATTACATGGATGTAGGTGGCCCAATGCATGCTACCATGCATGAATGATAATTATGTTAATACGCGCAAATGAAGGTTTCTGATCGAAAAGGTCGTTGACACACAGCGTTTCGGGGATCATTTAGCTCTGCGTTATCAATACGCCCGACATGTAAGGATCTAATGGCCATTTGCACTGCTCAATTCTGGCATGCGATGACAATGCTCGACATGATCGATTTTCATATGGATAGAAGGTTGAATCCTTTCGTCTCTGGTTGAGTTAATGCAGCGAACCAAACCTTCGAAAAGATAAGCATCTTGTCTGCAATACGCTGCGTCCAGCGTAACCTTCACATCCTGTAAGTTCGAAACGCCTCCAACTATGTCTCCAAGGCACCAAAGAAGTTACAAATCAAGCCCATATATGATGAAGGTTAGACATGGGTTATATTCAGAGTGTGAACAGTTACACATAATTTGCATGCATTATCAGCAGCCTGAGGAATTATTTTTGGTGAAATCATTGCCACAAAGTGAATACCTGTGCGTGGCTCATATTTGCAACTATTTTGAAGTCATGGCTATGTTGAGGTTCTACGCAGTCTCATCCCAAGAGGCACGTCGCCACACTAGTCATCATGCCAGAGATTAACTCTAAGCTGAGCATTCGGAACCTAGACAACGTCGAAGGAGTAGGTTGAATGTTCGACTGACTAGAAAATGCGATCGTGCAACCTCTTTGAGGTCGCATTGCATGAAAAATCAATAGGTCACACTATTCTCAAGTTGCTAGGTCGCGGCACTAAGGAGTAGGTCGCAATGCGACTGTGCGACCTATGCAAAGTCACATTTCGAAGGACAGCTTGGAGTCGCATTTCCCCATAGGTCACTGGGTCGCATAAGCTCAGCAATGAGCCGGCAGCGCGACCCCTACTACGTTGTGACCCTGCGACTTTGCTAAGGAGCAGCGCCCTCACCTTCACTCATCGTGTCAACATGCAGGATCGTGAGCACATCTCAAGAGCAGGGAAATAATATTTAACAAAATCACTTTTCCCCTCCATGATTAATCATTTGATCATCCCTTAGATTGAACCCCATTTCAAAGGTCCTTCCCCTCATTAATGTCTCGGTGAAAATTTTTGAACATGAAAGGAGTATCGTTAGTGCATATCATAATAGATGTCACGGAGAACATAAGGAGCATGTTGCCCAAGCCAACACTTCCCATCAATTGAGTCTGTGTTCCGAACTTAGTCTATAGCCATACTAATCTACATTTACAATAGTTGAAGAGGCACAGGGAGAGCCTACACCATTCACTCTGATGACATAGTGACATAGCACTTGACCACACAGGGGTCCAACTAATTTTAGGTGTGATAAATTTATTGCATTTTTTATGTTGATTCCCTAAAATGTGTGTGTGTGTGTGTATATATCTATATATATATATATATGGCTGATTTAAATTCGCTTATCTGCAGGTTATATGAGAAGATGCTAATTTACTCTGTTGTCTTGTAGGTAACATAATGAAACAGCTATGTCTACCCAAATTGAAAGAACTGCTACCTCTCTCCGGAGGATGCAGATCGGGGTTTCAAATCAACCTCAAAACCTTGTGTTATGTGGATGCTTGGTCTCTCACTCAAAACAGAAACACTGCTTTCCCACTTATCAACTCGCACAAATTCCTTCAGCATGGCAAAGGAATCACCAGCAGATAGGAGTTATTGTTTCATGTAGCGAGAGCTCAGACTATCTCAACAAGAGTAATGTAGAAGGGATAAAACCCCCAGGCCACAGATTTCCTCAAGTCACCAAGTCATGGAGTCGTGTTCCATGCCAAATGCTTGACGATGCAACCCAACAACCAGCGAGTGGGTCGCGAGGTCACAAATCCAAGAAGGTCGCAAGGTCGCAAATCCAGGAAGGTCACGAGGTCACAAATTTAAGAAGGTCGTAGGTCGCGGATTGTTCGAGGTCGTAGGTCATGGATGGTCCAAGGTCGCAGGTCGCGGATGGCCCAAGGTCGCAGGTCACGGATGGTCCAAGGTTGCAGGTCGCTAATGGCTGTGGGTCACAAGTCGCAAAATCTCTTGAGGTCGCAGGTCACAAATTCCCGAAGGTCGCAAGTCACAGAGGTCGCCAGGTCACTAAGTCGAATCCCCTATTAATGCCCGATGGTGCAACCCAGCGACCTCGCGACTAGGTCGCAAGGTCGTAGAACCCAGTCAGGTCGCAGGTCACAATAGTGGCTTAGGTCACAGGTCACGGAATAGACTGGGTCGCAAGGCAGCCCAACAGTCAGGAAAGTGAAAAGTCAGGGAGCCCAAAGGGCAAGCTTTTCTCTATAAATGCTTCCTTCAGGAACTTGTAAGAGGACCTTGGTTTTGAGACTCGAGCTGAGTACATTGTATTACAAGAGGATTATAAATTTGAGCATGAATACAAGAATTTTGATAAATCCCTTTGTGGATCTAGTTTTTTCATATGTATGAGCGCTATTGAGTATTATATTTTCAGTTTCTGAACATCTTTAGATTAAGGGAACTATATCTTCAATTCATATCACAATTGCATAATAGTTTGCTGAGTATGTTAATGGTGGTTGAGTTCATTTCACTTTCTTAACGAACGCTGATGGATTTGTTTATTAGCATTTGTTTTATCATTTAAAACTTTTAGGAAGTGAAAGGTGTTCTTGCCATGAGTAATTGTTTCTTTTGTGGTCAGAATAGTTTACAAGCATGACCCTAATGAAGTTTTGTTAACAACACTTCCTTTGGTCTTCATGCTTTATTATTTCCTCTTGCTACTCATAGTGTTATATGTACATTTAATGCATCAATCATATGTCTAGTATCATTTGATTAGGTGTGTATCCACTGTTTTATATAATTTAAGTGAGACCCAAAGAAAGGAGAAATCAGCGGTAGACGAACCCACACCCCAAATGGGATCCCTATTCCAAATGGTTCAAGGTCTAATTGGGACTTTTTACCAGGGAGATCCCCTTCTGTTGGCCGAACAAATTTTCCTGTCAACAGACTGCAACTTTTTATGGGAGAAACATCGAACAAAATTCCATGTTGCTCCTTTTTTTCCATAAAAATGTAGTTTAGGGCCTTAAAATGGCTCGAGAAGTTTAGGACCCGAAAAAATGCTAAAAATAGTAAATTGTGCTACAATTAAGGAAACTACAAAATTGAAAGAAACAATGGCGGGGCCCCAAGTGGAATAGGCAGGTGGCCACCAATATCCACCTGGATGATTCCTCCCTCCTTAGGAAGCAATGGTCTCCATTCAGTTGAGTTCCTCCATGAGATGAGGAAACTTCTACTGAACATGGTCCCTATTGAACCACTTTCCTTGGTGCAGGAGTTGGCTAGCTTTGAAAAAACGATATAGTGGGACTTCTTCTGGTGGGTGTTATTGATTTTCATGTCCATGATACAATCAGTCACATCATGTTCCATGCATTCTTGGTTTAACTCTATTGGTGTGAGTTGTTTTGCAATGTCAGAGGTGTCCAATAGAGGTGGGAAGTCGAGTCAAAGGCAGTCCAAATTGAATACTGGGTACAGAAAAAGGAATGGTGTAATATTAATCTTGAATTAATTTGGCCCTACAGCCTTGGTTATGGTGTATGACCCATATCGGAGCTTTTGAAGCTTGCGATGGGGTTCGGCAAGGCACTCCTTCTACAAATGTAGCCACACTTTGTTGTCCACCTGGAAGTTGTGTGGCAGCTGATGTTGATCATGTCATTTCTTGTACTTAGCATTGGCTCTATCCAATATGTCATGAAACTATTGGAGGATGTGTTGAATGTGCTCAATGAAGTTGTTCACTTTGTCAGCTTTAGACTGGACATGTGTTGAGTCGGCCTTAGTAGGCACAAATGGCATGGCTATGTCAATGGGACATAGTGGCTGGAATCCCAAGCCCACCTGAAAGGGGCTATGGTCGGTTGTGCTATTGAGAGCCTGGCTATAACTTTTTTTTACATACAGAAGTCTCTCATCTCATTTTTCGTGGATTCTTGGAATTATACATGTGCAGAATGTGTACGATCATCTTGTTAATGCCCTCTCTCTAGCCATCAATTTGGGGATGGAAAGTTGTGGAATTTATGAGCTTGGTGTATATCATTGACCAGAGGTTGGACCAAAATTTTCTAAGGAACCTGTTATCCTGATCTGAGATGATATACTGTGGGATCCAAAAGTGCACCCACACTCCTTCAAAGAAGAGTTTAGTAGTGGTTTATGTTGTGATATTCTTCTTGCAGGCTGCCATAATGGCCATCTTCGAGAATCTGTCGACGACCAAGAAAACACATTCATTTCCATGCTTAGTTGAAGGAAGGCCTGACATGTAATCCATGGAGATGGATTCCAAAGGTCGACTAGGGGTAGGTAGTGGAGTATAGAAGCCTTGCTTCTTGATGGTCGGTTTGGCAATGGCGTAAGAAGTGCAATATATCATGTTCTTCCCGACGTCCTACTGAAGGTTCAGAAAATAGAAATACTTTTGCAGTACTACCACTATTTTTTCAACCCCAAAATTCCTAGCAACTCAACTTTAGTGCACTTCCCAAATCATCTTGGCATGCTCACTTGAAAGAACACAAAGGTGTCCCAAGTGACATAGCAGAGCATCTTGGAGATGAAAATTTGGGACTTGTGTACCCTCCAATATTGTCTTGTATGTGTGGCTAAATTTTTTATCTCTCTTGTAGACAGGCAACCAATTAGAAGTCACGTGCCCACAAGAGTTGAAAATGGTGGTGAACGCCACGATTGGGGGTCGGCTAAGGCAGTCTACAACATTATTGGTGTTTCCCTTTTGTACTTTATTTTTAAATGAAATTTTTGTAGATATGTGGACCACTTCTTATGGTGATCCTTCTACAACTTTCCTTGTGTCTATATGAACTCTAGGGGATTATGGTTTATGTGGATGACTATTTCCTTCCCAAAAATGTAATGCTTCCATTGTCAGCAAGCCTACACAATCGAATACATTTCTTTTTCATAAGTGGGATACTTGCAGACTGTGTCAGACAATCTCACTGTGATATGCCACTGGATGCCCTTGTTGAGTAAGAACTTCCCCAATAGCATAGTGAGAGGCATCTATCTCGATCTCAAATGGTTGTTTCAAGTCTGGTAATGTTAGAAATGGGGCAGAGAAGAGGCGATTTTTCAATTCTACAAATGCCTTTTATTGAGATTCTAACCAAAAGAATTTTTCTTTCACTCCTCCCTTGATAACTTGACTCAAGGGCCAAGTGATATGAGAGAATCCCAACATGAACATGTGATAGAAATTAGAAATACCCAGAAAGCTGTGAAGTTCTGTTAGAGTGGTTGGGGTTGGCCAATCCTGAATTAGTTGGATGTTGGTTGGATCCACATGCACCCTTCATTCATCAATCATGTATCCCAGATACTGAACTTGGATCATGCCAAAAGTGCACTTCTAAAAATTGGTATGCAGCTTGTGTTGTTGTAGTGTTTGGAGGACCTATCGGATGTGGTGGAAGTGCTCTTCCCAAGTTTGGTTGAAGATAAGGATGTCATCCAAGTAGACTATTACAAATTAGTTGGTGAATAGCTGCAAGATGTTGTCCATCAACCTCATGAAGGTTGCAACAGCATTCGTCAAACTGAAAGGCATGACCAACCATTTGAAAAGGTCGTCCTTGTCCTTGAAGGAAATCTTCCACACATCGTAGGGTTCGATTGGTACTTGGTGATACCCAGACGTCAAGTCGATCTAGAAAGTGATCTTGTTCAGCACCCGATAGTCAATACAAAGTATCCAAGTCCCATCCTTCTTCTGCACCAACATGATCGGGCTCTCACAAGGCGATGAACTGGGCAAAATGGGACCTTTCTACAATATCTCCTAAAGCTGCCTCTTGATTTCATCGTTATCCAAAACAGAGCGCTGATAGATCGGTCCATTGGGCAGTGGCACCCCTCGGGTCAAATCAATGGGGTGCTTGGCCTAACAGTGCAGAGGCACCCCTATGAGTGAGGTGAATATGTCCCCGTACTCCTCCATGACCTTGTCCATTTGTTTTTGTCATGTGAAGGAGCCCTATTTGGTGGTCATGGTCATAGCCTTCTTCTTGCTATGAGGGAAGATCATGAGGAAAAAAAATTCCCTATTTTGGAAATGAGCTTACTGCATTTTTTTGCAGTAACCAAAGAGATAGCGGCAGGTGGTGGTACCTCTGGTATCTTGTACAATGTTAAGTCCCTATATTAATAGTGTAGTCTCTTATTATGTTAGTGAAACCCCCCTTATTGTTATTTTTGTACCCCTGTAACACCCATATTTTCATTATTATGCCCTTACATTATTATTGCTAGGTTGGCTAGGATTACATTGTGGCCCATGGACTCCTATATATAGAAAGGAGATTTTGTCATTTGTATCATCCAAAAATTGTTCATTCATGTAATGTATTGGAGGTTTCCCCCTCAAAGTGGCTTTTTTCTAAGGCGTTGATGTCTCTTTTCTTCTCTTTTTGGAGCTGTTTTCACAACATTTGGTATTAGAGCTTTGGATTCTAGGGTTTTGCTACACCAAACAGGTTATCGTGGCATTTTCACTATAACATTTTTTCTACAAAGTTTCAGAAGCTTACATTTTTAGACTGCGAATCCAAAAGCCTGAGGAACATCTTCACAAAATTTCAGATCTTGGTTCGCACTATTTTCGAAGATATGATATGTGGAAGTTAGGTCTTTTTTCAAGCTCCCAAATTATATCTCAAAGAGGTGATCATGGGGAAATCTTAACTCCCAAATTATGAGGTCTTTTTTCATAACTCTCTCTATGAGCATCGGATTGGAATTCTGTAAGAAGTGACTGAAAGTACATGGACTTTAGTTTCTTGTCTATAAATTTCAGGGCCAAAGGAGCAAACAATGACACATGGTAAGTCGTACAAGTTCGCTCTACTGAACCAGGCTATAATTAGGTTATTGTGGGATATTGGACATAACTTTGTCTTGAAGAATCCAAATCAAGTCAGACCTATAACACTCAAAATAGGATTCAGAGGGCTACCTCAGGGCCAGATTTCAGATATTAAAGATCCGAAATCATAGAGACAATTCAGTTTCAATATCGAGCTCGTCAAAAGCAAGAAAAAGGTGTGTATTTGGTTTTTAAAATTGCATATCGTTTGTTTGAAAAAAAAGTTTGAAGTGATTCCAAGGGCATATTTTATAATTTTTATCAATATTTGGTTTTATAATGCCTCCAAAAAATAATTTCATACCCATTAAGCCCTCAAAAAGCTATACTATGACGCATGAAGAGGAAGAATTGCATTATGAGATATCAAAATTATGGTACCAAGTGCAACAAATTTCGATGTTATGAAGAGAAAACGAAGATGACATAGATGGTTTAAAAGAAAAAATGGAGGCTAAGTTGGATGGTTTGAAGGATCAAATAATAGCTAATATGGATGATAAATTAGTGGAATATCACATCTAGCATCAACAACAAGTTCTCCAACTCTCAAAGGATAGCCTAACTTTGGCGCAGAATCTAATGAAACAACAGGAAGATAAACATCACATTGAAAGAAGATCTGAAGCAGTCATAGAAACAAGAACTCTACAAGTACGATCAACTTCAAAGTACCTCAGCAAGTGGAAGAACTTTCTTGTAGAAGATTCCACATGGGAGGATGAAAATTTTATACAGAAACATCAAGAAATAATCAATCGTTGAGGACAACACTTTTTTGAAGGAGAGGGGCAAGTTAAGTCCCTATATTAATAGTTTAGTCCCTTATTATGTTAGTGTAGCCCCCGTTATTGTTATTTTGTACCCTTGTAACCCCCATATTTTCATTATTGTGCCCTTAAATTATTATTTTTAGGTCTGCTAGGATTACATTGTGGCCGCATGGACTCCTATATATAGAAAGGAGGTTTTGTCATTTGTATCATCCAAGAATTTTTCATTCATATAATGTATTGGAGGTTGCCCCCTCGAAGTGGCTTATTTATAAGGTGTTGATATCTCTTTTCTTCTATTTTTGGAGTTGCTTTCACAACATACAACTTATTTCCAAAATTAACAATAATAGCTCGAGTTCGACACTCATACACAACATGTCGCTTCCACAAGTATGGTTGGCCTAGTAATACATCACAAACATAGAGAGAAAAAATGTCACATAATACCTCATTTGTGAAGAGCTTGATGATGTAGGGAAGGTGGTACTGCTAGATGACATGGAGATCTCGTCCTTGGTGAAGCCACCCAATGGCGTACGGTTGTGGGTGTGTTATGTTTTACAAGCCCAATCGCTTCATGACCTCTACTGAAATGAGCTTCTTTTGGCTCCCACTTTCAACAATGAACTGTAGTCGGGAACCCTTTACCCACATCTGGGAGTGGAAGAGATGCTCCTCCTCCTCAGGATCTTCTGGCTCCTCCTTCTGGATCTTTGTGGTGGAAATGATGGCATTGCACTCTGCATCAATAATCTACTTCCCTCTGTCATTCCCCTTGTCGGATGTTGATTTAGAGTCGGAGCATGCATCTGATTCAAAGGCCCTCATCTCGACCATTAGTGACTATTAGGCCCGACACTGACTTTTGTTGTGAGTGGAGCTCTTATGGAACTCACACCACTTTCATGTGTCCTTCTTTGACTTCATGGTGTTGTTATTTTCTTGCATCTTTGGCAAGTTATCTGTGGCCACCATGCCTTGGCCTTGTCCTTTTTTTTCGGTTTGGGGGCACCTTTCCCTTGCTTTTGATTCACATATCCAAAGTCTCACTTCTTCTATTTGAATTTATTCTCAATCATGGAAAAATACTGGTATGTCGTACCATGCGAGGAGATGTAGAGGAACTCCATTTCCTCCCAAATGTATTTATGTAGACAGCTAAGGTACTTCAGCACCAAATTTTTTTCTAAATATTTGATACCCAACTTTATGTGCAGGGTATGGAATAAATTTTTCAGCTCATTAGGGGAATTTTGAAGTCTAAAATGGGCCTCCTAAAAAAAATGTATAACCAAAATAAACATTATAAGAACCAATAGGATTCAAGATGATGATGTCAGCCATGGGGGATGATTCACCATTTTTGAAGTAAAAAGCTAAAAAGATTATAAAATAATAAAATAATAAAACTAATTTTTCAACTCGTATTTTCAAACTATCTCCCTAATTCTTTACTCAAATTTTGAGCAAGAGCACTCATTGGATGCAAAATTTAATTCCTCATCCAAGGAGTACCCATGTTGCATACTTTTGATGGACGCTACTACACAAGAAATGAGAAATACATGAAAAGACATGATTGCAATCATGTTTTTCACGTATTTTTCATCTTTCATGTAGTGGGATTCATCCAAAGTATGTATAATGGGTATTCCTTGGATGAGGAATAAAATTATATATCCAACAGGTGCTTCCGCTCAAAATTTGAGTAAGCCAATAGGGAGATAAGTTGAAAATGTGAGTTGAAAAAATATTTTTTTCTTTTTTACCTCTAAAATTTGATGATGTAATATAATCTTATTTTATTATTTCCACTATTATTTTATAATTTCCTTAGGAGGCCCATTTTAGACCTAAAAACTCCCTTAATGCATGAACATATTGATCCCTTTGTTGCCGCAATGTATTCCATTGTATATATTTGTACTCATAGCTCCCCACGGGGTAATATTGTTCCTTGATGGCATCTTGGAAATAACGCCAAGTGGGTATGACCAAGAATAGAGAGGGTTCCCCCTCGTCCTTTTTCTCACAGTAGGTTTCCCACCAATCCTTAACATGTGGGGTAGCTTTGAGGAGTGCAAAAATAATATTCTCCTGGTCGGAAAAGTCATGAACCGAGAAATATCCTTCTAATATATTCTATCTATGACATCTGCATCTATTTGAACCTAAAGTATGGGAATTTCATAGTTTAATTGTACCTTAAAATGAGTTGCGCCTCCAGAGTGGCTGTTGGATGTAGATGCGTCGTCAGTGGGTAGTCGTTGAAGTATCTAGGCAAAGTTATCCATCATCGCGTTCCTTTGCCTTTCGAGGGCCTCCTCGAGAAATATTTTGATAGGATCTCCTTCTCCTTCATCTTTCATTTCATCCCCCATGGGTGTTCGTCGGGGTTTATGAGGCTGATATTGGAAAGGTTCAACCAAATCGAGCCCTAATTCCTTATACCCCAACCTCATTGGGGACATGCAAAGAAGGATCGAGGAAGAGCATACTGCTCTGATACCACTGATCTGGATTTATGAAAGAATGAAACAGAATAAACATATAACCATATATACAAATATGAAATGGAAATAACACTTCATTCCATTAATATCAAAGAACTAAAATTTGTTTACAGACAGAATGGAAGTAAACTAGCTAGGGCATTGGTAGCTTATCTCTGAGAAGAGATGTGGTGGCTACAGGCCTCCAAATTGTGTTACAATGAGGCTCAAGGGCTTATTTATTATTTAGAAACAATGTAAAACTATAAACATCCAAAAACCTAACCCTAGGAGATGAAGCACCAAAACTATGGCCCCGTTTGGTTAAATTGGTACATCAACTTCTCGGGGACGTAACTTTGGCATACGATCTATGCTCGATGCATACAATACCTCGTTAGAAATATCTATCCAAGGACTACAACTTTTAATGTCAAGAACATTGAAGGAAATTCCATGTTTCTCCCGGTTTTCCCAAAAAAATGTTGTTTAGGGCCTCAATATGTCTCTGCAAGTTCAGGACCCGAAAAACTGCTAGAAATAGTAAACTGTGCTATAATTAAGGAAACTGAAAAACTTATAGAAACAATGGTGGGGCCCCAAGTGGAATAGGTGGATAGCCACCAATATCCACCTGGATCACAAATTTTAGTTATTCCTACCCTTATGTGGAAGCCATAAATGTGACTAGTCAATAGAAAAATGCCCCTTTAATTTGTTGGACTAGACTCTACTCAGCAATACACTGCAAGCTTCCGGGATGTACACAATTACTATGTTTATGCATTAGTGCACGTTGTTAGTGCCTACCAGTCCTGCCAGTTACCAATGATCAAATTTTCTCTTACAATGGTTTTGATAGGGTCCTACTGCAAGTTTTGTGGTTTCAATAGGTTTTTAAATAAAAATTTGGTCACTGGTTAGTGTGTCTAAGTGTGCTACTACTCATTTCAAGTCCATGTTTTGGTCATTTCCATCACTCATTGTGATGATTTATCATTGAAATGTCTTCATCAACATCTCAGTCACATCACCATGGTAATCATTCAACTCATTCCATGTATTTTCATTATTAGTTCTTAGGGTCAAAATCATAAAAATAGGTCATTTCACCATCAAATTCAGCATTGAAGGAGTAGTAATAGTGAAAAATGTTCAATAAAGGTTTAAAATTTTTAATTTCATTTCTATCATGATGTAATATGTTTCAAAAGGTTCTAAGAGTTTCAGTTCAAAATCAAAATGTGAAAGGAAATGGTGGGACCAATAAATACCAAAGAAGAAAATAGATTTAGAAGCTATTTAAATACCAAAAGAGCATTTCATTTTCTCATTCAAACTTCAAAAGGAATCACTCCACCAAGAAAGACCATTTGCACCCTCAGAGCAGCCATTCATTTCCATCAAGTTCCCATTTACCTTCTACACCGCACTTTTCACTAACAGTGTTGTGTTTTTGCCAGAGTGTGTTGTGCTTTTTTCAAGGAGGAAAAAACTTCATTCCGGTGATTTCTACATCAACAAGGAGGTTCCAGTGTATCAGAGACAAATAAGTGGGTCCTTAAACTACCTCTTTTAACTTTGTTTCATGCTTGGAAATATGAATTCCCTCTTCTAGGGATTTTGTTTCATAATCTCATTGACAAATTGATGAGAAAAACCTTAATTTTAAAGCTCTAATACCTTCCCCTACATTCCTTATACTACCCTTAACACTTCCCCTCACACCTATCCCTCATTTTCACTATTTTCCCACAAACCCTAGCCTATACTACACTTTCCTAGGCTAGGAATGTTTTTTCCCCTTTTGACACACTTCCCTTCACTTATTCCCTAAAACTTCACTTATCTCTACTTCCTAACATTTATCCCTACCCTAAAAAATATGCCCCTCTCATGAATATTATCATGAAATACTTCACATGTGAGGGTAGGTACTCTAGGTTATATCAGTATCATATGAGACTGTTGATGCATTTCACCGGTGTAAAAGCTCTCAATTTTCCTCATTACCTTCATAGAAGCATGGTAAAAATGGCATAGAAGGTACTTATATTAGGAGAAGATCATCATGCTAGATTGTTTCACCATGGCTTGGTGAAAATCTTGGTTTTCCATCAGTTAGCACAGATCATTTTTTCATGGGATGTTTTAATATTTTCAACTTCTCTTTTATCTTCTCAAGCTCAGCCAAGTAGTCACTCTACACTTTTGACTTCACCAGCACATCAAGGGTAAGCTTTCACAAGAAAAAATATCTCCAGAAATCTTAGGGAAGAGGTGACTCAAACATATGTTAGAGGTAAGAGGCTTGTGTTTTCTCCAGACATTGTTGAAAGGGCCAAGCCTACATCAGGGAAAGAAACATCATGACATCATGAGGCACCATTGCAAGATGAGGGACAATTCATCTTGACACTTATATGGAAAATTTGGAAATCCATGAAGAGCACAAAACATATGAGCAGATTATCATGGAGAAGGAGGCTGAGATTAGAGAGCTCAAAAACAATTTTTTAAAGGAAAATTTCTTGATCTCATTCTTGCAACAGGAGAACATGCAACTAAAAGTAAATCAACTGCTCTTAAACAAGCCCAAATCATATTTGAGAAAAGGATGATTCCAAAGGTAAGGAAATTGTTGAGGTTGATGATTCATAGGATCAAGAAGAACAAGTTAAAGCAATGAGTCCAAGAACAAGAGGTCTCAAGAGGGCACTAGAGCAGCAAAAAGAACCATCTCCACCAAAAGGTCAAATGACTGTTGATGAACTCATTTGGAAGAAATTGAGAAAGCTAAAGTAGGTTGGATAGATAGGGTGAATTTCCACTTGGAAAATATTTTTAAGAGGTAAAACAAGAATAAAAACCTACAAATACACATGCCCATGCATTATTATACAAGGAACAAGTTCTCCCAAATCATAATCAAGCAAGTGAGAAAAAAGTTGAAGAAAACCCTAATGAGGCAAAAAGAGAAGGATAAGCTTGATTTGTTGGTTGAGGCCTCCATCATAGCTTGACACATCATCACCTGGCTTCATGGAATAATTTTGGGTAAAATTTGAAGAAATTTTGTGAAATGTTTCATATTTTGTGACTTTTTTCTTAAACAGGGGTATCAATTCAGCCAAAAGCGCAGCTCCTTAGCGTTGCGACTTTCCTCAGATATCCAAATGAAAAAAAAAAAAAAATCATTGATGGATACATAATCACTTATAAATTTCATCTATGTACTTTTTTTGCCTTATCAGCAAACTCGTTGGGATAAAATTCCCAAAAACATGCAAAAATGTCACTTTCTGTCACTGTTTTGGACTAGGTGCTGAAATTTTGGGAGTATCTTGGAGTGAGTTTTGCTCTGTCTTGGAATGAAATTTTTTCTTTATTAAGGTGTCTAATCACAACTAGACATCCTCAAATTTACATTTGTTCCTTCAGAGCTATCTTTGGAGTAGTATAAGGCCCTCAAGAGCCTCCTCAAATATTGGTGTTGCACTTTTGTCTCATGGCGCTGCGCTTTTTCCTGTTAGTCAATTTCTCGAGTTTTCTTCAGTTAATATTAGTTTTTATGATGTAATTCCTCTAGATTCAATTTGAATTGATGTAATAGAAGGTAAATGGTCTTATTGGATTCATTTTAATGTAATTTTTGACCTTATCGATGAGGAGAAGGTCAGTCAAAGTCTATAAGGAGGATTTGTTTTAACCTCCCTAGTCATTAGGGTTTTGTTGAGAATTTAATGTAATTTGTTCCTACACTGAGGAATTTGACCCCTGAGAGAGGGTAAGTTTTTTTGTAATATATGTATGTGGTTTTCAGTCAATCTAAAGGTTGGAAGTCTTGTAGCTTGACCTCATCATTTTTACAGGAAATAAAAGGACAATTGTAGCTATTATTCAAGAATTAATGTCGTGTGAGTTTTTTATTATGTTTTCCTTACTTTAAATATTTATATGAATGATAAAATAGTCTCCTTACCATATATTTTATCTTTAGTGATTTTCCTAATAGGTTTTAAGAATAATTCCTTTGATTAAGCTCTCTTTTATTAGGAATCTCATTTTTGTGTATTTTGTCTTCTTGAGAAATGAATTCATGGTAAACATGCTCATTTTGATCACCTTAATCATTCAACCCTACACTACAGCAACCAACTGTTAATTTATCACAAAACAATTCCTACCCTTATCCTCTATATATATTGCAACTAAAACCATTGATGTTTAGACCTAGTTCCCTGACTTTCACTCCTAATCCAGCAAAAATCCCTAAAATATTTCAAACCCTAGATGTGAACTATCTAGCCTAAAATCCATTCTTGTACCAGTCAAATCCTTGGTTTTTTTTTTCATAGAGAGAGACCTCTCTGGTTTAGTAGGGCTAGCTACCAAACTAAAATTTTCATTTGAGGTTACCTTTGTCAATATCCTTTTAGCCTTGGGACAGTGTGGAGGCTAACACGCTTGTTGATCATATGATAGAAAAATAAGAACATTCATGAGTTCAAAAATATATTATACAAGAGTCTTTTCCAACTAAATAATGTGTGCATCTATCTTATCCCATTTAACATTGATTTTATTAGCTCTAATAATGGCACTATGTTTATAGATGCACTAGAATCAACTAGGAAATTTGTACATTGTAATTGAAAATTTCAAATGTCAACAAAAACATAGGGCATATTTTATTTTCTTCTAACATTAATGCATTAAGAAAACTATTTAGGGAACCAAATGACTTAAAAGATCCCTTCTTCAAAGAAGCATTATCACATGAGGAATATAGATCAAGAGCACGAACAAGCAGCTTCCATTAGCTTGCAATCCTGGTAAGCTCGAAGATTGAAATATTTACACGAGCTTTCTTCATGTCTTCGATTATATTATAATCAAGAGCGTCAGTCATCGCCGAAGTGTATGGAGATGTGACTCATTCTATTACTTCCGGAACGCTAAAATTATTTTACCATTGGCTAACGTAGTTTTAGATGGATCATTATTTCTATACTCATTCTAAGTGTTTTAAGCTATGTTGACAGGTGGTATGATCTTCCTCAACAAGTGTTCTTTTCATTTCTGTCTGGCCAGCTCTTGTTTGGAAACTATTCCTTGGATTCTCAACTTATATCGACTAATTTTCTTTTGAGTCAGTTCCTCACTTAGTGGCTATTCTTTGACAACTTTATTTTCATCTACGAATACACAACTGAAAGAATTCAATGTGTTCCCAACACTCGTAGTTTATTCAACCACAACAATTTCTTCATTTTATTAATTTGGCATAGTTTGCTCATCTGAAAGTATTATGTCAATGATATGAACAACTAGAGTTTTCTTGATGTGATTCCATTGTGGGAATCTCTTTTCTAAATGATATTTGTCATGATAATCAACACTAAGTTTGAGATTTTCTGATACTTATTTGGTTGATTACTGTTGTTGCTGGAGTTAGTATCCCTTCTCTGGAACTTGAATTTTTGGGAATTTATACTGGCAGTGGTCTTTTTTTACCTTTGTTTTAGCTTTTCCAGCTCATTGGATAGATACTTCATGGTTCAGGTCAAGCTTTCAAGATCAATGGCTTCTTTATCCTTGGCATTACTTGAAGAGGCCTGAGATCTTTTACATATGTTCTTGGAGTAATTTGATGGTTCATCATCGACAATGACTATTGTTGCAAGCAAGTCCTTTTCAACTCCAATGGCTTCTTCGTAATACTCAATCAAATTTTCTTTCATATTTCTCTTGATGAATTGCGCGATGTTGGTCTATCAGGCATAAGTGTAGTAATCAATAGTGATGGAGTCATGAGGTTTCATGTTCATCAGAAATTTTTTCAATATGTGATTAAAACTTTGATTAAAATATTGAAATTTATCTTTTTTCTCCATCCTCAGATTGCCTAATTCTTTTAATAACATGGCCATGATTTTTTCATTGAAAAAAATCTCAAGGTACAACTTTTTAAACCCCTTCCAATTCTTTATTGAGTTTGGAGGAATACTATGGTACCATACAACTTCTATACCATATAAGGTACAAGGAAAATGCCTACATGCAACATCATCATAACTTACCTCGAGCATATGAAGGTTTAGTTAGATGTTTTCCAAATGGAATTCCGCTTTGACGGCATTGTCAGGGTCATAAATTGTTAACATATTTTTTGGGTGCCGCAAAATATTGTGTAAAAGACTCGGTAAATCAAGTGGGATTTGGGACATATAATCTAGATCTTGGTCTATGATGTCTTCATCTCTGTGCTCCTCCTCTTCTTTATAATCCGAGGGATTTCCCTCCTCTTCGTAACAACCTAACCCTTGAAAAGTGTCATTTCATAGTACAACATTTTCTCTATCACCTTATTTAAAAGAGGGAGGCTACTCTAGTTCTCTACATTTTCTGCAGTCTTTTTTAACACTTCAAGGGTGGCGAGAACCAAGCATTTGACTGTAGAGACCACTATCCCAATAAGAGTGGTAGTGTTATTCTTCGGAAAATAAGTAAGACTATGTACTCCAAGGATCAAACCAATAGGATATGCAAAGCAACGGGTTATAAGACAGATGGCCCAGATATACTCATAAGATATTTCACTAGTTTGTCCAAGACAGGGCCCAGAAGATCCACCAACTTTAGGAATATGAGTAGGGGAGGTGCTAGTAATATTTTTGCCTTGACCGGAAGGAATTTGATAAGAGTGTGTGGAGTTATCAGCCATAAAAATATGGTTTCCCTCCTAATTCCAAAAACATTGACGATATTGGACCTTCAAACCTTCAAAGGGGTCTCCATGGTATGTGGTCCCAATTAGACCTCACACTATTTAGGATAGGAGCCACATCCGAAATACTTCCTCATTACCATTTTCATAAATTTTTTCCTTGGCTCTAGTTGTCAGCAAGAGACATGATCACATATTTTCCTTCAAAAATCAATTGAGTGTGTTTGGTGAGTATTAGGTTGTAGGTGTTTCAATGTTATTCTACTACGAAAGGGAAATAAAGTGAGCCTCTAAGAGAGAGGAAGTATTAACACCCTAGTAGAGACATTCACAAACAGGAACTATCCATATAACATCCAACATAGTATTCCACAAATATTTGATGGTAATTGCAACCATTACAGAAAATTCTCAATATGATAAGCAATAAAAGAACCAAAATAATTCAACTAATTTAGTACATATGACAAACACACATGAATCATAAATATTCACATAACAGTCTTAGAAACATTAATAATCTATGCATGAATAATTTTTTGACCATCAGGATTTATATATTAATTAAAATTCCAAGGACACATGTATAAAACAAACACCACTAGCTCCAATAGTGGAGCATTGGAGCCATCACTTTCTCCCCAAAGAACTAGCTTGTCTCTCTGATGCCTTATGGGAGGAGCCAAGGTGAAAAATTCCTTTTCTTATACAATGAGGTTGTATATATAACCAATGGGGTGATCCTTCACCTCACTTATGACTCTTTGACTACACTCATGACCTTTTGATGGCCCTATGGATTTTCAACTTTTACATGACTCTTCATATTATGTACATGTCCTTTGGACTTCCACTCTACAATACATTTTCAAATAAAAATTTACATGATCCAAAAAATGATGTGGCATATGATGACTCATGAAATGAAATGACATGACACTGATGACATTGACTTCATGATGACATCGCCATATCAAGCCATTCTTGTTGCTTCTTGTTGTATGTATCCTTTTGAAAGATCATTTTCCACCCCATATGGGTTAGAGACGAGGAGCCTTTAGCGTTATTAGTTCTTTTGTTGTGGTCACAAACTGATGCCCCTTTGATTTCTATTAATCGATTAACTTGTATATTTTTATATATAGGTGTCCTCTATCATGTTCTCCTTCTCCATCTCCTTCTTCATCATCGTGTCATAGTATGATAGCATACATGCATCTGCAACTCACTCATGACAAAACAACATCAGTCTGATAAACACCTAGTATAAGATATTGCATAATGATCCATTCATTGAGTCAAAATTGGGTGGTAGGCTAAGGGAGAGGATCAGTGACTGCACAATTGCACAACTCAATTAGTTGAGGATCAAGTATGAGAGTTGAGACTACACAATACGTAGTTCGGGCTATACTATGCTAAATATTTCATTGTTTTAGAGCTTAGTATGCCTCGTTGATGTTAACATTGACAAGACTTTATTGTGATGACACATTTCAAACACTTGGCGACACAACCTATATCATTTACAGCACATGAACAACATACTTCCCTTAGTGCGACAAATTTATGATGGGTTACACCAAGTTCCACACCAAAGATACACTTTGTGATGACTATGACAACACTTGTGAAAAAGTGTGTAAAAATTCAGAAATGAGTGCGCTAAATGTTTACATGGTGATACCGACTCATTTATTCAAATATTTCTCAACAAGAATAACCCTATTTTATCCTTGAAAGATAGTGGTTCTTTCAAATCAATAACTTATTAACCAATGATTCAATTGGTGTAAGTGCACCAATTTATCCCACAGTTTCTTGGTTGTGTATTTCCCCAAGACATTCAATAACATAAACACTTTAGGACAAAGCCAGAGTGTACTCCTCATTTTTCTTTCAAGTTTCTCATGATTCTTTATATAGATGTAATCAGAGGTGTTACCGAATGAAAAATGATCCATTTCTCTTGATGTATTAGGAGATCCTCCATTTTAAGCTTCTAAAGTTGAAATTATAGCCCAAAAAAAAATCAATCTCAATCCTTGTACCTTCTATAATTATAGTTATGTATTAAGAATTGTTTAGTCAATTTAGTGTTCTAAATTTCTTACAAAAATTATCGACCGGGGCTTGTAAACTAATGAAGTGTGGTGCACTATATGTGCCTAAGTGACCTTTCCCTTACTTCGTTGTTTGTGTTTTTTTTGGGGGGGTTTTGTCTTTTTAATCCTTAATGTGTTACCTTAGGCTATTGGAAAAGTTAAAATGAATCTAGATTAAAAAGGAAGAAAAGGAAGTATTATGAAACTAAGTTAATTTTCTCTAAAAGAAACCAAAGTTTATGGGCTAGTTCTAAGACCTAGTTTTGATAAAAAAAGGTAAAGCATATACTTCAATTAGTGATTAAACCTAATCCATGGATCTATGACTAAACTAAGATTGAAGACAAAATGAAAGTAGGGAAATGTGTCAACTGTTGTACTTTAGGTTGTTTCAACATTCAATGATTAGGTCAAAACCCTATGAGATGAAATCAATTGTTTGTACCTCAGTTGCTGAAGTCGTAAGACAAAAAACAGAGAATGCTATTAAAAATCACCTAAGATGCTTTAGTTACTCCATTTACCCAATATGTACAGAGTGACCCCTTTGTGGTAATGTTTCTAAGAAACCATTACATCTATCTAAAATAAAGAACTACAATAACTTTGTATAATGAAATAACTCAAATATTGCACTACATCTAATCATTTAACCATCCTTGCTTAGTATATTCAGGTTAGTTTATTTCAGGATGATCGTTAAGAAGATTGTTTTGTTGCAATGAAATGAGGATCTTCTAACTAAAACCAACTAAGTGAATAATTGACTTATCAATCCAATCCAACTATGAAGCTTGTGGCCTCTTGAAATGGCTTTGGAAAAATCAACTACACCTTTAGTTCTTAGCAAGAAAATGACAAGAAATGAAATGTATTCTAAAACTAACTAAATGAATAATTGACTTATCAGTCTCATCCAACTGTGATGCTCGTGGCCTCTTGAAATGGCTTTGGAAAAATCAATTAATCCTTTAGTTCTTAGCAAGCAAATGAAAAGAAATGAAATGTATTCAACCACTGCACTTATAAGACATTTAACCATTCAATATAAGATTTAAAATATGGGAAAAATGGTTTTCATGAATGTTTAATTAGACACAGCAATTGATAGCTATTTTCTAATGAATTTTAAAAGGAAAAATAGTAAACTAAACAACCATGTTTCTCATCTCTTCAATCTTTATTCCAATCCTGAAGATAGGAGTCCTATCTCCTTGAAACTTTTCGGAAGGAAAATCTCCACAGTTGCATTTAAACTATTAAAAACTAGAAATTAAGAATGAATGGAAATTACTAAAAAAAATTGAAGAAATCTAACTAGAAAGCAATAAAAACCTCCTTTAGCAGCAGGGGCCCTCTACTATCAAGTTGGTTAACTAGTTAGCTTTTCAGAATTGTAATCAAACCAGCATCTGGGAACTGAACTTCTTTATTGAAATAGAGTTTTAGAAGACATAGTATTTCACTGTAATTTTGAACTTGTGCTACAAAAACTTAACTTGTTCTCGGTTCTATAGAACCTCTATTTAAAGGTAATTTGCATAACTAACTATGAAGAAAAATAGCTACAGGTGTATCTTTGAATCATAATCAAATGAGGACTTTTAGGATTCATGATTTGCTACGAAGCAAATCAGGAGTCCTAATTGTTGTAGGAAACGGTCTTTGACTTATAGCCTTGACCATAGGGTTAGGCACCTCCATATGTCAATCTGGTCCATATGAATAGGATGAAATCCATGTAGGAGGGATTTTGAGAACACCCATGTGGCCCACTCCTTCAACTGATACATGTAACATGTTCAACCACAAGAGTAGCTATGGAACGCACAGTCAGTTGTAGAACACATTGCATTCTGTAGCTAATCTGCAAAAACTTATCAAAATAGAAAAAATCATGAAAATACAATATGTCAACCATTTGTATGTATCCTTAAGACAAACCTTACCATTCTTCACTGATTAAGGTTTATGAACTGATGGAAAAGAGGTGAAATGAGATGGGAAAAACTATAACGGAGAGGGTAATCCTAGGGTTCAACATATCCCCACTACAAAATCATTGCACGTCCTCATGCAATTTGCCAAAATTTTAAGTTATTCTCCCTTACTGCATGTGTTTTGAAACTTTAGCTAAGATATCCAGCCTTAGTCTTTTGTTTCTTTTGGAAGTCAATGTCATTCTTGGCCTTTCCATGAGAAGTTTGAATCTGAGGTTTATGAGTGCTCTGTTTAACCTCTTGTTCTTCTTCTTCAATTTCATGTTTTCCTTGTGCGATAACCTTAGCTACAGAGTAAAGTTATAACTCATTGCTTTCTTCAACTTGACTTTCTCTTTCAAAATGTCATTTTCATTCTTGATGTGCCTATTCAATATCTCTAATTAATATTTATCTTTCTTAAGAGTTTTAGTCAGAGGTTCTTGTGGATTGACATGTATTTCTTGGCTCATCGAGGCACTTATTTCCAATGATTCCACATAATCATATATTTTTTGCTGAACTGGGTCTATACAAGGAGATCTTCTACTGGGGCCTTCTTCAAAATGATACACAGGAGAGTTTTGAGGACTGTACTCAGGAGATTTGTCAATAGGTGATGGAACTAGGGTTTTTTTCATCTATATTTATGAGTTCTGTCTCCTTGGTTAATGTCTTCTTTATGATGCCTTGGATTCTAGAGCTTCTTCTCGGATTTGGAGGATTCTTATCCTCTTCATTAATTCCTTCACTTGCTTTCTTTTTCTTTCCTCTAGCCTAAATTTGTTTCCTAATTTCCGTTAACTTCTCAGAAATTAGTTCTTTATCTTCTTCCTATGGTGGAGTGTCAAGTTTGTTTTCAACAACCATGTCATTTTTCTTTCTTCAACTTCTCTTGGAATTTTCTTGCTTAGGTGGTGATTCTGGTTATTCCTGAAAATGATTCCTTAGAAGGAAATCTTCCCAATTGTCTCTGATGCTCTATAAGTAAAATTCAACCAATAGTTTCACTAAACCATGATGATGCAGAGTGGTTTCTAAAATTTGGATTCCCTTTTGGACATTAGAGGCCATTCTCCCTAGACTATTGAGCAGAAAGTAAGGTAGGTTGATCTCTCTGTTTTCTAGAAAATTCATTAACAATCTGATATGTAAACATACATTGTTCCATACATTCCCTAACAAGTTATAAATTTTTACAAAAATCAGCAGGATGTTTCTCCAATTAATTTTTAGAGAAGTACTTGGAATTCCCTTTCTAAAGACTGAAACATCCATACCTGGATTTTTAAGTATCCCCTTCCATGACTCGTTATGAAATTCTGTGTTCTTGAACCACCGCTCTCCTTGCCTTGGAAGTTTTTTTGCTTCAGCCAAGAATGATTATGTTATTGTGAATTTTATGTCTCTAATCTCCACCTCAGTCCCATCAAAAGATCTGGAAAATTATTTGGTAATTTCCTTATGGAAGCCACCAAAATTTTCTATAAACCTCAACCATCCAGCTTGTTGTAGTAGCTCTCTGAATTGTGGACATCCTTCCACGTATTTGACTCCTACTGGCTCTGTTCTGACAATTAGACCCATTCTTCTTTTGTGCGGAGTATCTTTGCCCTCAGAATTACCCCTCTATGTTTGAAAATGGATTGGCTCCAGAGTTTGATGGAGGTGAATGAGCGATGGAAAGGAACTAGCTATGGGAATAAAGATGAAATGAGTTACAGATCTAATGGAGGATTTATAGTAAACTGTAGGGAATGAGTGAATGATACGATCTTAGAGAGACATGGCCTAATAGGCTACATTATGACTATGACCATTAGTCATTAATTAATGGTTTTAATGATGGACTATTGTGAAATGTTAGATGAGGGATATGGCTAATATTCATCATGATGAGGATTAATAAATTTGAATGATAGGTTGCCAAGGAACATATAAATGTACACATTATACATATTTCATGTTTTAATTTTTGCTATTAAAATAAATTTCTACATTTTACCTCAGAATTGGACCTTATTGTTTGTTGTTGCTTGTTGTTGTTCCTTAGGTACTCCTTTTGTAGCATGGTAATCTTTAGAACATATTCCTATAATCCCTTTTTTTCCTTTTGCAATTATCATCTCTGTATTTGTTGGAGTGGTTTGCAGAATCATATTAGCTACAAAATAGAACTAGCTGCAAAATGTGAGTAGCAGTAGAATGTGCCTGGCTGCAGAATATGATTTGTCAAAAGAATATGAAATATGGATATGGAACATGAAATGAAATGGAATATGAATGTGGAGTGTAATAAAATGTTATGATGAAATGGAAGTGGAGTGACAGAGGAATGTAATGAATTTGCAATTTATGATTCGCAAATATGAACATTTATTCACTGAAAAGAGAAATGAAAGTATAGGATGTCAAAGAGTTCTGATTTTCACCCTGTACTTTCTGCATAAGTATGACAATCATTGATTGGTTTTCATACCTATACTTTATTATTTTCATATATATATATATAGAAAAATAAAAACTAAGTTTGTGAAGAAGAAGAGTTCATCTTCACTAACTCCATATCAATGTTATCCTGAAATGTTCTGACAAAATATTTCTTTTGAAAGTGGTTTATGATATACTTTCAGCCTATGACCATTTACAAGAAGAGATACCTTTTCTTCATCTATTGTTTTGATCTTTACTGTTCCATTTTCAAAGACTTTCTCAATCTCATATGGTCCAAGCCAATGAGTCTAAAATTTCCCTTGAAAATCCTTAAATCTTGAGTCAAAAAAGAGTGTACAGTCCCCTTCTTGAAACTTTTTCTCTTTGATATACATTTCATGCCATTTAGTCCTTTGCTGCTAGACTACACTAGTTTTTTGGACCGCATCTTGTCTAATTTCATCTAGTTCATTAATTTGCTCCAGTCTATGCTTCTGTGCTTTTGTCAAATCAAGTCCTAGTTGGACTGCCATCTTGAAGGTTTTGATCTGAAATTCTATAGGAAACAGGACTTGCTTCCCATAAACAAATTCATAAGGAGTATGTCCTGTTGTATTTCTCCATGTAGTTCTATCAGACCATAAGGCTTCGGGAAGCCTTTCTGCCTAATCTTTTCTATGTAGATGAACAATCTTAGTGAGAATTCCTTCAATCACCTTTTTGGTATATTCAACCTGACCATTTTCTTGTGTATGGTAAGGAGTAGACTTCCTGTGCTTGATTTTTTAATTTTCTACCATATTTTGCACCATATTTGATGTAAATTGAGTGCCTTGATCTACTAAAATTTCTCTTGGAACACCAAAACGAGTAAATAAATCCTCAAAAATAAAATTAACTGTAGATGTTTCATTAGAAAAATATAATGCTTTAGCCTCTACCCATTTAGTGACATAATCAGTGCATACCAGGATATACTTCTTTTGTTTAGATGGAGGATTGATAGGTCCAACAAAATCCAAGGCCCATTTTTCAAAAGGTTCAATAAGTACCTGAGGTTGTAATGGCATTTCATTTAGGAGAAAGTTTCCCTACCCTTTGACAACTGTCACACCTTTTGACATATTCTTTTGCATCTTTGAAAATGGATGGCCAATAATATCCTAAATGAAGGTTTTTATAGGCTATCCTCTTGTCAGCAAAATTTCCACCACAAGGTTCGTCATGACATGCCTTAAGAATTTCAGACATTTCATCCTCTCGAACACATCTTCTGATAATAACATCTGCACCTGTCTTATCCAATTCATTAGTAATCCATGAATAATTTGCACTAATTTGAATGATTCTTCTTTTCTCTCTAGGATGCATATTTGAAGGTAATTTCCCTGTAGATAAATAATTGGCAATATCTATAAAACAAGGAGTTTGAGTAGTTATTGCCAAAGAGATATTCATCAGGAATTTATCCTCAACTGGAGTGTTGTCTTTGATAATTTGAATTCTAGATAGAAAATCATCAACTGTATTTTGTTTTCCAGTTCTATCTATAATAGTAATGTTAAATTCTTGTAAGAGCAATAACCATCTTGTAACTCTGCTATTAGTTATAGATTTATTCATTAAATACCTAATTGCGAAGTGATCTGTGTGAACAAAGGTTTCATAGCCTGTTATGTAATGTCTGAATTTATTGATAGCATGAACAACAGCTAAGAATTCTTTTTGAGCTACAATATAATTCAACTTTGGAGGAGTCAAATTTTACTTGTGTAGTGGATGGCATAAGGGATCGTATCCTTTTGTCATAACACAGCTCCTAGAGCTCTGTCTGAAGCATCTATTGATATATGAAAAGGTAGTTTCCAGTTAGGTCCTCTTCAAATAGGTGCTTCAGAAATTTTTGCTTTTAGAGTTTCAAATGCTAATTGGCAATTGGGATTCCATTTGAATTCACAATCCTTGGTAAGTAATTTGAAGAGTGGGGATGCTATTTTGGTAAAATTTTCTATAAATCTTCTATTATACCCTGTGAATCCTAGAAAAATTCTAACATCCTTTTGGAAACTTGGGACTAATAGTCTAGAGATGACCTCAAATTTTGATTTATCCACTTTCATTCCATCTCCTAAAATATGATGTCCTAAAACAATCCCTTCAGTAAACATCATGAAACATTTTTCATGACTCATTGAAAGGTTTTCTTCTTTACATCTTTTTAAAACTTTCTCCAAGTTTTCTAAAGCTTCCTCAAATGAATTCCCATAGACTATAAAGTCATCCATGTAAACTTCTACACAACCATGTATTACATCAGAAAATATTCCTAGTACTACCCTTTGAAATGTTGCAGGTGCATTGCACAATCCAAAAGGAAGTACTCGGTAGGCATAAGTTCCCCAGGGACAGGTGAATGTGGTTTTATCCTGATCTTTAGGTGCAACTTGAATTTGATTGTAACCACTAAAACCATCTAGAAATGAGAAATATTTTTTCTTTCTAATGTATCAAGCACTTGATCTATAAAAGGTAAAGTAAAATGATCTTTAAGAGTGGCTTTATTCAATTCTTGATAATCAATGCATACCCTCCATTTACCATTTTTCTTAGGTACAATCACCAAAGGAGAAACCCATTAACTGTCTGAAATTGGATAGAAAAATTTGACATTCAGAAATTTTTGTAACTCTTCTTTCACAATTTCCCTAAGATTTGGATTCATCCTTCTCTGAGGTTGTCTGATAGGTTTACAATTTTCCTCTATATAGATGTGATGAGTGAAATTATTAGGACTAATCCCTTTTATGTTAGTGTATTCCCTTGCATATGCAGATGAATGTTTTTGTAATGTTTTGATTATCTCTTCTTGTTGTAATTTTTCCAGGTTTTTGTTTATGTTCAAGGTTTTCCCTGGAAATATTTGAACTGTAGAGCTACTAAATTCTACCATGGAGTAGAGAGACATTTGCCTAGATGAAAAATATTCAACATTAGATCATTCTTGGAAATGATCATGTCCATATTCTGGTGATGATTCATAATTTTCTAAAGTATTCGAGATTTCACTATCTTCACTAATCTTTGAAATACTCAAGAGAGGCTATATCTTCTTCATCATCAATCCATTGTTTGTCATATATCTCTGTAATTGTTCTTGCTGGAGGATATAAAGTGGATTTCTTAGTTGATTTTCCATCAGAGATGTACATATCACCAGATCTACAGATGATGAAAGCATCAACTGTAGCCAACCAAGGTCTTCCTATTATAAGAAGATGTCCTCCTCGATTATTTTTAGGAGTTAGAATCATAAAATCAACAGGATACTCCCAAGAATATAAGGCACTGAAATATCTTCTAACACACCATCTGGTTTGATTACAGACCTATCTGCTAACTGTAGTAATGTAGGTGTATGAAGAATATTAGGAAGCTTAATTTGTTCCATGGTTTTCTTGCTCATGATGTTTATTGCTGCTCCTATATCAATTAATGTGTTTGGAATTTCAATTCCATTGATATGTGTTTTGACAACTAGACTTCTGGGATCTAGATATTTTAGAATGGCAATATTTCCCATCATTATGTCTGCTATTTTTCCTACTAGTTGAATTTTTTTTATTTCCTTTATTTTTCTTCCTAGTTTCTTTATACTCAACTCCTTTATGGTTTTAGCTAAGATTGGAATTTCCTTGATGGCTTGTAATAGTGGAATTTTGATGCAAACATTTCTCAATTCATCTAGGAAATCATAATTAGGCAACATAATATGTTTTTCTATACCTCTATCAATTTGTAATATTTCAGGAAAAGGAGGTGTAGAAGTAGCTATTAATGGTTGCTCTAACATAGGAGTTGAGTTTATTGGTTCTTTCTATTTTTCATTTTCAATGTTTTAGTTTTTATGAGATGTTCTCTCTTCAAAACGTTTATTAACTTGTAGAGAATCTTCCTCAGAATTGTCTTGTTCTTGAATTACCACAGAAGGTTTCCTTTTTTCAAGTATCTTTCCAGATCTAAGTTGAACATCATTAAGATCTAGAGGAGTGATTAAATAAGTTGGAAATTATTGACTTTATATCATATAGGTATTTTGAGGATTTTTATTATTGGGGTTTGGTATTGGCTGGGTAGGAAATTGATTTGGTATTTGAGAGAATGTCAGTGAGAGTTGTGGATTTTGATTTTGAGGTTGAAGTTGGGGTTGTGGATTTTGTTGAGGATTGTGTTGGGGAGGATAATTTGGATAAGATGGATAATATGGGTAGGATGGAGGATACTGATAGTACTGGGAGAATCTTCCAAAAGGATTTTTCATCCCTTGAGTCCAAGGTTGGGATTGATTTTGAGATTGAGGCCAAGGTTGCTGCCAAGAATTCCAATTTGGTGGGGGTTGATTATATACTTGGTTGTTAAACCCTTGAGTTTGAGGCCCCTACCAAGGTCTTCTAGAGACAAAACAAAGAGATTATGTAGGATTTGTAGTTTTTTCTTCTTGAAAGATAGCCTTAAGACCAAGAATTGAAGGACAACTCTTGGTCTCATGGTTCTCTGAACAAATCACACAGGTTTCTATTACTTTTGCATCAAGAGGACATTCTCTCAAAGCATGCTTCTTTCTGCATTTGGGAAAAAATATTGCTAAGGCATCAGTCTCATCTTTCTACTTGTTTTGTAGCTTATGGGTGTTTATTTTCTCACTAAAACTCCGTAGAATGTCAGTTTTTAATTCATCAAGCATGTTTCTAATTTGTGCCCTACTTACTGTTCCAGTTGCATACTTGTTTACCCTAGCTAGAGTAGGACCTCTTGGTCCTTTCAAAATTTTCGATTGTCCTCTTGAGAGATTAATACATAGTTCCCCAATATCATCTAATGGAAGTTGAGATATGTCTTCCTTCCTCATCATGTTAAGGATATATATCCATTCATCTCTAATTGTTTTCAATAAAAAAGCTTTTAGAGTAACTTGGTCTAGATTCTCCATCTTTGCTCTTAATGTTATAGTTGAATCTTTCAAGTAGATCTTCCAAATTGTCATCCTCCTTTTGCATCATTTTAAACACTTTCTATTTATGGTTAACAGGTATACAATAATCCAAATACCTTTCTAGAAATGCTTTCTTCATATCATCCCATGACCTAATAGACCTAGTGATTAGACTCATGAACCATTTTAAAGCTGCTCCTTTCAATTTTGAAGGAAAAAATTTGAGTTCTTGAGCATCTTGTAGATAATCATAATTTTTGCACAAGACTTCAAATTCAAATAAAAATGTCTCAGGGTCTTCACTTTTTAACCCATGAAATTTTGGAAGAACAGAGGGTGAGATATTTTTCATGGTAGCATTTGTCTCTTCATCTATTATAGGGAATCCAAAGGAACTTTCAATTCCCCTTCTACCTGTACCTCCTTCTGCATTTCCTCTACCTCTTCCTCTATCTCCTCCTCTACCTCTACCTCCTACAAATAGTAAGTTCTCTCCATTAAATATTTCACCTTCTCCTTCTACTCCTTCTTCTCCTCTTCCTTCTATGAAAGATTCTTCAAAGCTGATATAAGGTTCAACTTGGAGGGCTAACTGCTCTTCTGGTTCTTCTATCAATGGTATGTTGAAGAAGGGTTCCTCTTCTTCCTCTTCACTGAGGATTTCTAGCTCTTCAGCTGGAATATATTCCCTTGTAGAAGTGAAAAAGGTTATTCCCTCTATTGGAGTTCTAGGATCTTCTTCTTCCAAGATTGCCTCAGTGGATGAAGTGGGAGACCCTCCTAACTAGATATCTGATCTTAAAACTTCAGGAAGCATATGACCAGTATAGTATGGGATATGAGTTTGAGAGGAAGGTGTACTACTTCTTGGCCTAGGTGGAGTGAGTGGTGTTGTAGGGATTAAGCTTCTTCCTCTTACAAATCTGCCCCTAAAGTCTCTTTCTCTACGCATATAATTATTATTTTTTTGGATGTGATAAATAAGGCTACCTAGTTACACTTCCCCGACAACGGCTCAAAAATGTTTAGTCAGTTTAGTGTTCTAATTGGTTACATAAATTATCGACCAGGGCTTGTAAAATAATGTAGTGTGGTGCACTATATGTGCCTAAGTGACCTTTCCTTACTTTGTTGTTTGTGTTTTTCATATTATTTTTGGGGTTTTGTCTTTTTAATCCTTAGTGTGCTACCTTAGGCTATTGGAAAAGTTAAAATGAATCTAAATTAAAAAGGAAGAAAAGGAAGTATTATGAAACTAAGTTAATTTTCTATAAAAGAAACCAAAGTTTATGGGCTAGTTATAAGACTTAGTTTTGATAAAAAAGGTAAAGCATGTACTTCAATTAGTGATTAAACCTAATCCATGGATCTATGACTAAACTAAGATTGAAGACAAAATGAAAGCAGGTAAATGTGTCAACTATTGTACTTTAGGTTGTTTCAATATTCAATGATTAGGTCAAAACCCTGTGAGATGAAATCAACTGTTTGTACCTTAGTTGCTAAAGTACTAAGATAGTAAATAGAGAATGCTATTAAAAATCACCTAATATGTTTTAGTTACTCTATTTACCTAGTATGTAGAGAGTGACCCCTTTGTGGTAATGTTTCTAAGAAACCATTACATCTATCTAAACTAAAGAACTACAATAACTTTGTAAAATGAAATAACTCAAACATTGCATTACATCTAATCATTTAACCATCCTTCCTTAGTATATTCAGGTTAGTTTCTTTCAGAATGATCTTTAACAATATTGTTTTGTTGCAATGAAATGAGGATCTTCTAACTAAAACCAACTAAGTCAATAATTGACTTATCAGTCTCATCCAACTGTGAAACTTGTGGCCTCTTGAAATGGCTTCGGGAAAATAAATTACACCTTTAGTTCCTAGCAAGAAAATGACAAGAAATGAAATGTATTCTAAAACTAACTAAATGAATAATTGACTTAAGAGTCTCATCCAACTGTGAAGCTTGTGGCCTCTTGAAATGGATTCGGAAAAATCAATTACTCCTTTAGTTATTAGCAAGAAAATGACAAGAAATGAAATGTATTCAACCACTGCACTTATAAGACATTTAACCATTCAAGGTAAGATTTAAAATATTGGAAAAATGGTTTTCATGAATGTTTAATTAGACACAACAATTTACAACTAGTTCCTAATAAATTTGAAAAGGCAAAATAGTAAACTAAACAACCATGTTTCTCAGCACTTCAATCTTTATTCCTATCCTGAAGATAGGAGTCCTATCTCCTTGAAACGTTTCAAAAGGTAAATCTCCATAGTTGCATTTAAAATATTAAAAACTGGAAATTAAGCATGAACATAAATTACTAAACAGAATTGAAGAAATCTAACTAGAAAGAATTAAAAACCTCCTTTAGCAGCAGGGGCCCTTTGCTACCAAGTTGGTTATCTCCTTAGCTTTTCAGAAACGTAATCAAACCAGTATCTGGGAATTGAACTTCTTTATTGAAACAAAGTTTTAGAAAACAGTGTATTTCACTGTAATTCTGAACTTGTGCTACAAAAACTTAACTTGTTCTCAGTTCTATAGAACCTCTATTTAAAGGTAATTTGCATAACTAACTATGAAGAAAAATAGCTATAGGTGTATCTTTGAATCATAATCAAACTAGAACTTTTATGACTCATGATTTTATATGAAGCAAATCAGGAGTCCTAATTGTTGTAGGAAATGGTCTTTGAATTAAAGCTTTGACCGTAGGGTTAGGCACCTCCATATTTCAATCTGGTCCATATGAATAGGATGAAATCCATGTAGGAGGGATTTTAAGAATAGCCATGTGGCTCGATCCTTCAACTGATAGCTGTAACATGTTCAACCAAAAGAGTAGTTACGGAATGCACTGTCAGCTGCAGAACAGGCTGCATTCTATCGCTAATCTGCAAAAACTTATCAAAATAGAAAAAATCATGAAAATACAATACGTCAACCATTTGTATGTATCCTTGAGAGAAAGATTAGCATTCTTCACTGATTAGGGTTTATGAACTAATGGAAAAGAGGTGAAATGAGATGGGAAAAACTGTAAAGGAGAGGGTAATCCTCGGGTTCAACAAGAATCCAATCCAAATAAGTTTATATCTGATTTAATTAAGAATTCCATCCTTCAACATATCTAGGTTTAATATCACAAACCTTTGATAGTAGAGACATCCCTCTATAACCAAAATGAGCTTTGATGCTATATATTTGTCTTAAGGAACTTGATTTATACTTCAAACCCCAAAAATTCAAATACAGAGTCAACTAGATGTATCAATTGGAATAGAAGCTGAATTAACATAAAGCTTTAAATATCATGAGAGAACTTAAAGATAAAAACATAAACAATGGTACACCATAAATAATTACACAAAACATAGAAATTTTACCCGAGAAAACCTTTACTGGTAAAACTAGCTAATCTTTGAGCTTCACCTCTTTTAAATTCTGAATTGAATATTACAACTAATTTACCATGACATTGTCCCACACCTAACATCATTGTGCTGAAACATCACTCAATATATATTGATTGTGAATATATCATAAATCATCTTTCATCAACCTTACCTCATGCTCTATTTATAGGCATATAAAACCCTAATTTGAAGCATCCTGAATTAGCACAGGTGGATGGAGATCATTGGCTAAGATCCAAAATATCGGGATTCATAACCATTTTTTGACCAGTTTTGACTGTAGTGGATTCCCTTAAACAACAAGTTTAATTTGACTATGCATGTAATCTTTACTGTGATCCATTTTAACTTCACCAATCGAATATTGACTTCCATTTGTTTGCTAACTATTTTTCAACTTCCACTAAAGTAACTACTCTTGTATTAATCGTTACCTTATCAACTCAATATTTGACTTATTTTTCCCATCAATTTGAATTTTACCATCTCATCGATTTACTATCCTTAGTCAATTGTTCCCGTATAGATTTATGGAGTTTTATTTCTAGTAGTGTTTCCTAACCAGGCCATCAAATGGCTGAACTCGAGTTGACTAATATTACTTGCAAAAAGTACAACACCTAAACAAGATCTAAACACACAACCCAAGATAAAAACTCCATAATATTTTATTTTCTTAACTTACTTTTAAATTTATAAAATTATGACTACTTGTGGTCCCATTAATAATGGGTACTAACTAACTATCGGGGCCTTATAAACTAGAACCTTTTACATTGAATATTTATTCACTACATCCACTGGGCCTTATTCAAAGAGGATGACTATATACAACCAATAAATAACTCCTATGTAGCCTAAATTATGGAGGATAGGCTCATCTATTCGATGTTTCTTAGGTTCTTGGAAGGAATTATTGGGCTCCTGCCCACCCAGGTTCAATTCCCACAAGCGACACATTGAGTTTTTATGTAATGTATTTGAACCTTGTCGAAAATGAATAATCCATCTAGGATCAGAACACATGGATTCCTCATATGGAATATAAATGTATTTTACACACACACAAAAAGGTAGGGACGATAAGGCAACACCCCAACGTGCCCCCCCTCTTCAAAAGCATTATTCCCCTCAAGGCTAAAGATGAGAAAATTATTATAGTATCATGGTTGGTTCCCCTACGACATCTTAAAATGGAATGCACTTCCACTGGATCAATATTTTGCTCATCATGCATTGACATAATGTATGATCTTTGGTACTAATACCATTTTTGGTTGAAGCTAAATGGATCATTCTTGATTAAGTTCTAGCAATCTAGTTTTCACAATACACTTTGATCCCGTGACCTTTTTTAAGAAATGCACTTGACATACTAGATGATCTTTAATTGGGATGGAATAATTAGCTTGTGAGGAATTTTCTAATGTGTTGGATGATCTTGTAAGATCCATATAAATTGGGTGCTAATGTTTTATGTTTTTTTTTCTTTGAGTGTTGTTTGTTTATAGGCTTGAATTTGGAGAAACACATGATCTCCTACTATAAAATATTTCTTTTACCAATTATAGTTTTCTTGTTGTTTCATTATGTTTTGATCCATAGCCAAATTGTCCTTTAGTATGTAGATGATGGCCATGGAACATTTTAAGGATCCATACTTATTTTAAAGTGTAGAAACCTTGGAAAATATAAGTAATTCTTTAAATGCTAATTATATAATGTTTGGATATTATTTTGTATAAATACATAAATTTCTAAGGATTTTATGTAGTTTTTAAAGAATTTTGGCGGTTTTTGAAGTAACATAATTTTATGTTATATAATTTGGGTGAATCGTTTTTTGAAAATGAAATTTGGTGAATTATTTTTTGAAAAAAAGCCATGGAAAATTAACCTATATATAGAATTTAACCTCACAAATTTTCCATGATAATATATTCTCTCATGTGGAGTGTGTGATTCACAACTTGAACCTTTGTAGTGTTTAGTAAATATGAAGTGATTGGAAATGATTATCTTAAATTCATTTTATGCATTCCATGATAAGATGCATTGTACCACCATCTTTTAAGGGAAACCAATTAGTGTGTTTTTCTAGAGGAAAATAATCTCAAAATGTTTCTAGGCACTAATCACCTTATTATGATCATAAATTTTATGGGTAATATGCAACACTCATTCTAGTTGGGGACCATATAATTTAAATAGATTTTACCAAAAATTTTCTACTAAAGGTAAAGTATTGATCTAAGGCAATGGAAATGTGCATGACATATACCATAAACATGTAATCAATAAATACTTGGGAAACTATTTTTTTTTGGCGGGGTGAGCGGGGTAAATAAATTTGGTATGACACATAAATGAACAAATTTGGAGAGATGGCTAGCTACTAGCATGATCATAGATTTTTTTCCTAACATTGGAAGTCCCAATATAAAATATATAGGGATGTTGGCCCATATGTGTGTTGGGATATATAGTAGTTGCAGTACCCCCAATGTCTTTATCGTCTCCCCTTTGCTTCTTTGGTAGGTGTCACATGTGGCAACAAAATCCTAGATGTTAGTTTTCATCCCCTCATGAAAGAACACACACTTATTTCATTCATATGTTTTATGAAATTCAAAATGACATATTGTAGGTGACAAATGGAATTCATATAAAGTTTTTTTTTAAAAATAATGCATCATTCATATTGCAATGTATCTAGCTAACATGTGTTTCCCTTAGAAGGGTTGGGATCTTATTGAAGAATGTGTATGAGTTTAAGGACATCATCATTTGAAAATATTTCTTGTATAACTTCCTCTAAACAACTTGAAATGGATAAAGATAAGGAAAAAAGGGATATATTCTCCTAAAATTTCAAGGATAAGGCATTATATAACATGCTCTTTTTACCACTTTTATAGATAATCTCATAGCCATACGCTAGTAGCTTGGTCAGATGAGCACTGAGTCTCTATGTAATGTGATATGGACATCATAATATCTTTCTCAAATGTGGATCTACTTAAATTGTGGTCACATAAGTTCCTATTTGTGAATTTCAAACCCTTCTTGAATTAGTATTTCTCCAAGGCCTTTCCTTGAAGCATTACATTTCAAGATAAAATTATTAGTAAAATATAACATACTAAAAATAACAATTGCGCACATGCATATTTTAAAGATAATAAGGCATGATTCATGGGCTCATTAAGAAAAAAGACATTATTTTTTACTATTGAAGTTAAAGGAGCCACAAAGTTTTCATAAATTTTCACAAACTTCCTATAAGTTACAAGAATCCATTTAATCTTCTCAATGTTTTTGATGAAGCTAATCATTCATGGTTGTGAATTTCTTGGGTTCAATCCTAAATCCCACCTAACTTATGATGTGCCCCAAGTATTCAACCTACGAAGCACTAAAAGAAAATTTGGATCATTTTGCAAATAATTATTGATCTTGTAGAAGTTAAAAGCCCCTATCGAAATTCTCTACATGGTATTTCCATGCTTTATTGTAGATCAAAACATCATCAAAGATTCGTAGAAAAAATTATAGAGGAATTGTTAAAAGATCTTGTTCATGAAGCTCTTGAATTTTGAAGGAGCGTTGCAAATTCCAAAAGGAATTCTAATTATGAACTTCATTTGTACAGAAATTAATCTTAGGGTTATCTTCCTCTTTCATTTGTATGTAGTGGTAACTTAAATCAAGGCCAAGTTTAGTGAATAACTTAATTTGATGAAGTTCATCAAAGAGGCAATTAATAATTGGTATGGGAATTTTTCATTGGTTGTCAACTTATTAAGATCCCAAAAATCATGACACATTCACCAAATACACTCCTTATTTAATATCACGACAAATGGTGCTACAAAAAGGCTAGTATTGGGATGTATTAGCTATACCTACAACAATTCCTAAATACTCTTTTCAAATTCATTTTTTTTTTCCGAAAGGGTGCCTATAAGGACACAAGTTGGGTGCCTGAATTCCTAGAATACGAAAACTACCATGATCGTTCTCCCCGCCTGAATTTGGTAAACATTGTGTCATTTCCAAGACTTTTTTTATGCTAAGGGAGTACTAGTTACAAATCAAAGTGAAATTTTGGTATGGTGTCAACTATTTAGATCGAATTGAATTTCTATGTAACACATGATTGTCATATATTCAATAAATTCTCCATATGATGAGAGGATTTAATTTTAGAATAACTTGTTGTAAGCCCCCTAAGGGCATGATTTTCTCCTTCTTGTGTGAAGCTGATGTTGAATTCTTTGAAATCCGTGGAGACTAATCGCAAAGTTCACAACCATTGTACCTCAAGAACTAAATGACAACTTCCCATTTCAATTGAAGACATATAATTTTTGAGAAGATACTCACCTATTTTTACTTTCACACTTTTCAAATATACGCACACATTTCATAGTTCAACCATTATGATCATAATTTGAAAATTTGATATGATATGTGCATGATAATCAGTGTCTTCAATAACTCTCCAAAATATAAAATTGTGGGTGTCACCATTGTTAATCAATACAATAATTATGTGATCTCAATGTAGATAATTAATTAAAGGGGAATGGTTTTGATAAACCTAATAGAGCATGGGTAGATATTTGGGATTCCTCATAATGAGGTTGAAAGGGAGCTTCATCTCTCTTTGATTGGAATCCCCTCTAAGTAGTCATATAGAGATACGTCAATTTGAAATAATTTTTACTCTTTGAATTTGTGCCCTTTGAAATATTGCTTGCAATAGTTATTAACAAGATGGAGGTGTTGACATTCTCCCATCTCTTTAAGGATAACTTGTGGAAGTGGATTAGTTATGAGTAGGATGAGTTGGGGGTAGTTACCTTAGGAGGTTTAGAGTGATTGGTGAATAAATATATCTTGGTTTATGCATTTATTATGATCATGAATTTATATCTATTACAATATTACAACCATGTTTGTCGGTAGTGCATCATAACATGTACTTTAATTGCACCATTTAGACCACTACTGAAACATTCTTTAAAAAATAAATACAAATTTCCCTTTATGTGGATTTTCAGTTGCCCAGAGGTCATGATAATCTCTATAGTTATGCTATTTTGGTGCGAATTTTTAGGTGTCATGAAAATATGAGTGCCACTTTTAAGATAATCATAAATCACTTGCACAAAATCGGTATATGAAATGTAGCTTTTATAAGACTTCATATATGATCACGATCACTACCAATGTGTTAGGTCCCTATAATACTAGTTTATACCCCATATTTGTATTTATGTGCCCCATAAAATCCCACTTTTATTATTTTTGTGCCCTGAAATTATTATTATTATGTAGGCCCTAGTTACATTTTGACCCTTTAGACTCCTATATATACCGAGGTTTTGTCATTTGAATCATCCAATAATTGTTCATCTATGTGATGTAAAAGGATTTCCCCCCCTTGAAGTGACTTATTATCAAGTATTTGACCTATATTTACTTATTTTTCTTTGTTATTTTGTTTATCATACATAATATTTGGTATCAAATCTCATAATCCTATGGTTTTTCTACTTCAAATAGGTCATTGTGGCATTTTCCCTATAATAATTATAATTATTATTATTTTTTCCTATGAAACTTCATACCATGAAATTGCTACCACATCGAGGAAAATTTTTGTTGAACATATGGTGAAAATTTTAGACATTGGTTCACTATATTTTTGGAGATATGGTCCAAGGAAGTTAGGGTTTTTGTATGCTCCAAAATTCTGTCTCAAACATGTGTCCCAGGTAAAATCATCATAAATTTTTCCTTGAGCATTGGATTTGAATTATATAAAAAGTGATTGAATTTGAAGAAAAAAATATCTTTTTTGTACAATTTTCAGTTAAAAAAGTTGAAACAGTGACATGTGGCATCCCATACAAGTTCTCTCTACTAAACTAGTCCATAATCAAGACATTGAAGGATATCTAGAATAAATTTATTTTGAAGAATCCAATATATATCTAACATGTGGTGCTGGAAAGAAGACACATAGAGATACCTTGGGACAAAATTTCATACCTTGGGAGGCTTCAATAATATATATCCAATAGTTTCAAGGTCATCTAGATGAACAGGCTCAAAACAAGCTCTTAAAATGTGTGTATTTTTAAATTTGCATAGTTTTTGTTTGAAAAATCTGTTTGAAGTGATTCAAAGGGAATAATCAAGCATAGATATAATTAATTGGTTCCAAAATTCTTTCCAAAAAAAATATGCATTTATTAAGCCCCTATAAATCTCTACTATGAAACATGAAGACGAGGAATAAATGCAACATGATATATCAAAATTACGAGACCAAGTGCAACAAAATTGACTCTCACAAAGAGAAACTAAAGATAAATTGAAAGGAATGGTGAATGGTTTAAAAGTGGGCATAAAATGGAACTTGTAAGGTATAAAATTAGACATTCAAGTGGACATGAAAGGGGGACATGTAAGGTTTAAAATAAGGCATGAAAGGTTTGAAGGAAGGTTTGACAAAGTAGCTGCAAGAAAGACTTTTGAGTGGTGAAAATTTATTTCATGAAACTCGTGATGAGAAAAAAGGAACATGAATAATGATTTAGAGATTATAAATTTGGGTTTAGGACCAAACATATTCCAAATATAGATATAAGGAAGTTTTATGGAAAGCATTTTGTAACATGGATATTACATATGGAGAAATTATTTGATCTACACAATGTGTAGCACACATAAAAGGTACACATTGCACATTTTTATTTAGAACCCAATTAGTTTGTGTGATATTGATGACATTTTTCTCATAAATCACTTGTCACATGGACATTTTTTATTGAGGAATTGATAGCACATTATAAATATACAAAGGGCAATGCTTTCTTTAGCAAATTGATAAATATCAAACAAGAGGGTTTAGATGTGAAGCACATTGAACACTTCCAAATTTTGAATAAGGTAAGTAATATTCCATAGAAGCATATGACTGATGTATTCATAGGGACTTTAAAATATAACACCCAACATGAGGTTCTCCTTTTGGAACCTAAGTCATTGAAGAATATATTTAGGGTGGAAAGAAAAGTTGAAATCAAAATTATGGCAACAAGGAGGTCTACCACTCTTAACTATAAATATTGAAGTGTTCTCACTCCTAGCCTCCAACAACCTATAAGGTTGACACCTCAAAAATTGGAGGAAAAAGGAGAAAAAGGGATTTGTTACAGTTGTGATAGAAAATACGCTAAAGGTCATAAGTGTGTTGAGTATAAATTATTTTACATAGATTGTGAAAAGGAGGAAGAAAAGGAACAAGAAACATAAAAAGAAGAATATATACACCAAGATCCAACCCAAGGTGTTAAAAAATAAGAAATACATCTAAAAATATCCTTTAATGCATTGGTGGGAATTACCACTAAAACTCTCAAGACAAAAGGATATATCAAGAAGAAAAAGGTAATAATGTTGATATAACATCCATAATAATATTCATTGTAAGATAGCCAAGGATTTCAATTTATTTATATATCCAATACTAGAGTGTCAAGTGATGGTTATATATGGACGAACTATAAATTGTCAAGGGAAGTGCCATAATATAAATTTAACCATGGGGGAATATGTACTGAATAATTCAATTATTTCCATTCCAATGGATGGCATTGATGTTGTATTAGGACTCAAATGGTTACAATATTTGGGGACAATAACTTTTAATTTTAGATTTTAAGTTTCATGGTCTTTGTTTAGAAAAAGATTCATATATACCAAAGTATAATTTGAATCTTATCGACGTTTGAAATCCCAAAGGGAATCCATCTTGAAGACAATGAATGAATTAAAGAAGAGCCAAACAACCAAAGGGGAGATGAATAAATAATAAAGGGAGCACAATTATTTAAAAATATCAAACTAAAATCTAATTCTAAATAAACAAATTATAAAACCTAAACCTAAATAATGAAATAGAAATGAAAAAATAATTCATAATAAATAAATAATTATTATTATTTATTAATAATAATTATTTATTTATAATTAATTATTTTTTTTCATTATAATAAATAAAAAATTATTATTATACATAATCGTTACTAAAATTAACTAATTCATTAAATAATGATTAATAATTAATAAATTTATTTATTTCTAATAATAAAGCATAATTATGATTATGAATAAATAATCATTAATATTTAATAAATTTATTTATTTATAATAATAAAACATGATTGTTATAATGAATAAATAAAAAGTAATAATTAATACATTTATTAATTTATTACCAACTAAATAAAGTAAATGATTAATTTTATTTTAGAAATTTTTAGAAAAGGAATAAATTAATTAATTTACTTATTAATAATAATTATTTATTCACTTGTTAATAATTAATTATTTATTAATGGTAATAAATAAATAATTACAATTGTGCATAAGTAATCATTAATAATTATTAAAATTAAATTTTACATTTTTTTATTTTTTTATTTATTAAACTTTTTATAAATAAAAAAAAAACATGTTAATCTTAATTAAACCAAGAAATTTGAGAAAGGGAAAATGATATAAAATAATACCTGAGACGAAGAGCTTTTAATTTTCAAGAAATTTTCTTGAAAATTTTCTGGGAATGAGAGGAAAATAAATTAAGGGGTATCACGGGGAAACTTGGAAAGATAATCAACTCTAATGGAATTCAAAATATTTTGAAGATGGAATAATGAAGGGTAATTGCATAGTGACGCTCACTAGATGTTCAAACATCTAAGTCATCCATTTCTCAAGATATCCAAAGAGTCCTTGAAAATCATTCCAAGGTATTTGAGACTCCAAGAGGTATCCCACCTATTTGTGATCATGATTGTGATATTCAATTGATTTTAGCAAGTGTTCTTCTAAACAAAAAACCTTACATATATCCCTATGCCCAAAAGAGTGAAATTGAACACATGTTGTAGAAATGCTAGAGGCAGGTATAATTCAACCTAGCCAACATTCTTTCTCTTCTCCAGTAGTGTTGGTGCATAATAAGGATGGATCATGGTGTATGTGTCTGGATTATAGAGAGACCAAAAATTCACTATTTAAGATAAATTTCCCATTCCTGTAATCGATGAATTGTTGGATGAAATACATGGAGAAATGTACTTCACCAAGCCGGATCTTCATTGATGATATCATCAAACTAGAATAACGATAGAAGGAATTCTGAAAACAACATTCGGAACTCATGAAGGCCACTATGAATTTGTTTTCATACCTTTTGGCTTGCTAACTCACCTTCCAAATTTCAAGGTTTGATGAATTCCACTTTCAAACCCTTCCTTAGAAAATTTGTGTTGGTATTTTTTGATGATATACTTATCTGTGACTAGAAAGGTCATGTTCAACATGTTGAAAGGGTGCTTGAACTATTGGAGGAGAAACAAATTTATGAAAAAACCTCTAAATGTTTCTTTAGGGTACAACTAGTGAAATATTTGGGTCATATTGTATCTCATAAGGGTGTTAAGGTAGACCCTAAAAAAATTAAATCCATAAAATAATGGAAAATTACCACAACCTTAAGGCATATTCAAGGATTTCTTAGGTTGAAAGGGTATTATTGTAAATTTGTTAAGAATTATGGGAAAATAACAACATTACTTAAGAAAAATGAATTTTCTTAGACTCCAAAAGCAACTAAGGCCTTTGAGCATCTTAAAGAGACAATGTGTCGAGCTTTGGTCTTAGCTACACTATAATTCACAAAAAACTTTATTGTTTAATGTGATGCCTCAAGAAATGGCATTGGTGATGTTTTAATGTAGAAAGGAAGTCCCATTTATTTTGAAAATTACCCAATTGAGGGAATTTTTTTTAAAAAAAAAGCTATTTATGATAAGGAAATGTGGGAAATACTACATTCCCTAAAGAAATGATGCCCTTACATGACGGGAAGAAACTTCAAGGTAAAAATAGATCACAATAGTCCTAAATACTTCTTAGAACAAATATTATCTTCAAAATAGTAGGAAAAATGGGTTACAAAGATGTTGGGTTATGACTTTGAAATCATCTACAAAAAGGTAAGAAAATTGTTATTGCATATGCACTCTCAAAAATGGATGAGGTTTTGGAGGCACTTCTTCGTGACATTTCTATTATTTGACATAATTGGATAAATAAAGCAGGGGATGAATGGACGAATGATGAAGAAGTATGGATGCTCATTCAAAAGTTACAACAACATCCTAGTGCATTTGATACATTTATCTGGAACAATGATTTGTTGTGGTACAAAGATCACTTATATCTATGTAAGAACTCCCAACTCAAACAAAAGGATCTATTGGAATTGCACACCTCTCCTATAGGAGGGCAGTCATGATTTTCAAAAACTTACCACAGGGTGAATACATATTTTTTTGGGGATGGTATTAAATTGGATATTCAAATTTTGTGGCAAAATATTTGGTTTTCCAAAAAAATAACGATGAGACAATTACGACCCCATGCCTTTTACAACTATTAGTCATTCCTAGTTAGCGTTGGAGGATGTCTCAATGGATTTTATCAAAGTCTACCTGAGTCTAAAGGAAATAGTTTCATCATGGTGGTAATTGATAGACTTACCAATTATGCACATTTTTTCTCACTATCTCATCCTTTGAAAGTCAATACAGTCAGTACTACATCTATGGAAACAATTCAAAATCTACATGGAAATAAAAAGGCTATTGTAAGTGCAAAAGATCCCATTTTCACTATAAAATTTTGGAGATAATTATTTTCTTGTCTTTGTACTCAATTAACTCAGAACTCATCTTATCATCCTCATTCTATTGGGAAAACTAATAAAGTGAACAGATGTTTGGAAGGATATCTTCATTGCTTTGTATATGATAAAAAAACACAATGGGTCAAGTGGTTACCTTTGGAAGAATGGTAGTATAACAACACAACAAAAGATAACCCAATTTATGGTGCTTTATGGATATTATAAATTTTCCATCACATTTCCTTTAAGAGACAATTCTAGGGTTCAAGTAGCGAAAGATCACATCGAACATCAACAACAAGTTCTCCAACTCTTAAAGCATAGCCTGACATTGACACTTCATCGAATGAAACAACATGTAGATCAACATTATAGTGAAATAAGTTTTGACGTGAGCGATTGGACATTTTTATGACTACAACAATGCAAACAAATGTCCCTCAAGCAAGCTAAGAAGGATAATAAATGATCACCCAAGTACTATGGATCTTACATGGTTTTGTAAGAGATTGGTACTATGGAATACAAATTGAATTTCCTTGCATATTTGCAAGCACACCTAATTTTCCATGTTTCATGCTTAAAGAAGGTTATTTGTGACAGAGTCCTAGTTCAAACTATATTTTCAAAACTTTACGAGGAAGAAAAAATCATATTGGAGCTTGAAGAAATCACAGAAATAAGAATCTAACAAATACAAAATCGACCATTTTCAAAATATCTTATTAAGTGGAAGATATAACTTGTTGAAGATTCCACGTTGGAGGATCATTATTTTATACAGAACCATCTAGAACTATTCAAGCTTTAAGGACAACACTTTTTGAAGGAGAGGAGAATGTTAGGTCCCGATAATACTATTTTAGCTCACATATTGTTATTATTGTACCTCGTAGAAGCCCACTATTGTTATTATCATTTCCTTACATTATTATTGTTATTATCATTTCCTTACATTATTATTGTTATGTGGGCCCTCATTATATTTTGACAACCCTTTAGACTCCTATATATACCAATGAGGTCATGTCATTTGAATCATCCAAGAATTTCTCATTTATCTTATGTAAGAGGAGGTTTCCCCCTAGAAGTGGCTTATTATCAAGTCGTTGATCTATATTTCCTTATGTTTCTTTGTTATTTTGATTTTAATACATAACACTATGTTCAACATTAAAATAGAAGACCCCAAGCTCTAATTTATGTAGGTCATCAATAATGCCATGGAGAGAGAAGTAATGTTAGGTTTGGGTAAGCTACCTTAAGGGATCCACCCATAAAAATTTTCCATGTCTACTTTCGAAAATAAATTCCAGGAATTATGGTCCTAAAAGAATGGTCGGTAGTTATCCTAGATCGACATGTGGAGCCCTATATTCATAATTTGTGGATTTTCTCTTTGGTTTGACCCATATATTGATATTCTAATGGGAATTTACGCATTCACTATTTTGGTTTGGGATGCGACTGTGTCATTTATAATGTAACACCCCTAATATGATCCCTGTGTTTGATGTACATATTATGTTTAGGCTAGTGGGTTGGGAATCATTTTGGGGCCTGCATGCTCATATATATATGTGTGTTTATTCTAACATACCTATGTTATATGTTTTGAAGTTGGAATTATTGTGTGATTCAAGACTAGTGAACCTATGTGTTAAAAGGATAAAGAGGCTAGCCTTGTAAATATGCAAGCACGTACATATTAATAAAATATATCACTATTGTAGACCTAGTCCAATCAAAGAGTATAGGGTATAAGAATCCTTGATTTTGAAAGGAGACTAAGGGATAAGTTATAAAGAGACTAAGCATGCGTAGCTAAGATGTTATTAAAATAATCCTATGTGGAAACTACATATGCTTTTATACAAAGGCCACACACTAAGTCTAAAAATTACTTTAGAGGGAGCCACGTGTCAAAGGAGGGACCTGCACATAAAAGGGAGGGTGTTAGTTACAAAGAGGGATAGATACATCATTTAGTTGGGGGGGAGGGCGGAGGGGGTGGAGATGGAATTCTTATGAGAGGAAACAAGGGATGACATGTAACATAATGAGGCAAGGTATAATTTGAGGAGGATTCAAGGCTAAGGGGGTGGGTTCCCTAGTGTGAGCCTAGATAGTGTTGATGTTTTCGAATACAAGTTTCGCTCAAGCATTGCAATGACATCAACTTATTAAGGAGTAATGGGAACGTTGTCCCTTAGATTTAATTCGCTTGATTTAGAGTTGAGTCCATGCTAATAATAACATAACTTAACCTACTTGGTAGTCAAGAAAAATAAGAATAAAAAACCCAATATACTAACCCTTATGTAAAAAACCATGTACAAAAGCAGTGAACCAATTAGTTCTATAAGGTTTGAGCCTTAGATCATTGTAAGGCCTAATTTGTATGAAGCTTATAAAAAGAAGCAAAGAGATTGGCTACAAATATTTATGCACGAAAAATTAAATAGAATGTATCCCTCTTATAATGTGAGACATGAAATAGATAAGTGGATAAATGATAAATGAAGGAAATTTGTTAACTTAATGTTCCTCATTAATAATATTTTGGTTATTTTTTAATAGTTTTATATTACGATATTAGAACTTTAATCATTAATGTGATATGGATTATTAATTCATTGGACAAGGCTTCATTATACAACAACTAAATATTGTGGAGGATGATTAATCAACCCCTTTATTAATATAATTTTAATTAGACAAAATGAACATTATTGGAGTTTGAATCATTGACTAGAGTGACTCCCAAGTTGCATGCCTGTTGACTTTACGATTGAATCACATACCAAACTTGTGAAATTAGCTCTTTAATCATATAGTTAAGTTGTACTTGTATTTATTTTAAAAATAAAACCTTAATTCATTATGTCAAATATATAATTAAATTATTTAATGAATAAGATTTATGGAACTTTACAACTATGGATAAAAAAGTTAAAACATTATACAAAATATAAAAGGTTAAAGTTTGAAAATAAATGAGAATATAAATGCCGAGATGCAAAAGACCATCAAAGAGAGGTTTCATTTTTTTCATTATCAGCTAAGTACACTTCCATGGGCTGGAATATGCGGGAAATATGAAAGATGTTACATAGTTGATTTAAACCAGTTGACAGTGAGTAAGAAGAGTAAGGAGATTTTTCTTGCATAAAATTCACAAATTTACAAAATTGGTACTAATTTAAATGATTATATAATGAAACTATTGCAATAATAGTTTAGTTTTTATCTTTATCGTTAAACAAGTGGTGCTATGCAATCACTTTCCTGGAGGCACTCAAAAGAGGCATCCTTGCAAACTTGACAATGACATCACACAGATAGAAGTTAGATGCACAAGGAGGGAAACTTAGGAATAAAACAAAGAAAGCCTCACTATTGGTTGCCCTCACTCACACATGGGTAACAGCTCAGGTGCAGAAGGTAATCCTTTGTTAGAGCTAGTTGCTTCATTTTATAAGTTTCCTAGGGAAAATGTGTGGTCTCGATCTTCTTCGGTTTACTGTCAAATTATTCCAGAAAATTGTATTCATCCTCTCTGTTTAGAAAATGTACTCAATATTTTAATCAAAACATTGCTCAAACTCCATTATTATATTTCTAAACATATGCTCCCTCTCCATCTGTTAAATAAAATACATATATATTTATTTTATTTTCTAAAACTATATCTTCCCACTTTGAATATACATACATCTTTGCTGCAATCACAAAAATAAACATAAATTGCATTTCCCCGAATATATCGCTTACTGTTTCTTTATCAAATTGAGCACTCATAATGATCATAAAGTTTTCTTTGCAATTTTATCAATACGACACCCTTATATGTCCTCGAACCACAATGAATATGGATTGGAAAGCTATGAAAATATGTTAGGAGACACAATCATTCTAAATTTTTCCATACGTTAAATTTGTAGATAACAACCTTCCGCATAGGGGGGATCATTTTAACTTGCTTAGGAATACTTAACTCCTTGTGGCATAGTATAATGGAAGTCCCAATCTCCCAATCGCAGGTGCAAAAGATTTTCCTTTTACAATCTATGTTTTCGTAACTCTTGTTATGAAACATTTCGACTTTATCATCAGTATCCACATTAGGTTCCAATGTATAAGAATCTACACTTGTTTCGATTCGGTGTGAATGACACAAAGCCAAACACCGGCAATATTGATGAGTGATTGTTTATAGAGGTTCACCACTTATATTTTTAGCCATATCTCTCGTGAATTCAACTATAGAATCGAGTTAAGTTTCCGTAGTTTTCTTGTTCAACAGATATGATTCATTCTCATTCACTGCACATGGAAAAAGTTGAGCATTTAAACTTTTTCTATCTTCATCATCGTCACCTTCAACTTGGGGATTCCCTAAATTGTGAATTGATGAGTAGGTGCATGGGCATACAAAATTTGCAATTAAAATTTGAGTACCATCTCTCCCCTTTTAAAAAATCTTCGAAATAAAAAAGAATGTCTTCCCTCTCGTTATTTTCATAAATTCTTTTTTAATAAGAGTTGTTACGAATCATCCACATGGACCGTGGAGGTGGAATATATTGCACTTATAATCTATTTGTTTCGACCATGCCAAGATGCCTCATAACCTGTGGGTTCTCAACTCACAGGTTGTGGGTGGGTGTATAGTTGTGGTATTTTTGAAATTAATAGAGCCACTTTATATCATTTATCCCACATAGATGGTGCAACAAAGAACATATTATAGGTATAATTGTTCTTATGGACCATTTAAACTGATGACAAGAGGACATATGTAGTGGAGGGCTTTGGGACCTATGGCATGGCTCACGCTTGGAGCGTGAAAATGTATGAGACTTCATAACATAAGTAAGAGAGAAGTCACCTAACATATTTTCCAAATCCAAAAAGTAATAAGTAGTCTCAATGAAGACCAAATCCAAAAAGTAATATGTGAGGGAGACTAAAATTAAATTTTAATTAGTAATCAACAAAATCTCAAAATTTTAATTATTAATCAACCAAATTTCAATGAAGGCAAAATCCAAAAAGTATTAAGTGATAATATGTGAAGGATTCTTTATATAGTGATAATATGTGAAAGATTTTTTATATAGATTGATAATAAGTGAGGGAGACTAAAATTAAATTTTAATTAGTAATCAACTGAATCTCAATGAAGGCCAATTAGTAATCAACCAAATCCCAATGAATTTAATTTTAATTAGTAATCAACCGAATCTCAATGAAGGCAAATTAGTAATCAACCGAATCCCAATGAAGGCCAAGGGGTCATATAATGAATTTAATTTTAATTAGTAATCAACCAAATCCCAATGAAGGCAAAGGGAGCATATAATGAATTAAATTTTAATTAGTAATCAATCGAATCCCAATGAAGGCCAAGGGGGATATAGGAAATTATGTTTTAATTAGTAATAAACTAAATCCCAATGAAGACCAAGGGGGCATATAATGAATTAAATTTTAATTTGTAATCAATCGAATCCCAATGAAGGCCAAGGGGGATATAGGAAATTAAATTTTAAATAGTAATCAACCGAATCCCAATGAAGGCCAAGAGGGGATATAATGAATATAGGAAGGGCGACGGGGGTATAAAATAGGATGTTGCATGATAATAAGTAGGGAGCACAAGGGAGAATACCAAAATATTTTATTTTGATTAGTAAGCAACCGAATCCCAATGAAGTCCAAGGGGCATATAAGGAATATAGGAAGGGCGAGGAGGGTATAAAATAGGATCTTGCATGATAATAAGTAGGGAGTGCAAGGGACAACACCAAAATATTTTAAAGGAAACCATTGATACAGAGAATTTTTTCTTTGGAGGGATCAAAGAGGTTTTTTTTTTTAATCGATTCCATGAAAGGTACTCAAGTTCATGACAAAAAAGTTACACAACATACGCATGAATGAAGTTAGAAATAGGAATACCAACACCTGTAATGGGGAAATCCTAAAATCATTGAGGTGTATCAACATTGGCGACTCCATAGGGAGGTTCACATTGTGTGAACCAAAACTCGTAAGACTTTGGAGATATGTTGAAATTGAGAAGGGGGAAATTTAAGAGGGAATAGGGAGGGAAGTAAGTGGGACAAGGAGGAAAATATCAGGGGTAAGAATATGAAGTAATCAATGTGACGAAAGATGAATCTTCAGAGGAGCCGCATGAGGGAGACAAGTTCACTCGATGGAAATAGGGAATATGTAAAGAAAATTATTATCACGATTGGCATTGCCTTCATGTGGGAGCCTTCAAATGAGCGAGTTGGGGTTAGTTCATTCAGTCTCTATAAGGATGAATGAGGTGGGGTGGGTATATAAATATTTTCCACTTTTCCTGTTTTCATAATTAAAATTAGTACATTAGTGATAAGCTATGAATATATATACCATTCTTGCCACCATCAACTAATTCAAATCAGCACATGTTCACCTTTATTTTGTAAAAAAAATAAGAAGTGCAGTTGAGGGGAAGGGGAATGATAATCATTAATTATTGGCATTAGGTAGAAAGAGACACAAAAGAAAATAAAATGACACTAAGGAAACATAAATAGACTAGAAAAAAACAAGTTCAAAGAAGTGAATCAAAGTGGTCATCATGTCATAAAAGTAAAGAAACACATGAAGTGATGAAATAAAACATGAGAAGTAAAGAAACATTTTTTTTTATAAATCAATTTATGTATGTACAAGTTTAACATTGAATACTTCCCTAATGATCATACAAGACGAAATTGAGCATGCATAAATATGCATCTTGAAACTTACAACTAAGATTAAGGGTTTGTTAGATGGAGCAGAAATGATGGTCATGCCAACCAACTCGTGCGTGTGACTGTGAGAGTGCCTAAATGAGGAGCCAGAAATGGTGATTTCCATGTTGCATGAGGTGATAACCAAAAAATACAAGTTTATGCACTAGACTTGAAATTTAAAATTATGCATGCAAATCACACTCAATGATTACATCAAGCACTACACTGAAATCCTATTGCATATCCTTTGTATCATGAACAAAAGGAGACTCAAATGTATAGGAAATTTTAAACCCAAACACTTCATATTCAACAGATTGGACGTGGAGGGAGCTTCGACCCCATGCTCTCATTTACCAGCCACTATTGGAAGGGAGCTACAAAGCCCTGATCTGATCACCAGTTCCTACTTGTAGGAAGCTTCGACTTCCTCGTTGAAGGCTCCAACCCTCAACACCATCGCAAACCACGTTTCATAAATTTTCACACTAGATCCACCGACTTCAATAAATCACAACTTGTAGGCATATTTTCATCACATAATCCATGTTGAACTCCTTAACATTAGATAAGCCAAACACCAAAACATAAATTGATTACTGTATCCAAAATATTCATCCAGTTCCTGAAAACAACCACTAAACCAAGCAACCACCAATCACAATAATATTGAACCAACCATTGAAGAAAAAAGTCACTTAACCAATCACCAACTCAATTCATACAAAACAGTGGGATCACTGTAACCAGAATATCAGAACTAAACCCAGACTACTAAATCAACACACTAAATCAATTGCAACCTTGATCATTCATAAAAACAATGTATACGCTACTTCACTTAATGCAACCCGCATGTATACGTTCTTTTCTGTAAAGCAACCTGCGTAAGGGTATAAATATACTAAGTTCTTAAAATTGTTACTCTGAATCATTCATGGAATTGGACAAAGACATTCTGAAATATTTTGATAGGTTACAGATCTCTAAATCCTCATACAGTTAGCAACATCAAGTATCCTTTTCAACTAATCAACATGTACTCAATTTAAACTTTAGACATTGTTACTAAACCCAGATAAACATGAAGACACCATTGATAGACATTAGAGACACAATAGCATTGATCTGATTGATCAGTAATTTATAAGCAGAAACCCTTCCTTGATGTACACGCTTTTCATGAGGCTTTTCTGTGTATATATGTTCTTATGTAGAACTAAACCAGTGTGTAGATCTAAACATGCTTCAGAAAAAATACGCTACTTTGTAGAGTTGAACCCGCGTGTGTACGTTCTTTTCCAGTGTCAAACATGCGTACAAATATGCAACTTTCAATTTATAACAGTGTTGCACATCACAACTTCATACATACCGAGATCATGACATTCAAGATAATAAACATACGGAAAATCATAGATCTAATAAACCCATAAAAAAATCATGCAATACATAGTCATTTCAGGTCTAGAGATCCTGATCCATCATTATATTCATGAGTGCAGCTTTATTTTAGATCTATCAATCAGCTATAGCCCATTCCATAAAAATATACTTCAGATTGAAGTATTCTTTCAATACCATTCCTCATGCATACTTAGCATTTTGATTTTCACCTCCTTATATAGTTTGAGCCTTAGCCAATACCATGAGCCAAAACCACATAAGTGTCGATGGTATTCTTGGAAGGGATCAAATAGCCATTACTGCACTCAATATTGTGGGTTAATACCATGGTAAAGACCGTTGGTATTGTTAAAATTAGTGCACCAACACATATGCGACTTTGCTACTTTGTACCCACATGTATACATGAATTTTCTTCACCAAAACTGTGTATACACAACTTTTTCATATATACACTACTTGACTGCATTGAACCTATGTATACACCTATGTATATGTGGTTTCCCTTCATCAAAAATGCATATACTTTCTGAAACATAACCTTCATCATTCCTCTATCATTAAATAGTATTCCTTTCTCTGTCACATCTGAACTGGTGTGTAGATACAACAAGCTTACATCTTCAACAAGTAGGTTGCTATCAAAAGGAAACTCATCGAGTAGGTTGCCATCAAGGACAACACATTACATCATAATTTCAAAATTTTATGTAGAACACCTACGAAAACACCAGGATAATTTGACTATGTCTTGGCACATTCATAACAATAGAGAAAGGTTGAAGATTTGATCCTGAAGGAAACCATAGTGCTCCAAGGAGTATTCTACATCAACAACATTAGCTCGAAGCCTCCATGAGGTTCCTGCAAATACACATCAAACAAACACACCTCAAACATGAAATGAAGACATAAAAAGAAATAGATAGTAAAGGCATCTCCTATAATGATTTCTCCAATGCTCCAGCTCTTTGCATGCAAAACCTTGCAACTAGTTGGAAATAAGGTAAGGCCCTGTTATGACCCTCTCGCTATGCATATTTAGATAAATGAATTAATGTCGAGGAGAGGATGTTTAATAAGCTAAATGGTGGTCGGTTAACTTGGCTACCCTCGACAGTGGAACTAAAATATTTTGGTAGAGTTGGCATGCAATGTGGACTTGTCATAGCAATGGCAATGAGATCACAAAGAGTGGGAGTTGATTACGAGGCAGGAGGGAATGATCACTTCGAGTGGGGCCAATGATCCAAATGAGGAAATCTCATGTGAGGGACACCTCAAAACAATTCTCCAAGCCCACTCAAAATGGAATATAAGATACCTCATCTCACTTACCCTTGCATTTATGCTCATTTCAAAAACAGTAAACAAAGGACAAAGTTGGTAAGCCACGGAGGAGGTTCGATCATCGTTCATTTGTGCTTACAAGAAGTGTTATAGGAAAATTTGTAATTTCTATAGGAAGCTTCAAAGAGTGTTATAGGGTGCTGCGAGGAAGCATGAAAACCACAAAAATGGTCAATTACCAAAAAAAATACCACCCTCCATTCAAACACATTTTTTCGCAGAGGTAAGTGACCATCACCTCCATCAATTTCACAAAAATTCTCCAAATGAGACTGCATGCAGTAGTGTCATAGTTGAGGTAATTGAGGAAGTTGTGTGAAGAGGTAGGGTATAAGGTATTCATTTTGAATTTAAGAGTCATACAACCCATATCACCTATGAACTTGACACCAAGGCCATAGAAGAATACATGTTGACCCCAAGTCAACCACAACAAACAAAAATGGGGGGAGGGTTTAACAGAAGAGAACCTACAGATACAAAGAGACTTCAAGTACACCCTCATGTATCAAATATTTTTAGGAGGCATCAATGGTTGGGTTTGTTTGAGCTCCTAAGGGGATATGATGATGAGATAGCTCGATAATTTCCAATGACTTTACACTCTCAAGTAGATGTCAATGCCATTACTGTGGTAAGAGTACTAGCCTTAACCATCACACCTGAATTGATCAACAGAATAACCACATTACCCTTAGGAATCAAGTGGAATAGATAAGAAATATTCACTAGTGCCACTGCCAAGAAAAACTTCTTCTTGGATAGTGAGAAGCACATATAAGAAAAAAATGAGGCCAGAAGGGGAATTTTACCTTACCCATGGGATGAGGTAGCCTACCACATCCTGAAGTACATTTCTTGTGAAGGAATATTGAGTGTACTATATGGATACCATTTCATATTGTTGTATGTGCTTAGATTTAGGGAGGATTTTCCTTTGTAACAGAGGTTGAACATACCTTACTTCCTCCTCCACTCCAACAGAGACATGAGCCAAAGGATTAGATAAGGATAACATCAACATCTGGATCACCATGGCTTGATTAAACTAATAGTTGATGATGCTCTCAGCAAGCTCATAATTCATGTGTTATGGTCCAGTTTCATTAACATGGACAAGGGGACTCTATGGGACCCATAATATCAATCCTAGAGATGCCCCTGCCTCTAGCCTTGGAGATAGGGATACTAGAATACAAGAGGAAGAGACTAAGAATATAGAAGAAGAAGAGATGGAGATAGATGATGGAAAAATATTAGATGCAGAGGAAGAGAGAAAAATTGATGAGGAGGAAGAAGAGAAGGAAGTAGAGAGGAGGCTTTGAGCCCAAAAAATACCACTCACATATCCACTCAACAAACTAGTATATCGAGAGGAAATACTGAGGATGAGGTGGCTACCACCTTAGCCACTTTAAGCACCCCTGTAAAACTTAACAAGAAGAGGCAAAGACAGAATCTCATGTATTTAAAGACTAGAAATAGCACTAGTGTGAAACAATGAAGGCCTCAAACTCCAATAGAGGGACCCATTACCTTTGAAGAGTCCCCTAACAAGAAGGAAGAGATAGGGCCAGAGGGAGGAAAATTTAAAGAAGTTACTTTCCCAAATACCAAACACAAGACACCCATGACCTATGTAAGAAGGCACTCTACTATATTAGCATCCTTTAAACAGTGAGAAGTACCCACATACCTTCAAGGAGAAGAAAAGGAGATGCTACAATAACAACAAGGTCTGCTACAAGAAAGAAAAAGTGTGCTACAAGAAAGGAATAAAGTGTTATAGGAAGAATATAATGCACAAGGGGGAGGATAGAAGGAACTAATAGAAGGGAAGAGTGCCAAAATTGAAGGACAAGAGGCGCAAGGGGAGGCACAAGTTGTAAAACAACAACCACAAGAAGAAGAAATATCTCTTAGAACTTTCCAAAAATACATCACAGAATTCTAAGAACATATCCCATAGCCTAGCATGAGATCTTACTACAAGTTCATTGAAGGAGAGAGCTTAATCCATGAAAAGCTCTCAATCCCTCTCTTCTATGAGCTAGAGATAGAAATGGGAAGCACCCACAAGTGAATGAAAATTTACAAATATAGAAATGTTGAGGCTGTGGGGATAATGGAGAAGAAACTTAGTGAGATTGGAAAGGAATTAGTTGATGTCAGACGCAAAGAATCGGTGTTGAGAGAGCAGTTACAAGGAGAAAATATTATACTGAAGGGGAAGTTGACACAGAAGGACACACAACTTGCCACTATGGAAAATATTTTCATGGAGGCCATGTAGTACAAACACCCTTCCTATTATTATGTAGTTTACTTAAAAGAGCAGTGGTTTATATTTCATATTCATACCTTAGCACAACATGGCTCCTTACCCTTTCGAAATTGTTGATATTTCATTAATTTTTTGCAGTCAGTCTTGTGTGGAAGAAAGGGCTAGAATGGCATAATTTTACATTCACAACCTCATTTTGACTAACATGAATATTTGGGACCCCAATTCTAGCTTGGGTGATATGTAGCTACTGGCCCTAACATCTTGGGTAACAAATGAAGAAACAAGGGAAGAATAGATTAAGGGAGTGATGAAGAGGGAAGAAAGGGAACCCCTTGAAATCAGGGAATAACTCATAAGTCCTAGAGGGATCATAAACAATCACCAAATTATCTCCAATGATGATGACCTTGTAGCAAGATACATTAACACCCAAGCATAGGAAATATCACATTTTGATGGCACCTATATATTACTAAGAGAAGAGAGTGTGGAGGCATGCCAAAGAATATGGCATGCTCTATCACCTAGCTTGAAGAACAATGAGTACCATACTCCAGATAGATTGAAATTTTCATTAGAAAGAGAACCCTTCTACAAAAGAGAAATGCATAGAAATCTAGTGGATAGGATTAAAGATAAGCCCAAATTTGTTGGTGGGGCTACATGAAGGGAGAGATCAAACTGAGGACCAAAAGGAATGGGAGGAAGCAAAAAAGAATGTAGGGTTCTACACACCAGAAGGAACTCCCTCTGAGATACCTTGGTATGTTAGGGAAGCTACCAAAGATTTGAAGTAAATGAGGAGAGAGGACTGAGTTTCTCAGAGGATGAGCAACCATTTCAGTAGGGGTTGATGATGATGGCCATAATTTGGTATACTTTAAGGAGTTATGGTGTCACATTTTAGCTTATTTACTCTCTCTCTCTCACATTTGATTACATTTTGTCATATTTTTCATAGTGAGAATGGTGTAAGAGGATTTTCATGACTTGAAGCCTAACATGGTTTGATTGCAGGAAATGAAGGAAATAAAGTTATTTTTTAGTGAGATTCCATGTCAGGGCTCAGAGTAGACAACAAGGAGAAATCATAGGATGGTTTTCCACCATATTAAACTTCCACAATCATCCCAATATATCCTAATATCCTCCTTCAACAGTTCAAAGTCAAAGGCAGTCGAGCAAGTGAATGTTAAGAGGGAGCCAAGCTCCACACCTCTCGAAGATCAAAGAGACACATTCCTACGTTTTAGGGAGTTGTTGGTAGCTTCCCATTAGTATAAATAAACAAGAGTGAGAGTTCATTAGGATTCGATTTTAATAGGAAGCTAGAGAACTCTTAACTCTGTATTAGAGATATTTTGACTATCATTTTTTATGTAAGAGACTTTTTATGAAATGAGAATGAGAAGTGTCTTTGCCTCTCACTGAGTTGATTTCAGAGAACTAAATCTTCTGATTTAGGTCTCAATCCATGGGTTGCAGTCTCTCTTATGTATATTTATGTTTCGATTATGCTTTAGTATTTTAGTTGGTGTCGTTGCCTTTTAGTAGTAGCTAAAAATCATTAAATTTGTGTTGACAGTCCCCCTCTCTCACCTCTTCCATTGGAGCTTGTGGAGGAAATTATCCATCCATATACCAAAAATATTAATTTTACTATTTCTTGGAAGGAATAAAGTAGTTTTCATTCCATTTTTCATGAATATGTTGTAGATTATAGGTTAGATTTATGTTTTAGGTGAATGATTCGCTTAAGTTAAATTCAACTCTTAGTTTCCATTGTTTACATGATAGTTTATTAATGATAAACTCATGAGTAAGTGTATTCATTGCAGGACTGGCTACATCATCAACCCTCCTTCAGTTTCCCTTCCATTTTTCTACCCACAACCCTATTTCAAGACCATATTCAGAACCACCGAGAGCGTCCTTCTTGGTGCAAGACAAGCCTTCTGATGGTTTTGAGCTTGGCCAAGGGAGTTGGTCATCCCACATCCACTAAGATCCACCTTTCCCTCACTTTTCCTAACCTCCATTCCACCATTTCTAGCCTCAAACCCCTCTCAGCCTGTTTCCTATAGAATTATAGGACTTACTATAGCAAAACAAGGATCTTGTAGCAACATTGGGAACCATATCCTTCACTCCATAATCACTCCTCCACCTCACTTGAGCTTAGTATAGGCCTTAGTGGACCCACAACTCTTAATTATTGCATTAGGGGAATTTTGAGGTCTAAAATGGGCCTCCTAAGAAAAATATACAACCAAAATAAACTTTATAACAACCAATAGGATTCAAGATGATGATGTCAACCATGAGGGATGATTCACCATTTTTTAAGTAAAAGGGTAAAAATATTAAAAAATAATAAAATAATAAAACTACTTTCAACTCGTATTTTCAACTTATCTCCCAAATTTTCTACTCAAATTTCAAGCGAGATTACCCATTGGATGAAAATTTTGATTCATCATCCAAGGAGTACCCATGTTGCATACTTTTGATGGACCATGTTACACGAAAAATCATAAATACATGAAAAAACGTGATTGCAAACATGTTTTCCATGTATTTCTCCTTTTTCGTGTATAAGGCTCCATCAAAAGTATGCAATATGGGTACTCCTTGGATGAGGAATTAAATTTTTCATCCAACGAGTACTCCCACTCGAAATTTGAGTAAACAATTTGGGAGATAAATCAAAATACGAGTTGAAAAACTAGTTTTTTTCTTTTTTCCCTCCAAAATTTGATAATGTAATCAAATTTTATTTTATTATTTCCACTATTATTTTATAATTTCCTTAGGAGGCCCATTTTAGACCTCAAAATTCCCCTAACGGGTTCAGGGACACCCCTAGGTCACCCAAACTCCTTCTCTTGCTGCAAAATGGAGTAGTTTTAGTGTGCTAGTCCATCATAGAATACATCATTAGCACAACAACTAACATGCAGTAGATAGAAGTTAATTCATCATTAATGCAGTGTGTGTGTGTGTGTGTGTGTGTGTGTGTAGGTAGATTAGTTCCCTTCTTGCAAGTTGATTGAGTAGTTAAGAGAATAAATTCAATCTAGTGTAATTTCCCCTCTTGTAGTTAGAATAAGTGTTAGTCTTTTTCATTGAAAAAGTATAGGTTAAGTAGATGAATGAGTGAAATCTAGTGCATACCTTTTTTTCTTGTGGACATAATATTTTTCATGATTTTATTTTAGTATTGAGTTGCAATTAGAAGTGTGACGGACTTTCTCCATCAGAATAACCATAATTCCTAGCACCTCATAGCATAACTAAGATGAGGATAACATGAATAGAGCTCATTTATTGTGCATATAGCAGCTCATTTGTTGTGCATATAGCACTGTCACCTCCAAGTTTATACAAACCCTGGGTTGATAAGTAAGGTTGAGTAACCTCTGGGAGTTGCAGCATTCTTGGTGCAATACTAGGGCTCACCATTCAACATGAAGGATATAGGGGTTAAGCATTTCATTCTCATAATGGAGATTAAGAGAGACCACATATTTAGGAAACTATGGATAAGTCAGAGGAAGTACATTGGAGCAATTCTAAAGTGTTTTTACATGAAGGGTTGTAAACTAGTAAAGGTACCAATTTATATTAGGGAAATACTAACTATTGAATAATGTCCAAAGACATAGGAAGAAAGAGAATTTATGGCATGTGTTCCATATGCAAGTGTTGTAGGTATTTTTATGTATGAAATGTTCTACACTCGACCAAATATTTCTCGTGTAGTGGGAGCATTGAGCATATACATGACAATATCTATAAAAGAGTGTTGGTTTTTCATAAAAAGAGTATTGAGTATTTGGTTGCCACAAGTAATCATGTAATCTACTACCATGAAAGACCTAAACATGATAATGAAGCAATTGTGCAAGGATTTTTCAATATTGAATAGGCTAGCGATTTGGATAGAATAAGGTAGACTAGAAAAAAATTGTTCAAGTTGTTCATTGGAGCTATCAGATAGATGAGTAAGCTACATTTGGTCATGGAACTATCAATGACAGAGGTTGACTAGAAGGCAACCAATCATGCAAGCAAGAAGTATGGGTCTAGAAACTATACTCAGAGATTGGGTTTACTTAGTAAGCAATAAGGATAGGTTGTGACAATTAGAGTGCAATATTATTAGCAAAGAACCCAACTTACCATTCAAGGACAAAAAATATTGGTGTACAATACCATTTCATTAGAGATGTTGGAAATAAAGAAGGTGTTGTTGATAAAATAGACATTATGAACATTTTTGCAAACTCCCTAACAAATTTGATAAGTGTTGGTAAAGTTTCTTGGTGCAAAGAGGTGTTAGTCTTAGGGCCCTTGGTTCACTAATATCATGGTATTAAGATTTTATGGAAAGAAGAAAATAAGTGGGAAAATGTTTTAGTTTTGTACTCTTTACACGTATTCTTAATGGACTAGGTTTCAATCAATCAATGGTATGGTTAAGCAAGATGACTAGGAATGGGCCTCAACAAATCTAGTTGGGGAACAATCAACAAGGGACAAAAATTCAATGAGATGGTTTAAGTTAAGTCGATGGGAAAAAAAAATCGATTGAGTCGATGGTTAAGTAAATATTAGTTACCTTAGTTTAATTCAATGGGCATTCGAGTAACCAATATAAGTTGGTAATCAATTGGAGTATTCAAATGGATCATAATCATGTGTACATGCATACTTGACTTATACCGGTGGTTGAAGGAAATTGATTAAAAATAAAACTAGTTGGAAAATGGTTATGAATATTGAGATTCATGGGATCTTAGCTGATGATATTCAACTCCCTGTAGTGATTCAAGATGCTTCAAATTATGGTTTTCTATGCTTAACAATGCAAACTATGAAACAAGAACTATAAACTCAAAACGCGAAATCTAGTCCAAAAACCTCAAAAAAACATGAGAAACAACCCAAAAACAAAAAATGTTTATGCTGGAATATCGTTTTTTTTCCAAGGTAAATTTTCAACATTTTTTAAAATGAGAGTAAAAGCCAATAAAAGCCAAAAAAAATTGTGAAAAAACACCTTGAAAACAAAGTGTTGATGTTATAATAATGTATTTTTTTGAGGTAAAATTTCAACATTTTTTAGCAATGTCGTTAAAGATAAAATATTATGACTCCAAAAAACCTTAAAATTCCAATTATTTTTAGGCATGACATTAAAGATAAAACATCATGTCTCTGAAAAACCTTAAAATTCCAACAATTTTTAACAATGGTGTTGAAGATAAAATATGATTACTCAGAAAACCTTAAAATTTTAACAATTTTTCAACCATGGAATTAAAATCAAAGATCGTGACTATAGAAAACCTTAAGTTTTCAACATATTTCAACCATGGCATTATGAAATATTTTTATGAATATTTTTTTTTAAATGAATACCTAAATGAAAGAGTCATTATACTAAGAGTAATTTTTATTTTCAAATGTTAAAAGTATAACAGCTTTAAAATCTTAGCCTATGAAAACTTAACGCATTGGAACAAAAATTTAAGAATCAACCATCAAATTGACACGCAGTGTAGGCGAACTGACACATAATTGTAATAAAATCTTAAAGACCAACCATGAAATTGACACATTGTGGGGTCGGACTAGATCCATTATAGCAAAAACTTTAAAATCAACTATCAAATTGACACATAATGCGATCAAGTTGCTAGTCGAGGATCGACACAGACCCTGTAGGAAAAAATAAAATAAAACAAAATAATAAATAAATAAGAATGAAAAATACAGAAGAAAATAAAAATTAAATCATTGAAAAAAAAAAGACAAAAAAAAACACAAAAAATTTAAAAAATAATAACAAGTAAACAAAAATATATATTAAAACGTGACAAAAAAAAGAAAACAAAAATTAAAATATAGAGAAAAATAAACAGTAAAACAGACAAATAATAATAATAATAACAAGTAAATAAAAATATATATTAAAATATAAACCAATTGTAATATATATATATATATATATATATATATATATATGAATGAGAAAAAAATAAAATTGTGAAAAAACAAAATTAAGTCATAAATGATCAAAATTTTAAAAACTATATTTAAAAACAAAAAACAAAAAATAAAATATTTTGAAAAGAAATATAATTTAAGAAAAAAAAAAAACAAATACCAAAAATTAAAAAAAAAAAATAGTAAAAAAAAATCAAATTCATAAAAGCTTTAAAAAAGACATTAAAAAAAAACAAAAAACAAATCGAAATTAAAAAAACATTAAAAAAAATAAAAAATAATGATGATGATAATGATAGGTCTGATTAAGACCAATGCGATTTATCAAACCTTAAGAAAAGAGAAAGAATCTAAATTTAATTCTTCACAATCTTGTTTCTATGATGAAATTCAAATTTAAAGCAATTTAAAAAAATACAATAAAAAACATATATAAATAAATGAAAAAAAAATCTCTTGACCTACCCACCTATCCACCGCATAGCCGAACACAAATAAATATTTAATATCAAAAAATATATTTAAAAAAAATACAAAATATATATTTAAATAAATATTTAATATTAAAAAAATATATATATATTAAATAAAAAAATAAATGACATTAAACAAAATATAAAACCTAAACAAAAGAATTAAAAACATAAAATTAAAAAAAAATGCCCCATCCACCATGTCGAGAGTTTCTTCGCTGACAAAGCACAAACAAAGTTTCTTAATAATTCATTATTATTTCATATCTCAATAATTCATTATTATTTCATATCTCAATTAGTTGAAGAAGTTTTCCAAAATGATTTCAAGGGATATTAATTAGGAATCTCCAATACACTTTATCTTTTTATGGGAATGAGTTGCTTCGTATAATAAATATAATTCATGTATATTTAAGGTTTGTTGGGGGAGGATAATATCCATCTCATTGATGACATAATCAATTCAAGGCATTGTACATATGTTATAGTTTAACGAAGTCCAAAATCTACACGCCATATATAGGTGCGTTAGGGTCGGCCAACCTACCATCACCGAAGTCAAAGCAATATAGCATTGAAATTAACCACAGACATGTATTGCTATAGCTTCACAAGAGTCCAAAGCATACATGCAACTTAAGTAGGGATACCCAACCCTAGAGATGTTGCATATTATAATCATATGGCAGGTGTGGGGAAATCTCCCCCTTTAGGGCTACTTAAGGAGCAGTGGGTGTATGTGGGGACAATTCAGTTTTTAAGTATTATATGTCATTTAAATTAATTGAAGTTTAGACTATATAAATCCATTCCTTCAATGCAATTACTTTGTTCCAAGATCGAATCTCTCTCAAGGCCCATATTTGTATTAACAGTCCGCGTGCCATATTCAACCACATGTAAGATTGATAATAACATGTAGGATTGATACAAAGATTATTTCTTAAGAACTCGTGCCAAGCATTTTAAGTTGTCTCTATGCATAGCATCATTTGCAAAACAATATTTGTTGAATAAATTATTAACATCCACACTCGGCTTTTGTATTTATATGGGTATATGTTTAATTTTATATGGTTATATATTTAATTTTATATATTTTTACTTAATAGACGTGTTTCTTTTAGAATAAGTTTTTCATTATTTTAATTTGATTACCAATAATTATTAAATGGAAGATAGAGATTTATGTTCATAGAATGTACTAGATTATTTATAAATTAAAAATTAAGCTTTATTTTTAAAATTAGCTATGTTTTTTAAATAATTTATCATATTAGACATGTGATATTGATAACCTATAGTATTAATATATGGAATTGTAACAAAAGCTATTTACAAATTAAGAATTTCATAATAAGATAAAAGAAAATCTTGAGAATTAAGAAAAAATTCACATATTTTTTAATATATATAAATATAACTTATATGTTAATTTTTTTATAATTAAAAATAAAAATAATTTAAAATAAAATAATATTAATGATTTATTTTTTATTTGATCAATCTCAAATATATTGACTTAATTTTTTTATGTTTATTATAAATACATATTAACATCTATTAACCATTTAATTTATACAACTTAAGTAATAATATATATATATATATATATATATATATATATATATATATATATATATTTATTTTTATTAATATAACCTATGCATGTATTCTTATAACGTCCAAAGCCCACTTAACTGGATATTGTAGGGAACTTCCCGTGAAGGCTACTTGTCCCCGCAATATGAGGCAGTTGGCATATCTGGGGGTAATTCATTTTTTTAATTAATTAAATCTCAGATTATAATTTATAGAGTCCTTTTGTGCAATTATTCTGCTCTGCCACGGCAGATGCCGCGTTGGAGGATTAAACCGTTCACTGACAATGACGTCGACATCGGTAATCCCAAATATACCCCGGGCCCCATTTTATTTGAACGTTTCGCTTGCCCCACGGGACCCTTCGGCTTCGTTTTGAATACAACGATGGCCCTGAAGGAACGGTGACCGTACTTGTGTCCACAGTAACTTTGCAAATAGGTCGGGGTTTACGGGGATCTCTTCTGTTAGTTTTTGATTTTGACAAATCAAGCATTTGATTTTTTAATGTAAATTCAACCCATTACCTAAGGGAGTATCCTTTCTTAAAAATATTAAAAAATAAATAAATAACTTTTGGGTTTACATTATTATTTATAATTGTTTTATAATTATAATTTTTTGATATTTATTTTTGGAAATTACACTTTCGAATTAAAAAAAATGATTAAAATTACAATTTTGAATTATAAATTTAATTGGAATGTTTTAAAGTTTTTCAAAATATTAAATTTATTTATATATATTTTTCACAAAGAAAAAATTCGTAATTTTATTTATGAGTAAACAAAATTACATGTTACATGAGCTAGTAAACGTCCAAAGACGTACAAATTGCCACAGATAAAAAATCAAAGAAAAACAATTAGGATTTTCTCCCTTTTTTCTTTTCAACCTTACGCCAAGCACCTTGTGTTGGCGTGGTCTCGATAAGGACAAGCTGTTTTTCTTTTGCTTGTGCTCCATTGTCCTTATCAGAGTCTGATGTGTCTGAAGTATGTGTTCTTTTCTAACCCCCACTGTCTGGTGCTCCCGGAATCATATCATGCTGAGTCTTTGTGGTGGTGTCAAGTGGATCTTGCATTTCCTGTTCTTGTGTGCCCAAGGAGGTATCTATTTGCTGATTCTCATGTGGTGAGGGTTCCTCTTCTTCGTCCTGTTGTTCTGGCTCCTCAGAGGGAAATTGCCATCCTTTAGCAGCTTTTCCTGGTTTCTTCTTTTTTCTGTTGTCCCTTTTTGCTGCCGGGCATGAGTTTTGTAAGTGTCCTGTGCACCTGCATATCCGGCATCTGAAGGCGGTGTTCTCATAGTCTAGATGCTGAGTCCATCTCTCTTGTTTATTATTCAGCATAACGCACTTTGGGAGTCCTTTTCTCAAGTCAACCTCCACACAGATTCGTGCAAAGGTGAAGATGCGCTCCTCCAGGCGTTGAGTGTCTGTTTTAATGTATCTGCCAAGGGTGTTTCCAATGCAGCCAAGTACATTTTCATTCCAAAAATGTAGCGGGAGGTTGTAGAGCCTAACCCAGACCGGCATTCTAGTAACCTCCATGGTGTTGGCATCAAAATGGGGAAACCATGGTGTGATGAAGAGTCCCGTGGAGCCCCAGAACCATGGTCCCTGGCTAAGGATGGAATCCCTGGCCTCAGTAGATGAAAATTTGACAATGAAGAAACCCTTGGAACATAGGTGTATTTCGCATTCCATGGTCCAGTTTGTGAAAATCCAATGGAACAGCTCCATTGGTTTGGGCCAGAAACAGTTGAATCTGCCTATTATTGCTTGGGATTCGTAGGCATTTCTATGCTCATCAATATCTAGACTGTCTATGTTTATTTCAGGCACATTGTCCTGTAGTTCCAAAATGTATGGCTTGGGAGAGCTTTCTGCAAGGGCAGCAGGTGCTGCAGTTTTGTGTGTGTCCCCCTGTAATACATTTCTGTATGTACCTTTTGTGTTTACTATTTTGGATGCACTTGCACCCATGGGGGTTCCATATGCTCTGTTTTGGCCCATCATTCCACCTCCCATTCTGAGGTTAAGGCAAATAGAAGACCCAGTAGTAATGGCATAATCTTTCAGAGTGCAGGTATCATATAAAGCTTTTCCCCCAAAAATTAATGACTGTAAATGGAATGGGTACCCCGCAACAGCCTGGATTTTTTCCTTCAGATAAAGAATCGAGTCTGTGTGCCGAATCCATAAAATGATACTATTTCCAACGGGAAGCTTAATGAATATTTGGTATGGGACAGAGCCTACCTGAAGATCGATATTGTGGGTATGCAGACAACCCTTGGGTACATTTAAGGCAGGTGCGCAGACCAGTGTTCGGTCTTTAGCATTGTAAATGGTTTCGGCTGCTGGCTTATCCTGGATCCCCTGCATCTGTGGCGGCCAAGCAAGTTCTGGTAACCCTACAAATAAAATGAATGCTGGTGGGAGGGAAATGCACCCACGAATCCCCTCAAAGCTCGTGCCTGCACCAAGATTTCGGACAGACAGTAAAAGGGTTCCATCTAGCAAGTTCGAAACCCAGTGCGAGCGCCCAGACCGCCAGTCAGTGTAGTAGGGGGTCCCAAAAAACCACCCCACCGTCTCCAGGCCGCCCAAATGATTAAACTGGTTCCCACACCTCACAGTGACATCTCCACGAGGGACGGCAGAGAACCCCCAGTGATCGTTTCTATGGCAGCACCCCCCGAACAGCGAGATCTGACCAGCGGCGGCAGCAATGGAAGCAAGAAAACCTAGGTCAACAGAAAAATCGCCCGCGCACTCCATCTCCCGCCTCCTCTCAAAATATCGATATGACGATTTTTTATTTATATATTAAAACCAAATGTTAAACATTAAAAATATATAAAATTATATAAAATGGTTTAACAAGAGTATTTATATGGTTAGTGATCCACTAAAGGTATGAAATTACAAATTTAAAATTAAGTGTGTGATGTACAAAGGGATGGGATGGTGTGTTATGAACCTACTCGCAATGTGCTCTCCATGCTAGAGCTCCCTCCACGCCATTGGATTTGGTTTATGAGTTCTTATCACCTAGTAAGGGAGTATAGTAATTGGAATCATGTTTTTAGCATTAGTTCTTGTTAGAGTTCAATGATTTTTTAACCTCGTCGTGTACTCTGTCGTATGCTAACTATATTGCAATTGATTTCACTGTTTTAATTGGCCTCTTCTTGAGGCGGAGAGGCTAAAATCATATATTATGTTCGTCCTTCGTATTTCATAAGTGTAGACTAATGCTAGCATTAATTTACCGATATTAAATGTTATGTGCTTTGTTATTATGAAATGATATGTGTTATGTTATTAACGTGGTTGAAGTTGCTAGGTGGTGAATCGATGAAAGGCGGGGCAAGGCGAGCTTTGATCTTTGTGACACTTGTGGACTTTGTCAAAGCCATGAGGATTGTAATTAGTATGAGCATGTATGTTTCTCACCATCTCATTGATATTTCCTCCTTTCACCTGCACCGCCAAAGGAAAGGTAAGAAACATTGGAACCAGTGGCATAGCTAGTTGTTTAAGAAGTAGATTCAATGAATTTGAGAGCTGCTAGAATCAGACATCGTTTCTGGAGAGAAAAAAAACCTTGATGTACCTGCAAGTAGAAAGAACGAGTTGTGAGTGGAAAGAATGAAAGAATGATTTTCTTTGTTGTTGAAGAGCAAACAAACCCTTCCAATGGAAAGAACGAGCCTCAAATGAAACGGAGAAGAACTACTCAACACAATTTTTCAATGCAAGTTCAAATAATTGTTTAAATAATCCCTCTTGTTTTGCACATATTAAGAATAATAATATTAATAGAAAAAATGTACATTTTGCACCTTTCTCTTCCAATTGGATTTGCAATTGTGCCTTGTTGAAGATCCTTGTAACCTTACTCCTAGTGTATTAAGGTGATGCACCACTTGATTTACATGTAATATCGGAACTACATGTATTGTATTGAAAAGTATGAGAAAACTCTTATGTTTTCCATTCCCTGTTCATCATTGAGCTTACTTATTTTTCCTCTAATCAAAGACGAAAAAGAAACAAGTATACTAGGCCTAATTTGTGCTTGGTAGGCATCATTGTTTTCGATGTCTCTTACATAGATTGGGGTATTTGTATTGCTAATTCTTGTAGAAGTTAACAAACCTCGATAATTGGTTGTTGGTTTGGATCCCTATCAAGCTAGTTGGCTAGTTCCTGTACACTAAGGAATAAAAAAATAGTCACTCGATGAAGCTTACCAAACCTATTGTTGCTTGGTTAACCATGCCATGGAGAATCTAAGGTCCCAGCTCTTCAACAGGGGGTTAACTTAGTTATAAAATTGAGACTTGGTTATATTTTTGTTTGCTTAGAATTTTCTTATATCACACCATATCTCAATGAATCACACTATATTTCTCTTTATATTCTTCCCGTGCAGATAAAAATGTATACCCCACCAATACTCAAAGTATATCACCTGTCTATGCAAATCGCCTCTCCAGACAAGTCAAAAGCGTCAACTTCTGCTTGTTTGCTTCAATGAATCTAAGTTAGTGATTGTTTGTTGTTTCTAAACCAGTTGTTGTTTATGTTATATTTTGAATCAAAAGGAGAGTTTGAATAATGAAATCTTTGAATATTGAAATCTCTCCATTTGAAAATTTAACATGCACATGCATTGTACTTGATGATTCTAAAAATTTCTACTAATTCTCTCCTCGGATGAATCAAATATAACTCGTTTGTGACCTCTTTATTTTGTTTAAGACATGATAGAAAAAACTTTCAAAATCAATGTCGTAATATTCTTAGTCAGAGTAGAGCTTTCAACCTTTTCTTGAAATCTCTTTTCCTTTATCGGCAACATAGCTATTGTAGAAATATCGTGGCTAGAGCTTCTATCCCCTCTCGCTTCAGAAGTCGGGAAAGCATAGTAAAGATACATAAGGGAAAGGCATCAACCCCAAAGCTTTAAAAAATATTATCCCTGATTCTATAATGTAATATCTCTACTCACTTTCGATTTCAATCTGTTAGTATTTGTGTTGGGGAAATAAGTTTTGGGTACACAAGAATCGGTTTGGAAGTTGGAATTGACCCTCTCTTATTTAAGCTTCTTTTGTTGGTTTGGACATAAACTGGTAAGTATGCTTAGTGAGGTGGGTGGGGAAGCTAGAATTTCACATCTAATGTCTGAGATATATCGTAAATGTGAAATTCACCATATGCAAGTGTTAAATTTGTAGGAATGACAAGTGGTCAGAAAATAGTTTTAATCATAATTTCTAAATTCTAAATTTCTTAAATTAAAGGTTGAGCGGTCCTCTAATTAATTGAAAGGGATACACCTAGTCACAAATATAAAAACCTCTCGTTACTTTTAATAGTAAATAGAAGTGATACATGTAGTTACGAATATAAAAAAGAACCTGCATGGACTACATGTTTCACTTATGAGTGTCACTTGTCTCATTTTTTTCCACAAGATGTCGGCTGGTTTGTGGTAGTGTGTTCTATGAATAAATTCTTAGTATTAGCTGACAAGGCAGTTGTGTTGTGTCCCAATTCTTGTGGGTATATTTCTCTACATTTTTTTCGGCTATAATTTCTTTAGTTGTTCTTTAATATTTATGTCATTGCAAAAGCATTTCTAGAGCCTCTTTTTGAAGTCTATTTTGTAGGTTAAACATTCCAAACCATGGGGGATCAGTATACTAAAAAACTATTTACAAGAGATGAGAAAAGTACTGAAGAAGAACTTGATAGAGATCTCAATCATGGCCCATTGTCATATGTTTAGTTAATCTGATATTTTCTCAATTTTTACAATTGATGGCATAATTTATTCATGTTTCATTTTCGTCAGTTTTGGGAGACCCTATCAAAAGGAAAGAATACGATGTGGATGGAGTCTTTGATATTGAGGACCATAATCTGATTGTGGGAACTGAATTTTTAACCATCATGGCTTGTGTTTATGCTTCTTAGTTTTCTTAGAAAATGTTAGTTGTGGTAAATTTGACTTATCCTTGGTTATGATGTGCAGGAATATCTTTACCGCTTTAAGGGATTGATTTTGATATGTAATGGTCATGGTATGGGTAATTCCCCTAGATGGTAATTTCTTATATTGTCCTTGATTATAGTGGCTATGTTATGAGGAATTTCATGACATGGATAACTTGTATGCATGAATAATAATTTTTTTGTGCATGCTTGCAAAATTTTTGATATTTTAATGAAGAGAAATATAATACATCCACACATAAACATATATCTTTCAAGCCATTTGGTTTTGTGTGAAAGTTAGAACCAAAATATTGAATGGCATGCCCCTTTTTCACTGAGTATGATTCATTTAATTTTTTTCCAAAGAAGATGGTCTTCCAAATTTGTGGGAAGTTGTTTAGACTTCATTAGTGCTAAGATCATACATTTACATTATAGATGTAAATATTGTTGGAAAAGGGGGTTTTCCATTTGACCCAACAAGACAAATCTCCTTGTTAGCTAATGAATAACTCAACTCGAGTATAAATATTTTTCAAGGATAAACATTGCTTATATTTTGAATATCATCTCTTTCTCTTAGCGCCTTGCGAGAATATTCTCTTCCTATATTCATATATGACATCTCTCTAGGGTGATTTCTTTATCATTAGTTGTTTAAGATTCAAATGTTGACAATAAATATAGTTTGTTGATTCAATGATTCTTTATAATTTAGAGAAAAACCACTCTAAAATAAATGGTGTCTTCAATAGAAATACTAGTTTAGTTTTTTGTTATTAACTTTTAAAATTTTTATGGGACTTGATCGAATAATTATACAACAATTATTTGTATATAGCATGAATGTGAATGCACTACAACTGACTCGTTTAGAATTTGTAGTTATTGGAGTTTGTAACTTTGGTGAATTGGCTAAGCATGATGCATACAATGAATGGAACTATATTAAGTTCTGTCTTTGGCAACTTACAAACTATGACAAGATAATTTTTATTAATTCAGACTTACTTATCCTCAAGAACATAGATTTTATTTCTGGTATTCCAGAGATAAAAACAACTGGAAATAATGCAACAATATTCAACTTTGGTGTAATGGTAATAGAACCATCAAATTGCACCTTCCAACTGCTCATGGCTCATATCAGTGACATAGAGTCATATAATGGGGGTAACCAAGGATTCTTGAATGAAATATTTACATGGTGGTATTGCATGCCAAAACACATGAACATTTTGAAACTTTTGGTCAAGTGACACAGAAGAGAAAGAGCTTAAAAGTTAAAACCTATCTCTTTAGAGTTGATCCTCCAATCTTGTATGTTCTATATTACTTAGGAAATAAATCATGGCTCTTCTTTCGAGATTTTACGACTGCAATTGGAATGTTGACCTTCTCCAAGACTTTTCTAGTGAGGTGTCCCATGCAACTAATTGTTACATGTAATTTTGTCACCATGACATTTGACTGTCAATATGGGTCTATCACCATCCATATCACGTTCTCTTAGAGGTCAAAATCAGTCCTGAACCAAGTATTGGAAACTAGAGAAAAGCTCTTTAAAACCTTTAAGAGATTACCTGCGTTCTTTTTATGACCATTTCCTGCACATGTGTTGATGATTCTTCTAGTAGTTGCAACGATCGTCGCTCTGTTCGCTACTAAAACCTGTGCATCCCTGTAAAAAGGAAGTAAATATAAAAAGTAACTTATATAAGCTTTGTTGGTTGAATATTCTTCCAACTAGAAGCCTCTAGAGTCGTGACAGTTCGAGATTTATCCCTCTACTAATGGAGATTATCTTGGTTAAAGGAACCCAAATCCCTTCATGGGAGGAACTCATCCCTCTCTTAATGGATTTGAAACTACCTCAACCTCTCTATAAATTGAGCTGAAGTTTCAGGTTGAAGAGTAGATATTGGTATGAGTAGATATTGACTTGTATAGGTTTGAAGATGGAGAGAGTTCATAGAGTTCATAGTTTATCAGACTAGTAATTTTTTGTTGGCAAATTGAAGATTACACCTTTGTATACATGAATTCATGTTGGTCATTCTAGAGAGGAAGGCTTATCAGACTGAAGGAAACAATTACACAAGCACACAGGAGAAATCTATACAACATCAAGGCACAGGTTGTAAGATTGTTGTTTTTAATTTCTGATAATACATATGGATCTCTTTTTCTCATTGTCTTGTTTCCAAGGAAAATTTTAAGGATGGAAATTTATCTTAAATATTAGAAACATTGGTGAATCTTACTAATCCATAATATGTGAACTATAAAATGTTTTGTGATATTTCATTAAAAAATATTCAAACTTCTAATTATTTTATATAGTCTCTATTTTGGCGATTTTTAAGGTAAAATAATTTTTTGTTGTAAAATTTGGGTGATTTTGATTTAGGAAAAAATGGGAATTGGCGATTTTTTTTTTTGGAAAAACCGTGGAAAATTAGCCCATATACGAATATTAGCCCCTAAAATTTTCCCTGCTTGTTTCTGAATTCATGGAAATGATGTTAATACTTAGACTCTTTTTCTCATTGTCTTGTTTCTACCTTAAACAACTTCCTGCATGCAAATGCTATGGGGTGATCAAGATCTCCTTCTCTAGGCTATGTTAAGACAACTCTCAAAGATATGCAAGGCACATCGACATGTACATGGAACTCATTCTTCCAGTCTAGAAAGACGAGAATTAGCACAATTACCATATTTTCCTTCAGCATATCGAGGCTCTTCTGATAGTCATCATCCCAGCAAAAAATGACATCTTTCTTCAATAGATTTTCCATCGGCACACTAATATGCATGTAAGGCTTTATCGAATTCCTATAATAACATGTATGCCCAAGCATCGTGCGTAGCTACTTCACATTCTTCGGTGGCTCCAAATTGATGATCACAAAAATATTCGCAGGATCCACCATCAATTCCTGTTTGCAAACAATGTGCCCTAATAATATACCAAATGGCATGTAGAAAATACATTTCTTTAAGTTCAAGGAGATTTGATACTTCCTACAGGTATCCAGCATCAAGCGTAGACTAGAAACATGTTCCTTTTACATTCCAAAGACTGTCCAATCATCAAAATACACCTTAATAAATTTGTGGATATATTATTTAAACGATGCAACGAAAACCCTAGAAAATATTGATGGAGCGTTCTTCAATCCAAACGGCATGACTGTCTAATAAAATGATCCCCATTTAGTAGTGAAAGTGGTCTTTTTCCTATCTTCCGGTGCGATCTTGATCTGATGGTATCCTGACAATCCATTTGTAAAGGAGTAAGCTTCCCACCCTCCAACATTCTCCAAAACTTCATTAGTGAATGGTGTTGGAAATCGGTCATGGACACATGCATCATTCAACTTTCTAAGATTAACACAAATACTTATCTCTCCCTTGGTATTTTTTCCTCGACCATCATAGGGCTAACCAACTCAGATTCCTCTACTAGTTCAATAATTCCAGCACTAAGCATCTTGTCTAGTTCTTCCTTCACCTTTTCTTTATATATTAGGTTCAACCGATATGGGCATTGTTTGATCGGCTTCGCATCGGGCTTTAAAGTAATGTGCATAACTCCAAAATCTCCTACAATGCCTTTTAGCTTATAGAACATTTTCAAAAATAGCTCCTGGTACTCATGCAAGAATTTAGTGACCTTGCTCACCATGTCATCGTCCTAGTAGTCTCCAATATTTGTGAACTTGGGCTCCTCTTCTGAGCCTATGTTGACTTATTGATTTCTCACAGGTTGTGCAATGCTAGGCATATCTGCTTCAGGAACGGCAACCTCGCGTTGTCCTTCCGACTTAGGAATATTGACATTGCGTGGATCTTCCTTGTCTTCTTCCGCAGTCATAGTGTAACATTCACATGCTTGTTCTAACTCTGTAACCCAGTTAGGATGTACCGAAGTCTTAGGCTTAGTGATAATTCTGAATATTATTATTCTAACTTACTAAAGTGTGTCATTAATAAAAACCTAACCATATGCGAAGCTATAGGTCAATAATAAACCTTCGTCATCTCATACAAATATGTGGTGCCATGGTGCAGCTCTGTTTCGAGATACCATTGTTGAGGTATCATATCCAAGGTGTGGAATAATATATTCACCCATTTAGGTTGAGGTTCTTCACCCCAAGCCATAGTCCAACAAGACAAATTCTCATGAGGATCATCCCTACCATTGTACTTCTCTGTGATCCTAGTGTTTACTTGATCCAAGTAAATATTGGTGGCCACCCACCTATTCCACTTGGGGCCCCACCATTGTCTCTTTCATTTTTTCAGTTTTGGCACAACTTACTATTTTTAGCAGTTTTTCGGGTCCTAAAATTCCGGAGCCGTTTTGAGGCCCTAAACGATGTTTTTTGGGCATCGTTTGTCCGATGAATATGATTTTGTTCTAGAATTGATATTTGCAACAAAAGTTGTATTCCTCAGATATATATTTCTAACGATGTATGATACACGTCAAACGGAGATTGTATGCCAAAGTTATGTCCTCGGGAAGTTGAAACACCAATTTACCCAAACGGGGCCCATAGTTTGGTGCTTCATCTCCTAGGGGTAGGTTTTTGGACATTTAGAGTTCTCCATTATTTCTCAATAATAAATAGGCCCTTAAGCCTCATTGTAACACAGTTCAGAGGTCTAGTGTAGCTCCTACATCTCTTCTCAGAGATTCGCTATCAGCACCCTAGCTATTTTATTTCCATTCTATCTGTAAGAAAATTTCAGTTCTTTGATATTAATGAAATGAAGTGTTATTTCCACTGCATCTTTGTATTTATGGTTATATGTGTATTCTATTGTGTTTCTACATAAATCCAGATTAGTGGTATCAGAGGGGTCTTCTTTTTCTCAATCCTTCTTTGCATGTCCCCAACAAGGTCGTGGTATAAGGAGTTAGGGCTCAATCTGGTGGAACCTTTGCAAGATCAGCCTCACAAACCCCGACGGACGCCCATGGGGGACAAAAAGAAAGATGAGGGAGCAGGAGATCCTATCAAAATATTACTCAAGGAGTCCCTCTAAAAACAAAGGAACGCGATGATGGATAACTTTGCCCAGATCCTTCAATGATTGCCCACCGGCAGCGCATCTGCATCCAGTAGCCACTCTGGAGGCGCAACTCCCTTTAAGGTACAAGTAAACTTTGACATTCCCATATTTGAGGGTCAAATAGATGCAGTTTCCGTAGATAGATGGTTGAATCTATTAGAAGGATATTTCTTGGTTCATGACTTTTCCAACCAGGAGAAGATTATTTTTACACTCCTCAAAGCTATCCCCCATGTTAAGGAATGGTGGGAAACCTACTGTGAGAAAAAGAACGAGACAAAACCCTCTCTATTCTCAGCTGTACCCACTTGGAATTATTTTCGAGATTCCATCAAGGAAAAATATTATCCCATGGGGAGCTATGAGGACAATTACATACAATGGACCACGCTGCGACAACAAAGGGATCAAGATGTGCATGAGCTGAGGAATTTGTTCCATACCCTACGCACAAAGTTGGGTATCAAAGATTCAGAGAAACATTTGGTGCTAAAGTATCACAGTTGTCTGCACAAATACATTCAGGAGGAAATGGAGTTCCTCAACATCTCCTCACTTGGTAGGGCATATCGATATGCTGCCAATATTGAGTAGAAATTCAAACAGAAGAAGCGAGACTTTGGATCTGCGAATCAAAAGCAAGGGAAAGGTGCCCCCAAACTGTAAACCAAAGGACAAAGCCAAGGCATGGTGGCCCAAGATAACCTGCCAAAGCCACAAGAAAATAACAACACCATGAAGCCAACGAAGGACATGGGAAAGTGGTGTGACTTCCATAAGAGCTCCACTCACAACACGAATGAGTGTCGGGCCAAGCAGTCGCTGGTGGCCGAGATGAGGGCTTATGAATCAGATGCATGCTTTGACTCTGAATCAAAACCTGACAAGGGGAATGACAAAGGAAAGCAGATTATTGATGTGGAGCTAAATGCCAATGTTGCCACTATGAAGATCCAGAAGGAGGAACCAGAAGATCCAGAGGAGGCAGAGCGTCTCTTCCACTCCCAGATGTGGGTAAAGGGTTCCCCACTACAGTTCATTGTCAACAATGGGAGCAAAAAGAACCTCATTTCAACAGATTTCGTGAAGAATTTGGTCTTGCTGACCACATCGCACCCACAACCATACACCATCAGGTGGCTTCACCAAGGACGGGATCTCTACGTTAGCCAACAGTGTTGCCTTCCCTATAGCAACAAGCCCTTCATGGATGAGGTATTGTGTGACATTGCTCCTATTGATGTTTTTGAAGTATTTTTAGGCCAACCATACTTGTGGAAGCGAAATGTTGTGTATGAGTCTCGGCCTCGCACTGTTATTTTCACTTTTGGAAATACATTGTAAAAGATACTATAGGTACCACCGCCTCCCACTATCTCTTTGGTTACTGCAAAAAATGCAATAAGCTCATTTCCCAAACCAGGAAATTTGTTTTCCTGATGATCCACCCCTAGGGAAAGAAGAATATTGTGGCCATGACCTCTAGACATGGCTCCTTTGCACGAAAAAAACAATTGGACAAGGTTGTGGAGGAGTACAGGGACATCTTCACCTCACCCACAGGGGTGCCTCTACACTATCAAGTCAAGCACCCCATTAACCTGACCTCAGGTGCATCGCTACCCAATGGACCGATATATAGGTGCTCTGTTCTAGGGAATGATGAAATCAAGAGGCAGATTCAGGAGCTGCTGCAAAAGTTCACATCCGGCCAAGTTCATTGCCCTGTGGGAGCCCAATCGTGTTGGTACAGAAGAAGGATGGGACTTGGAGACTCTGTATTGACTATCGGGCACTGAACAAGATCACTATCTGGAATAGGTACCCGATCCCACGGATTGATGACCTTCTGGACCAACTCAAAGAAGAAAAATATTTCAACAAGATCAACTTGAAGTCTGGGTGTCACCAAGTACCAATCGAACCCTCTGATGTCTGGAAGACTACCTTCTTAGCCAAGGAGGGCCTTTTAGAATGGCTTGTCATGCCTTTCGGGTTGATGAATGCTCCCGCAACATTCATGAGGATGATGGATGCCATCTTGCATCCATTCACCAACTCATTTGTAGTCATGTACTTGGATGACATTCTGATCTTCAGCCAGACTTGGGAAGATCACCTCCACCATATCCGGGAAGTCCTCCAAACACTACGTCAACAAAATTTGTGTGCCAATTTGGAGAAGTGCACTTTTGGCATGACCCAAATTCAATATATGGGATACATTATTGATGAAAGGGGGGTGCATTTGGATCCAGCCAAGATCCAGGTCATTTAGGATTGGCCAGCCCCAACCACTCTAACAGAGCTTCACAACTTTCTAGGTCTTGCTAATTTCTACCGCAGGTTCATGTTTGGATTATCTTATATCACCTAGCCCTTGAGTCAAGTCACCAAGGGAGGAGCAAAAGAAAAATTATTTTGGTCGGAATCTCAACAGAAGGCATTCATAGAATTGAAACATCGCCTCTATTCTGCCCCAGTGCTCACATTACCAGACTTGCAACAACCATTTGAGATCAAGACAGATGCCTCTGACTATGCTATTGAGGTAGTTCTTACTCAACAGGGGCATCCAATGGCATATCACGGTGAGACATTGTCTGACACAGTTTGAAAGTATCCCACTTATGAGAAAGAAATGTATTCCATTATGGAGGCTTGTCGACAATGGAAGAATTACGTTCTTGGAAGGAAAAAATCAACCACATAGACCACCGACCCTTGTAGTTCATATAGACACAAGGGAAGTTACAAAAAGATCGCCATCAGAAGTGGGACACATATCTGCAACAATTTCATTTGAACTTCAAGTACAAGAAGGGTAGCACCAATAATTTTGCCGACTGCCTCAACCGACCACTGATCGTGGCCATAACCACAGTTCTCAACTCTTGTGGGCATGAGACTTCTGATTGGCTGCTTCTCTATAAGAGCGATCTAAAATTCAGCCACACATACAAGGCACTCTTGGGGGGTACGCAAGTTCCAAATTTTCACCTCCAAAATTCATTGTTATGTCACCTGGGACACATTTGTGTTCCTTCAAGTGAGCATGCCAAGATGGTATGGGAATCGCACTACAGTTGAGTCGCTGGGCATTTTGGGGTTGAGAAAAAAATGGTAGTACTTCAGAAGTATTTCTATTGGCCGAACCTTTGACAGGATGTCGAGAAGTACATCAGATCCTGCACTGCTTGCGCCATTGCCAAATCGACCATCAAGAAGCAAGGGATATAATCCGCTACCTACCCCTAGTCGACCTTGGGAATCCATCTCCATGGATATTATGTCAGGACTTTCTTATACTAAGCATGGAAATTATTGTGTTTTCATGGTTGACAGATTCTTGAAGATGGCCATTATGGCGGCCAGCAAGAAGAATATCACAGCAGAAGCCACTACTAAACTCTTCTTTGAACGAATGTGGGTTCACTTTGGGATCCCACAGTATATCATATCAGATCGCGACAGCTAGTTCCTCAGCACATTTTGGTCCAGCCTCTGGTCAATGTTGGACACCAAGCTCACCAAGTCCACATCTTTCCATCCCCAAACTGATGGCCAAACAAAGGTTGTAAATAGGATGATTGTACACATTTTGCGCATGTGCAATTCAAAGCATCCACGCACATGGGATAAGAGCCTCCCTTATGTAAAACATAGTTATAAACGGGCTCTTTACAGCTCAACTAGCCACAACCCCTTTCAGGTGGGCTTGGGATTCCAGCCACTATGTCCCATTGACGTAGCCATGCCATTTGCAACTACTCTGACCGATTCATCTCATGTCCAGTCTGAAGCTGACAAAGCGAACAACTTCATCGAGCGCATTCGACACATCCGCCAACAAGTTCATGACATATTGGATAGAGCCAATGCTAAGTACAAGCAATGAAATGATTAACATCAAGTACCACACAAATTCCAGGTGGGTGACAAAGTGTGGCTACATTTGCAGAAGGAGGGCCTCAGTGGACCCCACTGCAAGCTTCACTCGCTCCGATATGGGTCGTACACAATCACTAAGGTTGTAGGGAACAATGCCTTGGAGCTTAGTATTCCACTATTCCTTGGTCTGCACCCAGTATTCAATGTAGAACGCCTTCATCCCTACTTCCCACCTCTATTGGACACCTCTGACATTGCAAAAGAACTCACACTAAAAGATTTAAACCCAGACTGCATGGAACAGGCCACCACAGATTGTATCATGGACATGCAAATCAAGAACACTTGCCAATGGAAGATCCAGCTGTATCGGGTTTTCAAAGCTGGCCAAATCTTGCACCAAGGCAAGTGGTTCTCCAGGGACCAAGTTCAGCAGTAGTTTCCTCATCTCATGGAGGAACTCAACACAATGGGGACCATTGCTTCCTAAGGGGGGAGGAATGATCCAGGTGGATATTGGTGGCCACATGCCTATTCCACTTGGGGCCCCACCATTGTCTCTTTCATTTTTTCATTTTCGCCACAACTTACTATTTTTAGCAGTTTTTCGGGTCCTAAACTTCCGGAGCCGTTTTGAGGCCCTGAACGACATTTTTTGGGCATCGTTTGTTCAGCCAATATGATTCCGTTCCAAAATTGATATCACGGAAATAGTTGTAGTCCTCAGATATATATTTCTAACGATGTATCATATGCGTCAAACATAGATCGTATGTTGAAGTTACGTCCCCTGGAAGTTGAAACACCAATTTACCCAAACAGGGCCCATAGTTTTGGCGCTTCATCTCCTAGGGTTAGGTTTTTGGAAGTTTAGAGTTCTCCATTGTTTCTAAATAATAAATAGGCCCTCGAGCCTCATTGTAACATAGTTTAGAGGTCTGTAGCTGCTACATCTCTTCTCAGAGATTCGCTACCAGCACCCTAGCTAGTTTATTTCCATTCTTTCTGTAAGCAAATTTCAGTTCTTTGACATTAATGAAATGAAGTGTTATTTCCACTGCATCTTTGTATTTATGGTTATATGTGTATTATGTTGCGTTCTTGCATAAATCTGGATCATTACTGAACCAAACTTGAGCCTTATCATTTTGCAATATTCCTTCCATCCTCTTAATTTTTCCCTGTGCGCGCCCCACCACATGGCTGGGGTGGACCTCAAAGAAAATTCCAAAGCTTCATATCAGTTCTCTTCCAACACATTCTTTTCAAATTCATCAAAAAACAAGTCAACATCCCCAGTTCCATTATAAAATGGCAAGTCAGGTACCTCCGATGTGATGCAGTGAATCAATTTGGTAATTCTATTACATCGATTAGTAGAAACTTCGTGCAATTTGTTCTGCCAATTCTCTAATTCTTCATCGAAGTATTAAACACAAGAACTATCATGCTCCCAACTTATCCTACCATCAACAATAGGATTGGTCCAATATTCATCATGCGTATTGATGTTATATATATGATCAATATCAGCATCACCAAATTCATTATGGACTGGTTTTGTATATCGTGTTCCTTCAGAGGGGTCCAAAGGCACAACAACCCTGGTACCATTCTTTTCATACACCAATTTTCTCTTTTACAGATTGATTATGGCATCCATATCATAATCCCAATCAAATCCAAGCAAATTAGTATAAAAATTTCTATCATCAAAAATCTCAACGACTTCGAATCCTAACAACACATTGGATTTGTCAATGTCTACGCTAATTCCATGCAATCAACCTGTACACATGATTTTCTGCAGATTTTTTATTCTTATCTGAATCAGTGACCACTGCAGGTTTGGTCTCCCCATCTGTTCCCATGTCTTCTTTAGAAAACATTTGCATCTGATCCAAGGTCAATAATTAATTGGTACATTTCATAATCTCATATTTACACAGTTAACCGCATTTCTCTATCAGTTCTCTTCTTGTTTTTGTAGGCCTTGTGCACTGTGCATTGTTCAAGTCGTGGTTCTTATTTGTCAGCGTTATTGTCAATCGACTCCTGCGATCCTTCCACAGCTTTTTGATCCCTTATAAACTTCATACATTTTTGGAAGAAGAAATTTAGAATAAATGGATCAGATTCCTTCATTTCAGTAATCTCCTTGGGTTTTTTCCTCTGCGAAACTAGTTGTAACTACGTCTTTGATCTCGAAGCTAAAAAATCCATAAAATTATTCTTCACTTCCATGAAGGTTTCTCTTTGTGTTGTACATTTAACCCAATATTATTGTCTCCATCTTTCTGGACCCATGTATCCTCCATAGGCCTCTTTCCTTCTACTCTATCTCTCCAACATTTACATTGTTGCATATTGACACTTGGATATTCCTCGCGTAGTTTAGCTCTCATCATATATATGTTCCGAGAAGGATGTGTATTTCTCTTTTCCTACGTTTTAGCCAATAATATGGGAAAATGTTCTATCTCATGATCATATGCGTGACAATACTTACAAGAAAATACAACAGGATTCTAAAAATCCCTGGAAAAATGTCCAGTCTGACTGTATTTGTAACATATAATCTGTCTGTGACCACGTCCAATGCCTCCTCCTTGGCCTTGGAAACCTATGTGCGTTGTTGGTGAGCCTGGATCTTCGCAACCTTCCACTTGAATTATATATGCTCCAGGACTCTGTGCATGATCATATCATAGTTAGAAAATTCTTGTCATCATGTCCTACTAAACTACATAAATTACAGAACAACTTCTTCGGTGAACAAATGTACTTTTTCAGTAAATGAAAATAGTCGGTGGGGTGCTGGTCTGCAAATTCCCCTAGACTACACCAGACATTTGGTCCCACACTCGGCCCAATGCTTGGTCCAGGCTTCAACGGACTTGGCATCCCAACACCCAAATACTCTCAAAAAAGAGGACACTGATCCTTATAGTGACCTTCCTCTTTTCACTTTATGCACCAAAATTCTGAACACATACCAGATTAAACTTATTTACCCTTCTTAAAATTTTTGAGTTCCCTATGTAAGCTCACCAATTAGGTTTGGATCTGCTGAACCCCTATACTAGTATCTGCTACCGGTGAAGCTTCTAGCTTCATTGAAATCTCCAATGCCTCAGCTTGAGTTGTGATCTTTTGCTGTGACAATGGTAATGTAATATGTGGTAACAACACAATGATAAACCATTCCCCTTTATTCTCATCAGGATTTTCAAATTTTATTTGGCTTAGTAGTGTCTTAAATCTTTGATCTACTTCCCACATAGTTTCAGTGACCAATCCTTTGATCTCTTTGATCTTCATAATACAATGGGGCTGCGACTTTGACTTCTTAAATTTAGCATTCAGTGCAGCCTTTGTCTGGGCCAACGTGGGATTTTGGTTCGTTGAGGAGTATTTCATATACGAGGACAACACTTTGTCCTATATTAATGTGACCAACTGTGCTTTCTTCATATTCTCATCAGTGATGTTCTACAATATCCATATTTCTTCTACAACAAACCAAAACTCCTTGAGATCATTATATCCCTTGAAAACAAGCGTCTTCGGTGCTTGAGCCATGGTAAATGGGGGAGGTGGAGGTGGAGGTGGAACAATAGTATGGGGATAGGTTGTGATGGGAGTGACAGTTTATGGAATCCCATAAGGGCTCTGATGACCTCTAAATTCTATTGATGCACTTCTAGGGGTAACCGGGTTTCTTTCTCTTTCTTCGCCTTCAGACCCAAACAATGGACTATACTCAGTATCAACATAAATATCACCATCTAACCTAAATATTTTTCCCCGTCGCGAGTTCCTATTTTTCTTCTTCCAAACATCAATCTGATTCCATTCGCAGGACACCCTTTTCACACAATAGCATATTAATCCAAATCTTCAATGATTAAGTACTTACCTTGTGGGGATTTGAAAATTTCTCGCTCTGCAAATTTAGGATGCAAATTTATCGATTGCGAATTCAATAATAAAGCCTCCAAGGATACTATCTATTGTCAATCCTAGAGACAACCTTGAGTTTCAAAAGACCAATGCCTAGGACACCTTAAAATCAAAGGTTAAATATGGACAACTGTATGAATGCCCCTAATAGAATATGGATCAGGATAATAATGGTTTTGGTGATTCAAGAATGGGGAAGACCATTTGAGCCATGATTCATGTGAATTCCCTATACTCGGAAGAAGGCTTAGGAGGCTCTGAGGCTTGATGGCTTTTAAATGGGCCAAGTATAAAACAATGAATAGAAACTTTAAAGAATATGCAGAGGCGTTGAGAGATAATGGAGAAATAATCCACAAGAGACAGGCTTAAGAGATTTAAGAATTTTCCCCATGTGAAATAAGAGGAAACAGATATGAATGGGATATGGAAAAAAAAATAGGCTTGTGGAGCACGAATTAAGGGAGTGCAACAAGCTTAATACATGAGCATTAACACCTGAGCATAATACACACATGAATTCATGAATAAAATTGTAGACCACCAGCAGCTACATTACACAAAACCTTCAAAGCAACATAGCATGAAAGATGATTAAACATAAAAAATTATATTACTAATAGCAGAAGGAAATAGATACATACTACTCATTGCTTCGTCTGGAACCCAAATAACAACTCTATATCACATTAAGTTTAAACAACTCTCCTATATATGTGTCTCAAAGCACAAGGAGCACAATCATACAAAACTACAATAGATTTCTTCAAAATTCTAGAACCTTTCTTTCATCTTAGAACTCACTACATATAGAGTTCTCCTCGAGGGTTTACGACCAAATATTCTGTCATGTTTGACCCACACAAGTGAAAACCAAAATATCCTAACAAACTATCAGAGCGTGCATCGAGCAATCACTCCTAAAACAGAAAAATCAAAATAGAATTGGGTAAAATTGGGATTTTACTAGCAAAAAATCACTATCTAATCAGTAAAAAGAACAAAACAGTTGTCCAGGGAGGCCAAATTCCAAAATCTTCAAAGGAGTGGCGAGGAATGGCTGAGAACAGGTGAAAGGTCCGACCTTCATCATATGATTTCACCTATTGTTTGAAGACCTCCACTCTCTAATGCTCATGATTTCCACCTCGCGTTGTGGAATAGCGAGTTATGTTGTGTGTGCTAAACTCTTTAGCAAAGGTTATTGTGTGGAAATTGAATAAACCATACCGCAAGTTCCACCCAAAATCCCATGTTGTGTTTTAAATTGCAAACCGAAACCGGATTTCGGAGGGGGAACAAATGGCAGAAGTGGAAATGAATTTAGCGATAATTTTAATCACTGAAATGGGTGAAAGACAAGCTACATGACGACCATTGATGACGTGGCAAGGCGGTGGGACCTGCACCCGCAAATCGCAGAGCGCAAGTTTTATGTGGGAGTAGGCAGCGTTAAACGTTAAAACTTGTGAAGTGCGAAGTGCGGGAGCGGGGAAGATGATGTGGCAAACGGAGGTGGGGCCCCGCATCACAATTTAAACAAGATACTTTGAAGATGCTTAAAAGGTAAGTTACAAACTGTGCGAAGCATGAAAAGTTATAATCGTTGATCTGCGAAGTTTATATTTAGCAATATGCGATGGATGATGGGGAAAAGGTGGCGTGTCAGGGAGAAATGGCCCCACTTTAATCAAAATTGGGGAATCGGGAAAGTGGATGGTAAGGTTTAGTGATTTTTAAGGGAAATTAAATGAAGGGAAATGCGATAGGTGAATGGGTCCCACTTCTTCGCATATCACATTTTGAAAGGTTTGTAGGAGATGGAAATTAAAGGATTTTGGGATTTGGCCGATGCGAAAAGCAATTTGAGTGTGCGTTCATGAAATAAAAAGAAATGACTTGGGGAAAATAAAAATGAAAAGGGATAAATGGTATTTAGAGCATTGGAGTTCAGAATTAGGACAAATGAAGGGTAGGAAGGGGGGTAGATAGAATGAATGAGGAAAGTAAGGATTTTGCTCACCATCGCACTTAATCAACGACACTTTCATCTTTCAACTAAATTAAAAGGCATATAGATTCATTTGAAGCTCTTTGACAGTTAGGATTTCCTTTCCTTTACTCCACTTTTTGTGTGGTCACAGGCCAAATTGGCTCCATCTGGGGACAACTTTTTGTTCTCAGTGCGTTGAGAACCTACTCACCTGAATGCCTGTGATTTATTGGGCTCATGGAGTCGAAAATGCATATTGTAAGCTTGAATATAAACTACAATGAGTTGTGCACTGCCACCTATCAAAACAGAAATCACTGCCACACCCTGAAAATCTTGAATGTTGAAATATGAACTATGCTAAAACTGGAAAGATGCTCATAGTAATGAGCTTATTGGCACTCCTACCTAGAGCTAGTATGATAAAGAATTATCCCATAAAATAATAATAAGACTTCTAATGTAACCAGTCAAGCAAATGAGTGCTTAACTAAAATTGACATCCCATTCCTGTAGGTAGAGAAATGGGTTTAAAACATGGCAACTTATCTCTTCCACTGAATTTCATAGCTCCATTGATGAAACTGGAAAATTATTCCTTCCCTGATGGCTGAAATATACTACCCAAAGGATCATGGTAAACATGCAACATCGGTTTTTCTGAAGGATTTGTAACAAGAAAACAAACCTAATTCCAAACTGTTGCTTTGCTTATGCGTTGCCACTAATTGTCTTCAGGCAGCAAGGACGACTCTCGTTTCCTCTCCTTTTCCATTATAATCAAATGATTTTTGTGCTCTTCATCATTTCCTTTGTCATACGGAGGCTTGCAGGGGAGTTGAAAACTCTCAATCATCTCGGGTAAAGGATCTTGATTAATAATAACATATTTTGTTTCCTCAACATCCCATGAAGAACTTAATGATGAAGAACTTTTATGAAGATCTGTAAACTCAGAAATAATATTTGAGTGATATTCAATAAAAAAACCTAATTGGTCTTCCTTTGGCAAGATTTCTTGGCTTTCATTCGGCACACTTGATTGGTGTTCAATATCTGATACAACACTACTCGTTGAAGGTGCTCTTGTGGATCTAGACAATTAAGCTCTATTGCCTCTATTTCTAGATCACTAGAATGTTGTTGATTTTTAGTATTGTCCTTTGGGAAATACTTCAGCTCTTCCCCTTCTTCAGGGATGGTAAGCTCACCTCCCTCTTCTTCAACACAGGCTAGAAATTGGTTTTCTACATTCGGTCCAAAAACCACCATGGGTTGTTCTTCTTGGAGATTTAAGGGCTTGGGCCGTTTTTCTATATTAGCTTCTTCAAAGTGGTCTTTCAGAGGGTTGGGAAGTTTCAAGGGTATAGATGTGGGCTTCTTATCCTTGGGAGAATCAACTTCTTGGTTTGTGGAAGTGCATGCAGTGGCGTCATGTGGGGCCGACTCTTCTAACAAATACTCCCCTTTACTAGTGGGACTAGGAGGGGTTTGTTCTCTTGATATCGACTCTTCATTTTGTTCTTTCCCTCGAATTCTCTTTCTAGAGGACCTGAGGTCATACTTCTTATGGAATTGAGCCTGCAAGAAATCCATGAACTGTCTATTGTAACTGTCAATCTCTTGATCCTCTGGAGGGATTTCTTCTTCTTCTTATTTCCCTTTCAGGATGGGTTCACCCTCCTCATCATCATAGTAGGAGAGGAATTGATCTTATGGTAGTTTGTCACTTCCTTAGCTTGTTTCAACGGCTGTAGAGGGGGCCTCCAATATTGAGGATTAAACCCCCAGTTAGGAATCATTTGGTTGGAACGAGGAGGGGGATTATGGGCCTTCGATTCAAGCTTAACCAGCTTATTTGAGAGGTTCTTGATCAACTTATTCATTTCTTCAAGTCTATACTCATGCGATTCCCTCTCCTGATTTGAGGTAGAAGCCTCTTCCCCTTATTTCTTCTAGCTTCATGTTCTGTCTTCCCTTTGAATTTACCAGTAGAAGAAAATTTTGCTACTAGCTCCAATGCATCGATCTAGATCTGATCCAGAGATGTGGATATTCTTTCTCTTAAGGTGAACCCAAAATCAAGCTCGAAATCTCCTGCGAAAACCATCTTAGCAGCCGCTTGGGGAGGCTTTATTTCAGTGGGGAGGTTATTATAGAGCTTATTGAACCTATTTATAAATTCTATTACGTCCTCATTGTGTCTCTTCTTGAGAGAATTGAACTCTGTGAGGACAATCCATGGTCCCTCTTTTCTCCCCATTTCAATGTGAAGAAATTTTCCATTTCTTCCCAAGTGTGGATTGTGTTGTTGGCTAGAGACTTGAACCATTTCTTGGCTTCTCCCTCCAAGTATTTGACGAAAATCCTTAATACCACATCTAAGCGCTCTACATTTACATTCTCAGCAAAAGCGCAAAATTTCTCAATATGTTTTTGTGCAAAATTAATTTCCTCGGTGAACCGAGGAAACCGCTCTAGATAGTCTTGCGGCATATCATTTAGAGTTTGAGGGGGGTCCAAGGGGTCATACTTGTTCAAAATGAAACTCGACACAACCATATAATTTAGAGGTGGAGTTAGATGGTGGATCTGAATCTGGTCTGAAGACTAATGAAAGTCAAGATTACTTCTAATTTAAACTTTGATAATAGTGGAGTCGCCAAGGTGAGGGCTATGCAACTATCAACCCTTTTTGCTCACCTAAATCAAGGTTGAAGATAATGTCATATCCCATGGAAATTTTTAATAATTCGTTCCCTAGAAACGACACCAAAAGATGTTGTCACGCCCAGACACAACCTTGAGTTGAAAAATATCAATGCCTAGGACATCTTAAAATCAGAGGTTAAATATGGACAACTGTATGAAGGCCTATGACAGAATATGAAAAAAGAGAATAATGGTTTTGGTGATTCAAGAATGGGGAAGAAAATTTGAGCCACGAGTCATGTGGATTCCCTATACTTGAAAGAGGGCTCAGGAGGTTGTGGGGCTTGAGGGATGTTGAATGTGCCACATATAAAAAAATGAGTTGAAACTTTAAAAAATATACAAAGGAATTGATAGAGAACGGAGAAAGAATCCACAAGAGACAGGCTTAGGAGATTTGAGAATATGCCCCCTATGAACTTAGAGGAAACATATATGAATGGGATATGACAACAACAGAGGTTCGTGGAGTGAAAATTAAGGGAGTGAAGCAAGCTTGTTACATGATAATTAACATTGGAGCATTATACAGACACGAATTCATGAATAAAATTGCAGACCACTGGCAACTACATTACACAAAACCTTCAAAGCAACATAGCATGAAATATGATTACACATAAAAAATGAGATTACTAATAACATAAAAAAAAAATACATACTACTCATTGCTCCATCTGGAATCCAAATAACAGCTCTATATCACATTAAGTTGAAAAAACTCTCCTAAATATGTGTCTCACAGCACAAGGAGCACAATCATACAAAACTACAACAAATTTCTTCAAAATTCTAGAACCTTTCTTTCATCTTGGAACTCACTACATATAGAGTTCTCCTTGAGGGTTTATGACCGAATAGTATATCATGATCGACCCACATGGGTGAAAACTAAAATATCCTAACAAAAATATCAGAGCATGCATCGAGCAATCACTCCTACAACAAAAAAATAAAAAAATAATTGGGTAAAATTGGGATTTTACCAGCAAAACATCACTATCTAATCAGTAAAAAGAACAAAATAGTTAGCTGGGGAGGCCAAACTCCAAAATATTCAAAGGAGTGGCGAGCAATGGCTGAGAATAGGTGAGCAGTCTGGCCTTCATCATATGATTTCACCTATTGTTTGAAGACCTCCACTCTCTAATGCTCATGATTTCCACTTCCCATTGTGGAATATCCAATTGTGTTGTGCGTGTTGAACTCTTTAGCAGAGGTTATCCTGCGGAAATTGAATAAACCATACTACAAGTTCCATCCAAAATCCCATGTTGTGTTTTAAATTGTAAACTCGAACTAGATTTCGGAGGGGGAATGAATGGCGGAATAGGAATGAATTTAGGGGGATTTTTTGTCACTAAAATCGGCAAAAGGCAGGCCATAGGAGGGCTATTGATGACATGGCAAGGTAGTGGGACCCGCGCCTGCAAATCGCAGAGCACAAGTTTTATGTGGGTGCAGGCAGAAGTTAAAAGTTAAAACCTGTGAAGTGCGTAGTGCGAGAGTGGGGAAGATAACTGGCAGATGGAGGTGGGGCCTCACATAGCAATTTAAACAAGATAATTTTCAAGCACTTAAAAGGTAAGTTACAAAATGTGTGAAGCGGGAAAATTTATCATCGTCGATCTGCAAAGTTTATATTTAGTGATTGGCGATGGATGATGGGGAAAAGGTGACATGTCAAGGAGAAATGGCCCCACTTTAATTGAAATCAGGGAATAAGGAAAGAGGATGGTAAGGTTTAATGATTTTTAAGGGAAATGAAATGAAAGGAGGTGTGGTGGGTGAATGGTGTTGATCAACGGTTGTCATTGATCTCAACCCAAGCAGCACCAGGGGCTACCGCAATATTGCATGGGAATTTTGGCCTACCAAATTACCATATTCTGGGTAAAGAATTCTTGTTTTGGTTTCTACTTTTCGAGATGTTTCCATTGATATATTGCATGCCACATAATTCTTCTTGGTTTGAGAGATATTCATGTTTGAAGTTTGTAACCCCAGTTAGTGGGCTAAAACCCCATGGGGTTGTGGCATGGTTCATTGAAAATTCAATAATTAATACTTTTTAAGCTCCTAAAATCTCTCCCATGCTCACTTGTTGAAGCCCCTCTCAACCTAATAATTTATATGAATTGTGATCCTCATATCCTCCTTATGTAGGGATTTCGCCATCTGAAATAGGTCATCATGGAATTTTCTCTCTAACGTTTTTTATACGAAGGTTCAAAAGCTGAAATTTCTATGAGGTGAATTTGAAATCCCGAGGAAGCTCCTGTAAAAAAATCATATCAAGCTGCACAATATTTTCAAAGATAAGATTTGTGGAAGTCAGTGTTTTTACAGGCTCCTGAAATTCATCTCAAACAAGTGACCTTGGGAAAATCGTCATAACTCTCTCTCTGAATATCGGATTGGAATTCTATAAAAAGTGGAAGGTACTGCACAAGAGTTAGTTTTCTATGTATCAATTTTAGATCCTAATGAAGAAATAATGACACGTGGCACATCATACAAGTTCTCTCTACTAAACCAATCCATAATTAGGCCATTGTGAGAGATTGGGCATAAATCTTCCTTGAAGAATCCAAATTGGGTCAGACTTGTGGCATTGTAAAGAAGATTCAGAGGACTACTACAAGGAAAAAATAACATATTGGGTATTTGAAATAACAGAGATACACCAGATTCAATATCGAGCTCCTAGAAGGCAAGAAACATCTAGATCATGTGTTGTCAAGGGCTGCAAGGCACCATAATTTCTAGGGTAGAAAAGCAAAGAAAGGTGGAGCAGAGGGTAGCATGACAAGAGCAGGAACCAAGGTGCAGAACAAGAGCAAGAATCTCACCACATGAAGTCTTCAAGTGGCCAGCACTGCATACAATCATTGTAAAGGTATCATTGTACTAAGTCATTGTAAATGCATCATTGTAAAAATTATACAAGTGTCTATCTGCCAAGAGTTAAAGAGGCAGTGTCGAGAGGTCTAGGATCATCATTAGGTGGTTGTGTCATAGTTTGGGTTATCGTCTAGTCTGTCTTCTTCTTCAACATCATTCTATATCATTGTAAAGTGGACCATTTTCCACGGTACGAGAGTCCATTCTTGTTTTATTCTTCTATAGGGTGGTAGGGTGGTGCTAGGGTGAGTTGTATCTCATTGGGTGTTGGGGCATCTGTTTAGTTGACCACTGAAGAATCTAGGGCATTGGAGCATCCATCTAGTGGGAGCTGGAGAAGAATTATTTTCTAGATTCTATGAATGTGGAGCTTTATTTTCAATTGGAGTTGAATATTGAAGAATTATTAGAAAAGAATTAGGTGGTTTTTGTCTCGGAGTGGGTTTCAACCTTAAAAAATGTGTGCATTTTTGTTCCTTTTGTTTACCGCTATCATTGTACAAACAATGATAATAATAAAAGATTAACTAATGCTCTAATTGAAATGAATACTAACTCACCCCAACCCCCCACACCCCCCCCCCCCCCTTCTTAATATTTCCAACAATTGGTATCAGAGCTTGGTTCCTTTAATAGAATTTTAACAGCTGGAAGGAGGTAATGGAGAATACCAAGAATGGTGTACCTCTTTTCAATGAAAATAATTATGCACTCTGGAAAGGAATAATGGAGGTCTATCTCTTAGCGCAAGGTTATGAAGTATGGGACATTGTTCAAAATGGATTTACATCAACCGCAGATGAACAAGGTAAGAAGAATTTGGTAAATGGTGCAAAAGAAAAGAATATTATTATCAGTGGACTTATTGAATCTTCTTATCATAAGGCGTTGGGTTGTAAAACTACCAGAAATGTATGGGACAACTTGAGAATATATAGGAAGGTTACTCAAATGTAAAAGAAGCAAAGCTTCAAATCTATAGAGAAAATTTTGAGCAATTCAAAATGAAAGAAGATTACAACATTGCTACATACTTCCAATACGTTGATGAAATAACCAATACTCTGGAAGGATTGGGAGAGCGAGTTGACGAGAAGGCTATTATACGAAATATTCTTAGAACGTTACCAAGGAGGTTCAACCTAAAGGTATCGGTCTTAGAATACAGTGAAAATCTAGATAAACTCAACAAAGAGGAATTACATGGAGTTCTCATAGCATATGAAATGAGTCTTGATGAAGAAGAGGGTACTTCGCATGTAAAAATTGTGTTCGTTGCATATAAGAAAACCAATAAGGACAAACAACCTTCAATTGAAAATACATGCAGTTACAAGTGTGAAGAAAAGGGAGAGGATGAAGAAGGTGTTTCAGATGAAGAATATGCTTACTTTACGAGAAAACTAAAAATTCATAAGGGAAAATTCAAAGGTAAACTTCCATTGATATGTTTTGGCTGTGGTGAGGTTGGGCATTTCGTAGCAAAATATCCAAACATAAGTGATGGAAACTCAAAAGGAAAGAAAGGATTTAAGAAATTCAATAAGCAAGAAAAAAGGAAAGGATCCAAAAGGAACTTTCTCTCTAAAGAAGATAGCTCATCATCCGATGAAGCCAGTGATAGTGAAGAAGAAGCTAATGAGAGAGTATTATTTATGGCTAAGAACAATAAACAAGAGGTATCAAACAACGAAGAAGAAGGGTTGACCATAGAATAATTTTCTAAGGAGGAAATCAGGCTTATAAAAGAGCTCAAGGCTAATAAAATCCATTCCAATACTCTTGAAGAACAAGTTCAAGGTCTAAAAATTGAAGTTGAAGAACACAAATGTATCTAAGAGTCACTTCAAAAGAAGTTGGAAGAAAGCAACCAAGAAAGGGAAGTAATAGAAGCCGAAGTAGTCTCGTTGCGTAAGGAAGTGAAGAACGGAAAAACTGTCCAAAGCTATGCCAACATCTCAAGGGCATTGGAAGAACTCATCAACAATCAACGATCTTACAACGACAGAACTAGCCTCGGTTACAAAGAAGAAGAAGCAGGACATTCTGCAACAAATACAATGAACCTATGAGATCTGTCATGCATGTACACTTCATTGGACAAGATTCACAAGAACATCCTTGGAAGATGATTCCTCAACGAAGATTTCCATCTAGGTACCAACATATTTTTCATGGCTATTGTTATTCATGTGGAAAATTTGGTCATAAAGCTGTAGAATGTCACACGTACCCTAGGAACCAATACAATTCTAGGAGATCCTTCAAATATGAACCTCCCAGGGCTCCATTAAACATCAGTATATTTTAACATTTAAGAAATAATATGGAATTTTACAAATGTCAGAACTTTGGACACATAGCCAGAGACTGAAAACTTGAAAATCCTCCAGAAGAATCTTTGAAGCGACAGAATGAACGAACATGGAAGAAGAAGAAAACTAATAATTGTGCTCTTGCTCTCAAGGCTCAAAACAAAAAATATGTGTGGTATGTCGACAGTGGTTGCTCAATGCATATGACTGAAGATAGAAGGAAATTTGTATCTCTGAAGGAGAAGAAGGATGGAACTGTATCCTTTGGAAATGATGGATCTTCAAATGTTATAGGATCAGGTATCGTCACTCTAGGAAGCAAAGATGTTATAGCCAAGAATGTTCTATTGGTTGAAAACATGAATCATAATCTACTCAGTGTTGGACAAATGTGTGATCAAGGGCACACAATGCTATTCAACTCCACAAAATGTTAACTCAGGAAAGGCAGGTACGGTAAAATTGTGGCTACAACTACTCCAGCTCCAAACGACATATATGTTCTAGATGAATCAACTAAAGCATGTCTACTAGCTAAAGAAGATGAAAGCTGGTTATGGCACAAACTTATGGGTCACATAAACTTTCACAATCTTGTCAAGATAAGCAAAAAGGAAGCAGTACGAGAAATGTCGAATATCTCAAAACCTTCCAACACACTATGTGAGGTTTGTCAGCACGACAAGTAGACAAAAGTCCAATTTAAAACAAAATAATAGTTTGCATCACATCCATTGGAATTGATACATACTGATCTATGTGGTCATGTGAGAACAAAAGGCTTAAATGGAGAATTATATTTCATATTAATGATAGATGACTATACCAGGATGACAGCCGTCAGTTTCCTAAAGAAAAAATCTGAAGCATTTGAGTGCTTTAATATCTACAAGGATTTGGTCGAAAATGAAACGGATTTGAAAATAAAGTGTCTAAAATCAGATAATGGTAGAGAATTCACTTCCAAATTATTTTAGCAATACTATCATGAAAATGGAATAAAAAGACCATTTTCAATAGCACGAACACCTCAGCAAAATGGAGTTGCTGAAAGAAAGAACATAACCGTATAGGAAATGGGTAGAACAATGTTGAAGGACTCAAAACTGGATGAAAAATTATGGGTTCAAGAAATTGATACGACGGTCTTCATTATCAGTCCAAGTCCTCAGAAATAATTGCAACAAGACCCCATATGAATTATGGAAAGGAAAACCAGCTAATGTAAAATATTTCAGAATCTTTGGAAGAAAATGTTATATCAAAAGAGAAGATAAAAATTTGGGTAAGTTTGAATCACATGTTGATGAAGGTATCTTTGTTGGTTACTGACATAAAATAAAGGCCTATAAATGCTATAATCTAAGATGAAAACAGATATGGAGAGCATAAATGTTACATTTGACAAAGATGGTGTTATAACGAATAATGATAAGGATATAGAATCTTTGAAACTTGAGACAGTGGCTAAAAAAGAGACAGAGAAAATTCTAGAGCAAGAAGCAACTATCAACCAAGAAGAAGTAAATAATGATCATCAAGATATACCAGAACAACAACAAGAAGATCCTCCAAAGAGAAAAAAATAATGGATTCAAAAGAACCATCCATCAAATCAAATCATTGGTGACATAAATGAAGGTCAACAACTTTGTTCATCAGAACAAGCTCACATTGCTTTTCTAGCAACCTTTGAACCTAGTAGTTTTGAGGAAGCCAGCCAGAATGAACATTGGGTAGCAGTTATGAATGAATAATTGGATTAAATCGAGAATAATAACACCTAGTAATTAGTTCCACAATCAAAAGATAAAAATTTCATTGGGACTAAATGGGTGTTCAGGAACAAATTGAATGAAGATGGACAAGTTACCAAAAACAAAGCAAGATTGGTTTGCAAAGGCTATGCACAAGTGAAAGGAATTGATTTCGACGAAACATTTGCACCAGTTGCTAGAATGGAATTAATATGAATGTTTCTCGCCTATGCATGCTCAATAAAAATCAAAGTCTACCAAATGGATGTTAAGTCAATATTTCTGAATGGCGAATTAGAATAAGAAGTTTACATTGAACAACCTAAATGTTTTCTACTATAAAAAAAAGAAGACTATGTTTGCAGGTTAAATAAGGCTCTATATGGTCTCGAGCAGGCTCCCATAGCATGGTATGCTCTTGATGGATATCTACGTCAACAAGGGTTCAAGAAAGGTACTGTTGATAGCAATATTTATGTACAAATAGATAAAGATAATTTAACAATCATTGAGGTATATGTGGATGATATAATATTTTGTAGCAATGATGATTAACTAAGTAAGAAATTTTCTACAAATATGAAAAGTGAGTTCGAGATGTCTTTACTTGGTGAGATCGCATACTTCTTAGGGCTTCAAATATCTCAGCAAGAGAAAGGAATATTTATATGTCAAGCTAAGTACATCAAGGAAATGCTCAAGAAATTCAAAATGGAATATTGCGAACCTGTCCTTACTCCGATGGTAACAGGTTGCAAATTGAGAATAGATGACTCATCTAAGGATGTGGATGAGAGGTTTTACAGATCTATGGTTGGTAGTCTTCTATATGTAATAACCTCTCGGCCAGATGTTATGCAAGTAGTTGGATAAGTAGCAAGATTCCAAGGAGCACCAAAAGAATAACATATTATTGTTGTCAAAAGAATTCTTTGATATCTAAAGGGAACAGAAGAATATGGCTTGTGGTGTCCCAAGGGTAACAATCTCATTATTCAAGCCTTTACAGATGCATATTGGGCAGGAAGCGTTGATGATCGTAAGAGTACTAGTGGAGCAGCATTCTAACTAGGTGGTTGTCTCATATCATGGTTGAGCAAAAACCAAACCTAAATCTGATTATCTACAGTGGAAGAAGAATACATTGTAGCGGCAACATATTGTACTCAAGTCCTTTGGATGAAACAAAGTTTGCAAGATCCTCAAGTACAATTCAGTGAGCCTATTCCCATACTTTGTGACAACGCCAGTGCCATCATCATCTCCAAGAATCTTGTCATGCATTAAAAAACAAAACAGATTCCGATCAAATATCATTTTGTTAGAGAACAAGTCATTGAAAAGAATATCAAACTTGAGTATGTTGGTACAAAAGAACAAATTGCTGATATCTTCACTAAACCTTTACCTCGTGAAGAATTTGAATATTTTCGCCAGAAGCTTGGGATTCTCCCAAGTTCTCATTAGATTTTCCTTATTCATAATATAAAGGGGGAGTGGAAGTGTGTACATGTCTACAAAATGGTTGTGTGTCAAGGGGATTTACCCTTTTCCATTGATGTCAAAGGGGGAGAGAATGTTGTAGGAAGATGTGTCATGATCGCAGGGAGAGTACTTGTGTTTCCATCAATGCCAAAGAGGTAAATTGTTGATCAACGATTTTCATTGATGTTAACCCAAGTAGCAACTGGGGCTACCCCAATAATTCATGGGAATTTTGACCTACCAAATTACTATATTCTGGGTCAAGAATGATTTTTATGGTTTCTACTTGTCGAGATGTTTCTGTTGATATATGGCACGCCATGTAATTCTTCTTGGTTTGAGAGGTATTCATGTTTGAAGTTAATAACCCCAGTTAGTGGGCTAAAACCCCATGGGATTGTGGCATGGGTCATCGAAAAGTAAATAATTAATAATTTTTAAGCTCCTAAAATCCTTCCCACGTTCACTTGTTGAAGCCCCTCTCAACCTAAGCATTTATATAAATTGTGATCCTCATATCCTCCTTATGTAGGGATTTCGCCATCTAAAACAGGTCATCATGGAATTTTCGCTCTTTGAAATTTTTTCTACGAAGTTTCGGAAGCTGAAATTTTTATGAGGCGAAACTTAAATCCTAAGGAAACTCCTGTAAACATTTCAAAACAAGGTGCACAATATTTTTGGAGATATGATCTGTGGAAATCAGTGTTTTTGCAGGATCCTGAAATTAATCTCAAGGAAGTGACCTTGGGAAAATCTTCATAACTCTCTCTCTGAGTATTGGATTGGAATTATGTAAAAAGTGGCAGATATCACACGGGCTATTGTTTTCGGTGTATCAATTTCAGAGCCTAATAAAGAAACAGTGGCACGTGGCATGCCATACAAGTTCACTCTACTGAAATAGTCCGTAATGAGGCCATTGTGAGAGATTGGGCATAACTCTCCCTTGAAGAATCCAAATTGGGTCAAACCTATGGCATTGGAAAGAAGACTCATAGGACTACTATAGGGCCAAAAATAACATATTGGGGATTTGAAATAACAGAGATACACCAGATTCAATATCGAGCTCCTAGAAGGAAAGAAAAATATAGATCATGTGTTGTCAAGGGTTGCAAGGGACCAGACTTTCTAGGGTAGCAAAGCAAAGCAAGGTGTAGTAGAGGGTAGCATGAAAAGAGTAGCAACCAAGGTGCAGAACAGCAGTAAGAAGTTCATCACATGAAGTCTTGAAGTGGGCAACACTGCATACAGTCATTGTAAAGGTATCATTGTACTAACTCATTGTAAATGCATCATTGTAAAAATTATACAAGTGTCTATCTGCCAAGAGTTGAAGAGGCAGTGTCGGGAGGTCTAGGATCATCATTAGGTGGTTGTGTCATAGTTGGGGTTATGGTCTAGTCTTTCTTCTTCTTCTACATCATTCTATATCATTATAAAGTGGACCATTTTCCCTGGTACAGAAGTCCATTCTTGTTTTATTCTTCTATAGGGTGGTAAGGTAGTGCTAGGGTGAGTTGTAGCTCATTGGGTGTTGGTGCATCCGTTCAGTTGACTACTGAAGAATCTCGGGTGTTGCAGCGTCTATCCCGTGGGAGCTGGAGAATAATTATTTTCTAAATTCTAGGAATTTGGAGCCTTATTTTCAATTGGAGTTGAATATTAAAGAATTATTAGAAAAACATTAGGTGGTTTTTCTCCTGGAGTGGGTTTCCACCTTAAAAACTGTGTGCATTTGTGTTCATTTTTTTTACCGCTATCATTGTACAAACACTAATAATAATTAAGGATTAACTAATGCTCTAATTGAAAGGAATACTGATTCACCCCACCCCCCCCCTAAGTATTTCCAACAATTAGTATCATAGCTTGCTTCCTTCAATCGCAGTTTAACAGCTCGAAGGGGGTAATGGAGCATACCAAGAATGGTGTACCTCTATTCATTGAAAATAAGTATGCACTTTGGAATGGAAGAATGGAGGTATATCTCTTGGCAGAAGGTTACAGAGTATGAGACACTATTCAAAATGGATTTACATCAACCGTGGATGAACAAGGTAAGAAGAATTTAGTAAATGATGCAAAAGCAAAGAATATTATTATCAGTGGACTTATTGAATATACTTATCATAAGGTGTTGGATCTGAAAACCACCGAAAATGTATGGGACAAGCTTGAGAATATGTATGCAAGTGACTCAAATTTCAAAGAAGCAAAGCTTCAAATCTATAGTGCAAAATTTGAGCAAATCGAGATGAAAGAAGATTGCAACATTGTTGCATACTTCCAATACATTGATGAAATAACCAATACTCTATAAGGATTGGGAGAGCTAGTTGACGAGAAGATTATTATATGAAATATTCTTAGAACGTTACCAGGGAGGTTCGACCCAAAGGTATAAGTCTTAGAATACAGTGAAAATCTAGACAAACTCATCAAAGAGGAATTACATGGAGTTCTCATAGCATATGAAATGAGACTTGATGAAGAAGAGGGTAATTTGCATCGAAAAAATGTGTTCGTTGCATCTAAGAAAACCAATAAGGACAAACAAACTTCAATTGAAAAGACATGCACCTACAAGTGTGAATAAAAGGGAGATGATGAAGAAGGTCTTTCAGATGAAGAATATGTTTACTTTATGAGAAAACTAAAAATTGGTAAGGGATAATTCAAAGATAAACTTCCTTGATATGTTTTGGCTATGGTGAGGTTGGGCATTTCGTAGAAAAATGTCCGAACAGAAGTGATGGTAACTCAAAAGGAAAGAAAGGCTTTAAGAAATTCAACAAGCAAGAAAAAAGGAAAGGATCCAAAAGGAAATTTCTCTCTAAAAAAGATATCTCATCATCTGATGAAGACAGTGATAGCAAAGAAGAAGCCAATGAGAGGGTATTGTTTATTGCCAAGCACAATAAAAAATAGGTATAAAAAAATGAAGAAGAAGGGTTGACCATAGTACAATTTTCTAAGGAGGCAATCAGGCTTATAAAAGAGCTGGCAAAGCTGAGAAAATCCATTCCAATAATCTTGAAGAACAAGTTCAAGGTCTCAAAATTGAAGTTGAAGAACACAAATGCATTGAAGAGTCACTTCAAAAGAAGTTGGAAGAAAGCAACCAAGAAAGGGAAGCATTAGAAGCCGAAGTAGTCTCGTTGCGTAAGGAATTGAAGAAGGGAAAAACTGTCCAAAACTATTCCAATAGCTCAAGGGCATTGGAAGAACTCATCAACAATCAACGATCTTACAATGAAAAAAATTTCCTCGGTTACAAGGAAGAAGAAGTAGGACCTTCTACAACAAAATACAATCAACCTATGAGATCTGACATGCATGTAGAATTCATTGGAAAATATTCACAAGAAAATATTTGGAAGACGATTCCTTGAAGAATATTTCCATCCAGGTACCAACATATTTTTCATGGCTATTTTTATTCATGTAGAAAATTTGGTCATAAGGTTGTAGAATGTTGCACGTACCCTAGGAACCAATACAATTCTAGGAGATCCTTCGAATATGAACATCCCAGGGCTTAACGAAACATCAATAGATTTGAACATTTAAGAAATAATATGGAATGTTACAAATTTCAGAACTTTGGACACATAGCCAGAGACTGCAGACTTGAAAATCCTCCAGAAGAATCTTCAAAGCCACAGAATGAACGACCATTGAAGAAGAAGAACACTGATAATTGTGCTCTCGATCTCAAGGCTCAAAACAACAAAGATGTGTGGTATGTTGATAGCAGTTGCTCAACGCATATGACTTGAGATAGAAGGAAATTTTTAACTCTGAAAGAGAAGAAGGATGGAATCGTATCCTTTGGAAATTATGGATCTTCAAATGTTATAGGTTCAGGTACCATCACTCTTGGAAGAAAATATTTTATAGCCAAGAATGCTCTATTAGTTGAAAACATGAATCACAATCTTCTCAGTGTTGGACAAATGTGTGATCAAGGACACACAATGCTATTCAACTCCACAAAATGTGAAATCAGGAAAGGCAGGTATGGTAAAATTGTGGCTACAACAAGTCGAGCTCCAAACAACATATATGTTATAGATGAAGAAACTAAAACATGTCCACTAGCTAAAGAAGATAAAATTTGGTTATGGCACAAACGAATGGGTCACATAAACTTTGAAAATCTTGTCAGGATAAGAAAAAAGGAATCAGTACGAGAAATGCCAAAAATCTCAAAACATTCCAACACACTATGTGAGGCCTGTTGACACAGCTAGCAGACAAAAGTCCAATTTAAAACAAAAGAACACTTTGCATCACATCCATTGGAATTGATACATGCTGATCTATGTGTTCCTGTGAGAAAAAAAGGCTTATATGGAGAATTATATTTCATGTTAATGATAGATGAATATACTAGGAAGATAGTTGTCAATTTCCTAAAGAAAAAATCTGAAGTATTTGAGTGCTTTAAAATCTACAAGGAGTTGGTCAAAAATGAAACTGATTTGAAAACAAAGTCTCTAAGATCAAATAATGGCGGATAATTCACTTCCAGCTTTTTTCGGCAATATTATGACGAAAATGGAATAAAAAGGCAAATTTTAACAACGCGAACACCTTAGAAAAATGGATTTGCTGAAAGAAAGAACAGAATCATACAGGAAATGGGTAGAACAATGTTGAAGGACTCAAAATTGGATGAAAAATTCTGGGTTCAAGTAATTGATACGATAGTCTTCATTATCAACTGAAGTCTTCTCAGAAATAATTACAACAAGACCCCATATGAATTATGGAAAGGAAAACCAGCTAATGTAAAATATTTCAGAATCTTCGAAAGCAAATGTTATTTCAAAAGAGAAGATCAAAATTTGGGTAAGTTTGAATCACGTGTTGATGAAGGTATCTTTGTTGGTTACTCACGCAAAAGAAAGGCCTATAAATGCTATAAAATAAGACGAAAACATATAGTGGAGAGAATAAATGTTGCATTTGATGAATATGGCGTTCTAACGAATAATGATGAGGATATAGAATCTTTTAAACTTGAGACAGTGGCTAAAAAAGACACAGAGAAAAATTTGGAACAAGAAGCAACTATCAACCAGGAAGAAGTAAATAATGATCATCAAGATATACCAGAACAACAACAAGAATCTCCTCCAAAGAGAACAAAATAATAGATACAAAAGAACCATCCATCAAATCAAATCATTGGTGACATAAATGAAGGTCGACAGCTTCATTCATAACAACAAGCTCACATTGCTTTTCTTTCAACCTTTGAACCTAGTAGTTTTGAGGAAGCCAGCCAAAATGAAAATTGGGTAGCACCTATGAATGAATAATTGGATCAAATCGAGAATAATAACACTTGGGAATTAGTTCCATGACCAAAAGATAAAAACTTCATTGGGACTAAATGGTTGTTCAGGAACAAATTGAATGAAGATGGACAAGTTACCAGAAACAAAGCAAGATTGGTTTGCAAAGGCTATGCACAAGTGGAAGGAATTGATTTCGATGAATCATTTGCACCAGTTGCCAGAATGGAAGCCATCCAATGTTTCTCGCCTATGCATTTTCAAGAAAAATCAAATTCTACCAAATGGACGTTAAGTCAGCATTTCTTAATGGCAAATTAGAAGAAGAAATTTACATCGAACAACCTGAAGTTTTTCTACTATCAGAAAAAGAAGACTATGTTTCCATGTTAAAGAAGGCTCTATATGGTCTCAAGCAGGCTCCCAGACAATGGTATGCTCATCTTAATGGATATCTATGTCAACAAGGGTTCAAGAAAGGTATTGTTGATAGAAATCTTTATGTACAAATAGATAAAGATAATTTAACAATCATTGAGGTATATGTGGATGATATAATATTTGGTAGCAATGATGATTAACTAAGTAAGAAATTTTATACAAATATGCAAAGTGAGTTCAAGATTTCTTTACTTGGTGAGCTCACATACTTCTTAGGGCTTCAAACATCTTAGCAAGAGAAAGGAATATTTATATGTCAAGCCAGGTACATCAAGGAAATGCTCAAGAAATTCAAAATGGAAGATTGCAAACCCATCCTTACTTCGATGGTAACATGTTTAAAATTGAGCATAGATGACTCATATAAGGATGTGGATCATAGGTTGTATAGATATATGATTGGTAGTCTTCTATATGTAACAGCCTCCCAGCCAGATGTTATGCAAGCAGTTGGAAAAGTAGCAAGATTCCAAGCAGCACCAATAGAATAACATATTATTGATGTCAAAAGAATTCTTCGATATCTGAAGGGAATAGAAGAATATGGCTTGTGGTATCCTAAGGGTAACAATCTCATTATTCAAGCCTTTATATATGCAGATTGGGCAGGAAGCGTTTATGATCGTAAGAGTATTAGTGGAGCATCATTCTATCTAGGTGGTTGTCATGTATCATGGTTGAGCAAAAAACAAACCTCAATCTCGTTATCTAAGTGAAAGCAGAATACATTGTAGCGACATCATGTTGTACTCAAGTCCTTTGGATGAAACAAATGTTGCAAGATATTAAAGTACAATTCAGTGAGCCTATTACCATATTCTGTGACAACACCATTGCCAATAGCATCTCCAAGAATCTTGTCATGCATTCAAAAACAAAACACATTCCGATCAAATATCATTTTTTTAGAGAACAAATCGCTGAAAAGAATATAAAACTTGAGAATGTTGGTACAAAAAGAACAAATCAATGATATCTTCATTAAAAATTTTCCTCATGAAGCATTTGAATATCTTCGCCAGAAGCTTGGGATTCTCCCAAGTTCTCATTAGATTTTCCTTATTTAGAATACAAAGGAGGAATGGAAGTGTGTACAGGTCGGCATGATGGTTGTGTGTTAGGGGGAGTTACCCTTTGTCATTGATGTCAAAGGGGGAGAGAATTTTATAGGAAGAGGATTCATGATCGTAGGGGGAGTACTTGTGTTTCCATCAATGCTAAAGGGGATGATTTTTGATCAATGGTTGTCATTGATGTCAACCTAAGTAGCACCAGGGGCTACCTGAATATTGCATGGGAATTTTTACCTACCAAATTAGTATATTTTGGGTCAAGAATGTTTTTTATGGTTTCTACTTGTCAAGATGTTTCCGTTGATATATGGCACGCCATTTAATTCTTCTTGGTTTGAGAGATATTCATGTTTGAAGTTTGTAACCCCAGTTAGTGGGCCAAAACCCCATGGGGTTGTGGCATGGGTCCTTGAAAAGTCAATAATTAATAATTTTTAAGGTCCTAAAATCCATCCCATGTTCACTTGTTGAAGCCCCTCTCAACCTAAGAATTTATATAAATTGTGATCCTCATATCCTCCTTATGTAGGGATTTCGCCATCTAAAACAAGTCATTGTCGAAGTTTCACTCTAAATTTTCTTCTACGAAGGTTCAGAAGCTGAAATTTTTATGAGGAAAAGCCAAAATCCTGAGGAAGCTCCTGTAAAAATTTCAAATCAAGGTGCGCAACATTTTCGGAGATAAGATATGTGGAAGTCAGTGTTTTTACAAGCTCCTGAAATTCATCTCAAAGAAGTGACCTTGGGAAAATCATCATAACTCTCTCTCTGAGTATCAGACTGGAAGTTTGTAAAAGAGGAAGATAGTGCACTAGCTTTAATTTTCGATGTATTAATTTTAGAGCATAATGAATAAAAAATTACACGTGGCACGCCATAAAAGTTTGCTCTACTGAACAAGTCCATAATTAGGCCATTGTTAGTGATTGGACATAAAACTCCCTTGAAGAATCCAAATTGGGCCAGACCTCTGGCATTAGGAATAAAACTCAGAGGAATACTACAGGGCCAAAAATCACATATTGGGGATCTAGAATAATAGAGAGACACCAGATTCAATATTGAGCTCCTAGAAGGAAAGAAAGAGCTAGATCATGTGTTGTCAAGGGCTGCAAGGGACAAGAATTTCTAGCGCTGCAAAGCAAAGAAAGGTGTAGCAGAGGGTAGCATGAAAAGAGAAAAAACCAAGGTGCAGAACATCAGTAAGAAGTTCATCACATGAAGTCTTCAAGTGGGTAGCACTGCATACAGTCATTGTAAAGGTATCATTGTACTAAGTCATCGTAAATGCATCATTGTGAAAATTGTACAAGTGTCTATCTACCCAGAGTTGAAGATGCAATGTCGGGAGGTCTAGGATCATCATTAGGTGGTTGTTTCATAGTTGGGGTTATGGTCTATTCTATCTCCTTCTTCTACATCATTCTTTATCATTGTAAAGTGGACTATTTTCCCTAGTACGGGAGTCCATTCTTGTTTTATTCTTTTACAGGGTGGTAGGGTGGTGCTAGGGTGAGTTGTAGCTCATTGGGTGTTGGGGAATTCATTCAGTCGACTACTGAAGAATCTCGGGCATTGGAGCGTCCATCCAATGGGAGCTGAAGAAGAATTATTTTCTAGATTCTAGGAAGTTGGAGATTTATTTTCAATTGGAGTTGAATATTAAAGAATTATTAGAAAAGCATTAGGTGGTTTATGTGTCAGAGTGGTTTGCTCCTTTTGTTTACTGCTATCATTATACAAACCCTGATAATAATTAAATATTAAATAATTCTCTAATTGAAAGGAATACTGATTCATCCCCCCTCTCATTATTTCCAACAAATGGGTCCCATTTCATCGCATATCACATTTCTAAAGGTTTGTAGGAGACGACAATTAAAGGAGTTTGGGATTTGGCCGATGCGAAAAGCAATTTAAGTGTGCATTCATGAAATAAAAGGGAATGAATTGGGGAAAATAAAAATGAAAAGTGATAAATGGTATTAGAGCATTGTAGTTCAGAATTAGGACAAATGAAGGGTAGGAAGGGGGGTAGATGGAATGGATGAGGCTAGTAAGGATTCCACTCACCATCTCACTTAATCAACGACACTTTCCTCTTTCAACTAAATTAAAGGCAAATAGATTCATTTGAAGCTCTTTCACATTTAGGATTTCCCTTCCTTTTTCCTACTCCACTTTGTGTGCAGTCACAGGCCAACACTATCGACTGAGTAATCCATAGCCCTTACGATCTAGTTATCAATTCCCTTTAGTTTCTTTATCATCTCTAGATTCCACGCAGTAGGCTTGTTGTTGAAATGGTTTGTTTTCTCATCTATTCTTGACAACCACTTGTGCAGGTCGTGTTAAACGTAGGTATTGTAAACACACACGATAGTAAACACACAAGAAAGAACTGAAGGATAAGCATGAGTTATATTTTTATTCACCATATATGTACATTTATATTACATTGGTGTGAACCTTGGATTCCACATTTTAAGGTCACTTGGACTCCTTTTATCCATTCGGCTTCCACACCTACCCATAGAGGATTAGGTGTCCAACATTCCCCCCCTTAATCAGAAGGGGTATGTGTGAGTACAAGAAGAGAGTTTTAATACAAATCTGTAAATTATGCATGGAAGGAATTAGGTTGAATCAGCTCTCTGAAATGTTGGCATAAAGAGGTGGTTTAAGGGTGACCACCAACACTGAAACACTTATTGCTGTTCCAAAAACTCTTTCAAATTTTGCAAGAAGCTGAGGCCTTCTGCTAGAGCAAGTGTCCCTCATATTTGAAGAGGGAGACCTTCAACCTAGAATAAGGGAGGTCTACAAACTGCAATGGTTTAAGGATGAACACCAACTCTGGAATGCTTGATGCATTTCCTCGAACTCTTCCAAAACTGGCAAGAAGCCGAAGTCTTTTGCTAGAGGAAGTGCTATGAATTATTTGAAGAGGAAGAATATCAAACTCACATAGATGGTTTAATGTTGTCCACCAACCAAAGGAATTATCATGGGCATCTATGTCTCTGGCTACAACTCTGAATCTTGAATGACAAGTTGTGGCTCAGGCTCACTTGATGTGGCTTCGAAGCTTGTAGATGACCACCATTTTCCCCCCTGCCAAGTACAAGGTGAGATGATGGCAAAAAATCAACTGCAAGATTGTTCAATATTCTAGAACAAGTTCTGACATATGACTTAAACATATTCTTGATTTTTGATGTCCATTTCCAAGAAGCAATCCATCCAAGATGAATCTTTGTTCTTGCAGGAGGCTTGTTTCTGAAGCATCTATGTGAAGAATGAGTGTGCTGACCACAGTGCTTGCATGGGTGAAGATCAAAACAATGATATTTCATATGGCCAGCTCGATCATAGTGTTGGAATTTTTCAATTTGGTGTTGCTGCTTTGGAAGAGGAGTAGGATCTGGAATAGCTGAAGATGAATTGTCATGAAGAAATCCGACACTCTGAAATTTGATGGGATTGGAGTAGTTTGGAATATGAAAGGACAACTCCTTTTCATATCCAAGACCTATTATGCGATTTTTATGGACAAGCTCTTCCCAAGGTCTGATGATGGGCTTGGGAAGTGCAGGATGGATGTTTTCTTCTACGTGCAACTCTACTCTTATACTGAGCATTGAATGTGAATCAACCGCAACATTATTGTATTTCTACTTATGAGAGTCTCTTTCAATGTTCTGAACAGAAATAGGTTCGTAATGGTAACTCTTTTGCTGTAACTCCTCTTGTTGTAGCTGAGATTCAAGCTCCAAAAAATCAATGTTTTCTTGTGCATTATGCAAACAGGTCTGAATGTGAGAGAGAGTTTCCTTGCTGATTATCATTTTATTATGATCAGTGGAGCATAGTATCAAAGTATTTAATAACTCTAGTAATGCTTTAATTCTGGTCATTTTCATTGAAAAAATCAAGTGAATCTCTCGAATTAGATGGCTAAGTGGTGGTAATGATAAAAAAAAGATACGTTCTTGGACAAAATGCATAGAGAGAATTTTGCACAATGCCAAAAATAAACTCAAAATTAACAATATTACCACCGATCACTCCAAAACGTGCCATAGTTCTGGTTACAATAAAATGTATTCAGTGCATCAACACCAATCCAATATGGTTGCAGCTTATAATTAATATCTTAGGCTATAATATATAATACCAGATTCAAAAATTGATGGTATGAAAATACTGAAAGACTTCAAACAGTTCTAAATTCAATGACTCTAGATGACCATTCATCAATAAACTATGAACACTCCATAATGTGCCAAAAAATATGGCACGCAACTCTTTTTTTTTTTTTAGCAACCAATTTCATGCAATACTCGAGAAAATTGCAACAATGTAACCAATATTCCAAAGAGACAATTTTCACCTTCGATGGAGTCTTCCTATGTCAGTTGATGGAGGCTCTGCACAATAAGTATCATAGAGGTGAAGATAATAAAGTTTCCTACATGGGAAACTAGAATATTTCTCTAGGCCATATATGCTTTGATGGTGATGTTCTCAATGGAATAAGCTTCCCACATGATCATAAACATAAGAAGATTTGAGATAATGAAATCCTTGTTAAAATTATTATTTCTTACAATAGCTATCTAAGACTGCATAAGCTTAGCCATTACAAGAGGTTGGACGGGTGACATGGTAAATATTTCAAGCTAGAAGTCAAACTTGCTAGTTCATATTTAGGAGCTCGGGTGAATGGTAATACAAACCACCCAAAATTACTTTTCCAACATTACTGTAGGGCCCAACCCCACATGTTTTTCATTTTCCCCCTTGATTTTTCTCAGCCTAACACCCCGACTCCCGCCGCTCCCCTATCCCACTCTCAAAACCAATATGTGACAACCCTTTAGAAAAGACGGTTTGGAGTAGTTGCAGATGGGCACATGCTGCATCTAGAATTCATGATTTGGAACTGAGATTTTGTTTAGACAACTAAGTGTAACTAAACATCCAAAATATAGTTGTACGTTTTAACTTTACAAATGAATTTTACTATGGAATGAGCATGCGGCAATGAGGTCGCATTGTAAGATGGAGGGCAGTGGATTCGAGGAGAAGTTGAGCAGTGGTGAGTATGAAGGGAGGGAGGTAATTAGTGTGGAGTGTTGAGGAGTAGGTGGCCATGGTGTGGAAGTATTAACAATGGGAGGTGAAGTGGTGGAGCAATGGTATGGGAGTTTGCATTGGAAGGGGCATAATAATGTGTCGATGAGAGGAGAGAAGGTCGGTTCTTCAACGAGGTAATTTGGAAGGAGCAGTGCAATGAGATAGATGGATGGCTGACAGTGGAAGAAGGTGTGTATACCAGCACTAAGGAGGAATGGCAATGGGAGAGGAATCAACGAGGCCAAGGCAACAAGGTCGAGGAAGCTTGTAAGGCGAGGAGGGAGCCGACGTTGGTGGAAACTGTAGCCAACTGGAGGAGAGCATGTTGCATGGAGGAGTTGAGGAGCGTGGTGGGAAGGTGAAGTGTTATATTGGTGGCCCGAGCAGTGGAGGCTGAGAGGCTGTGGAAGGAATGGAACAATCTCATATGATCTTTAAGCCACCGCATGATCTGCTGCTTGTTTAATCCCATAATATTTTTGAAAAAAAACCTCTAGAGAAGACAGAGGGGGAGTCCCCAGTTCCGGATTATGGTTAAGATGTATTTACCCACAGTGTACCTTGCGACATATTGACAAACTAAATGGGTTTTGGTAGAGACTACATTTTTTTTCCGATATTGTAGATAATGTGAAGACCAGGTCGGGAAGATGGTTTGAGGAGGAGCACAAAGGAAAATGGTGCAGTGGGGACTGCACAGTGGTATACTGTTGGTAGCATATGCTGTAGGAAGTCGAGGGGTGCAGTCTGCAAAAAACTAGGCGTCGGGTAGCAAGTAATGCATGGAAAACGTATTCATATTTTTCAGGCCTTTATTTTCACTCTAACGCATGCATAGGATGGCAGGAATGATAATGCGTAGAAAGGAGTGAGGAAACTGACAGATGGTGAGGAAGGAGGAGTGTTAGAGACCAGCACGGTGTCTGATAGAATGACCAACGCTATTCAAGGTAGGGCAGAAAACTTAACACATTACCACATAAATGCATAATGAGGAAGAATGCCACTCAACTTGGCTCTCATATCATGTTAAACACAGGAATTGTAAACACACACGACAGTAAACACACAAGATAGAACTGAAGGATAAGTGTGAGTTATCTTATTATTCACCATAGATGTACATTTATATTACATTGGTGTGACCCTTGGATTCCACATTCCAAGGTCACTTGGACACCTTTTGTCCATTCAGTTTCCACACCTACCCATAGAGGATTAGGTGTCCAACAGGTCGCTAGCGAATGACGAGAAAAATATCTTGTCCTGACCTATGAAGATACACTTCTGCAACCACTTTTCAGTAGATAGGAGCGGATCTCTATTTTCTTACACTGGAAGTTCATGATCTTTGAGATCTACCCAGTCTTGAATCTCTTTCTTGGTTGCATGCCACATCCACATATCCCTGAATCAGATCCTGGTCTTGGCAAAAAAACCATTTTTTGGCTTGATGAGGTTGTTTGAAATACTAAGAGGGGGGGTATATCAATATTCCTTTCAATTAGTATTATTATTAATCTTTCAGAGAATTAGTTAATCTTCAATTATTATCAGTGTTTGTACAATGATAGCACTAAACAAAAGGAGCACAAATGCACACAATTTTTAAGGTGGAAACCCCCTCCGAGACAAAAACCACCTGAATGCTTTTCTAATAATTCTTTAATATTCAACTCCAATTGAAATGAAATCTCCAACTTCCTACTGCTAGCCACCTATAAATTTGTTATACCAAAAGGTGGATAAATCATTTTTGGAGCCTTCAAGGAACAAATTTTATTGCAAAAAGTGTTGTCTCTTGAAGAATCTTGAAGGCTTCATGCCTGTGTCCGAATCTTCACTACTGTCCCCATTTCAATACTCAGAAATTCTGCTAAAAATTCCAAGAGAAAGACTGTTGCAAAGACCCATTTCCTCCTTCCACCACAAAACTAACCTTCACTTTTTTACCTCTTTCTTCCATAAATCCTTTATTTTTTCATGAGTTTCCTTCTTCCATTCATGAAAATCCACTTTGTAAGGTTTAAAAGCCACTTTTTAGCCTTACTTAAACCCTCAAATCCCCTTAAAAAACATTGAAAATCATAAAAAATACATGTTTTTGCATAAGGCTTTAGCCCCTTTGGCTAAAACCCCCTAACCACTTCCCCACATGTTCCCTTGCCATAAAAACCAAGCGATGAACCCATATAGTGCTTATCGCATCGGAAACTTTTGATGGTGCGTAAGTCCTGTGTTCCTTTTAAATCCTGATGCGATCAACTCTTTTATATAAACCTTTCCTGATCACCTTTTTCTTTTGTAAAAAACGAAAACCCATTTATCCAAAGTTTGTTTTAAAAATAACAAATCACGTGTTAAATATCAAATGGGTAGATTGAAAGACCGATCGTGCAATCGCAATGGGAGAAAATTCAATGGGTAGATTGAAATACTGGGCCCGAAGTTCCGATTGCGATTAGGCCCTTTGTTTTATATATGCCCTGGGCATATAACATTTCATAAAGTCCAAAGGCCCTACAGTCGAGTGTCTATCCACTTTATATATTTATCCTGCCCCGATCCATAAAAACCTTTGTTTTATTTAAAACTTTGGGTTTTATACATTATAAAAAGGGTTTTTTTTCCCCGGTTCATCCCCACCGTTGATTGTTGACTGATCAAACGACCGACACTCAATCGCATCGCATTTCTTAAATCGTTGCATTATATTTCCTCCCCCAATTGGTCATTCCCCTGATTCATTCTCCATCGTTGATCTCGTCCTTAGATCAATGGCCATCGCTTAATCGCCTTGGCCCTCTGATCGCGCAATCGCATCGGAGTTTTTCATCGCACCCCTTTTTTCCTCCCGCCGATTGCAATCCATTGATTAGATCTGGAACATCCACATGTCCAGATCCAACAGCCACGCTCCTCCCCACAGCCTTCTAAGCAGTTTAACCCAAAAATGCAGGAATTATTAATAAGTTTGTGTTTTCGTAGGTGTTTCAACAGTTTTTTCATTAGAAATGAATAAAAGTCGAGGGCTGAGAATGACGATTCTCATGCCCTCAATTTATTAAAGAGAAGCCATCCACGGGTTGTTTCTCTACGTTTCATCAATGCTTCATGGGCATTGATGCCGTGAAGGGACCTGCACGGCCTGCACATCGACAAGACACTGTGATTTAAATCACATCTAAAAGAGTATCAGTTCTTGAAGACAGAGCACAGAAAAATGAAGATTGAAGATAGAATTGTGGGGATCACGGCTAAGAATGATTATCAAAAGCCTAAGCCCCCCAAATTAAACACAGTTAAAGGGAAATCACAAATTTTTAACAGACAGAAAGGCCTCCACCGCCACTTTTGAGGCAAATTGATTCCTCTCGGCTACCACAGGGCCACCTGTTGCCTCAAAGCATTCAAACAGAGGCTGAACTTATTGAAGAAAATCAGATATTCGCCTCCAGCACAGCCAGGGAGTTACTTCTGCAAGGAAATAAATGTAGAAATATCTAAATAGTTACTCCAAACATTACGCAGAGCCTAAAAGTCAATAAAGCTCCCACTGAGCTTTGATATTAATTGTAAAACAGTTAATACAGTGAAACACCTGTAAACTTCTTCATCGAGCCCCTGAAAAGGCCAAGAAGTCTTGAATCTGTATTAATTGCCTTGAGAAATATTTTATCAGATCTCACCTTCTCATCCCTCTATAAATACTTCTGTAGAAGATGAGAACCTGTTGGTTGTTGTTTGATCACCAGTTGTAATACTGAAACTCTCTGAAATAAATACATAGTACGTTGAAGTTGAAGAAGAAACTGAAGTCTTGGAAACCTTGATGATGTTGTTGCATGCTTGTTCCTGAGAAGGCTCTATCATTGGATCCATGAGCTTCGCTGTTGGTGAAGTATTCTGAACTATTTTATGTTTTCCCCTGTTTTCATTATGTTCCATAATTTATTACTACAGTAGGTTGAAAGTTTTAGGCTAAGAAATGACTCTTGGAAGCACCTTAGCCCTGTTCATCCTTCACTGTTTCATGTTTTCTTCTGCTGAAGTATTTTAGAGTCTTTAATCTCTCTCTTTAATATTCATGCTTTTTTATTTCCTTAATAGTTTGAAAAGTTGGTTTCAACATGATTTATGGTTCTCCCTTCTTGTCTGTTTCCACTTAAAAACTATTATTAAAGTCTCCCTTTGAAGTTCTTTGCTTACAATGAATCAAAGAGGTCTGTTTCGATCTTGCCCTTTGTCCTCACTTAAACAGTTGGCTTAAAGTTCTTTTATAGTTGTGTTCATAGATGCGTTATGTGTTCCCTCTTCTATGACTGCAATTATCAGTGAATCTTTTATGTTTTCTAAGTCATTTGAAATAAAATATTTGAGGAAATAGGGTGTTCCCCAAATCTTAGATTTCGTTTTAAAAGTTGTTTTGAAATCATTATTTTCTTAAAGGTGTGATTTGTAGAATTTATGATTAGCCCTATCTATCAAAGAACTCTTTATTGTTCAAATTATGCTTTCAAATTCCCTTTGTTGAGAATTAAACCTCTCTTTCCAAATCATTAATGTTCATCTCATTCCAAAAACAAAAGGATCTTGTGGCCAAGTTAGATTTTCCCTTTGATATCCCATATCCATTGATGAGTTTGTTATGACCTCTTCTTGACTCCATTTCCTAATGAACCAAATATTTTTATGTCCTATATATCTTTCTTAGTCCTTTCATGTTCTGCGGTATCATTCCAACCAAACAAAAAAACAAACACCTGCACTTAATAACTAGTCTAAAACCAATACTCAAAGCACAGAAGATAAACCTTTGCAAAAAAACTTTTGAGAGATCCCTCTCTGAGAACAGGAGGACTAGATCCTGTAACTCTAAAGATTGGTTCTGATGTTGACTTGTCTTTTGATTTTCCAAACTATCAAAACACGGGACACCAACATAATGGAGATCACGGTGGGACACTGAGTAAAATCTTCAAAACAAAACACTGACTGACTAAGTATAACATAAGTAACCTCCCTCAAGCACTACCTGACAAATGGTAATCATGATAGGTCTTAATTGAATCAGTGACAAACTAAGTAACCCTTGGGATTCTCATTAAACCTTATCAAACCTTGAAGGAAGCAGTTACCAAGCCATAAGAGTGAACTCTGTATGTTTTGGCACCCTAGCTAAGTGTTAAGTCAGATTTAGGACACTCTCATAACCTGTAAGATCATAAAAACTCAGAAAAACCCAAAACATTTCAGTTTGGCTTCATAATAAGCATGGTGGTGGAACCATCCAATATCTTACCTTTGTAAAAAACTAAAAGTTTCCACCTGGCAACTCCACTAGCCCCAGTAGGCCTATTACACGTCTAGGTTCCAAAATCTCTTTAAGACTGTGTTAACCAGCCTTGAAGAAAGTTTAGAAGCTTGATCCCATTCTAGACAAAACATCTTGAGAGGTGAAGCTTCCAAAAACGGTCCCTGAAAATCTCAACCTCTCTCATTTTTGAAAATCAGTCTGGCTTCACATAGGATCAACACTAGATCCCATCCAGACCCAAATCCTCCTTTAATAGTTGACAATCCTAAGAGAATTCTGTGGCAGACTTCAGACTCTAGAAAATCAACTTCTAATAGGAGCCTCTTAAGAACAAAATCTTCCCCTGAAAACTTTTTTGTGTTGGAGGATTCACACTTTGATTTACATCATACAAAGAACATCTTTAGAACTAGATCTCAAGGTGACTTCAATCAAGCTGATCTTAACATTGCAGATTTTCAACAAAGCTTAAGTAGAGAAGCCTCACCTTCTACTCCTCCTGACTTCCAACTTCTTCACCACTTTAGTCTTTTGCATAACAAGTCTGCTCAAAATTAGTTTGCTGGCCCAAGTACTTATTCCACTCCAATTCATACTACCACTGTGCAAAACACTCCTATTTAGCCCACTTTCACTACTGTAAATCCACCTCTGGTAAATCCACCCTTATTTCCAGCCATGGAAACATGGTATGCCCCATTAGTGTTACCACAACCTCTACTTCCCCTACCAAATGATTACCAATAAAAAATTCCTCATTTCACTGGAAAAGAGTCTACAATAGTCAACAACATGTAGATAGGATGGAAGATGCATTTGATTACATGGAGATAGAAGAAGAAACTGTGAAGATGAGGATCTTCACTCAAATTTTAGGAGGAGATGTAAATAAATGGTTTAAAAACTTACCTCCTAACAGCATAAATGATCTCCCTGCCTGCATCAAACATTCATCAACAAATGGGAACTCAAAAAGAATCCTCTCCAAATACTAGCAGAGTATAGCAGCCTCAAGAGAAATCAAGGAGAGCGTATTCCTGACTACTCCACTAGGTTTAATACCATTTACAATGCTCTTCCACCTCACATGAAACCTCCTCAAGTCATGGCCTTAGTAAGATATCCTGAAGGCCTTGATGTTACATGATGTATCAGTTAAGGGAGAGGGATTACTTGACCTTAGAAGACATGCAGAAAGGAGCTGTGAGCGTAGAAGCAAACATAATTGAGAAAAGAAATAGGTTGAGATCAGAGAAGAGGGTAACTTATAAAGATGACACTACGCCCTCCACATCTAGCTCAAAGATAGAACAGATGTTGGAAGAGATCATGAAAAGGATGAGCTTACTTGAGAGAACACAGCCAAGAGACAATCAAAACAACTCCCAAAACAGAAATAGAAATCAGAATTATAGAAGGGACAACAATCAAGATAAGCAAAAAGAAAGTGACCAACAGATTAGACCTCCCTTTCAACAGAACTATGTAGATCAATATGAAGAAGATAGGGAGCTGGAAAGGTTGGAAGAATCTCATGTAAACTTGATTAGATCGGACAGTGGGGATGATGTTTTCCTCACCGAGGAAGAACAATATTTCTTCTCTTATGATCAAAATACAAACACCTATGAAGACTATAATGACTATAGATTGGGTTTTGAAAATGCAATCATGGAGGTACACAAACAATATGATCTTAGGAGCAAGGGAAACATAGATAATTCAAAGGATAAGAACACTAGCACTGTTGTCAAGAAAAACGCAGAAAACCGGCCCAAAAAGACAATAGAGAAAACCAACATTTCGGCTAAAAAACCAAACTTAAACAAAGATAAAGGTGTCCAGCCAAATGTTGAATAGAGTACCCCTAGCACTTCAGCTATTGGTCCTAATAAAACTGTCCCAATTACCAGTCCACACAAGGCTCATCAAATCAAATTTGTTGAAAAGAATTCAATTGAAAAAACAGACGTAAATACAAACAAGTCAATTATTCCTTTCAGCCTTGAGGGAGAGATTGCTAAGATAAAAATTACCATCCCCCTAGCTGAACTAGTAACCCAAGAGGTGTATAAAAACCAAGTTTTGAAAGCTTTGAACTTAGGAAGTGATACAAACACTTTAAACTTGACAGATGACAAACCTGAGTTGCTGTTTGGTCCAGAAGTTGAAGGAAAATATCAAGAAGGGGTTGTCCCTCCCTTCTATTTTAGCTTGAACATACATGAGAAAATTTTACACACTGCCATGTTAGATTCGGGAGCTTCACACAATCTAATGCCCAAGGTGGTAGTGGAAATCTTAGGCTTAGAAATTACTAAACCATATAAAGATTTGTATTCCTTTGACTCAAGCAGAGTCAAATTTTTGGGTTTAGTCAAATATTTATGTGTTAATTTAGCTCAAATCCCTGCTAAGAGTCTAGTAATGGATATAGTTGTAGCTGACATTCCCCCTAAGTATGACATGCTCTTATCAAGATCTTGGGGAGCCAAACTTCAGGGAGCTCTTCAAATGGACATGTCTTATGCCACCATCCCCGTTTTCAATCAAAACAGAAGACGATATAGGGAATCCCACATGAAGTACATAGTGAGAAACATAGACAAACCAAACAAATCTCCAATATATTCTATTCCGTCAACTTTAGATTCCTTTATCTTATGTAACGAAGATGAAACTACTCAACAAGATAAAGAAAACATGGACCCAATCAGTTCACCAGAACAATCCAATCCTCCCCTCAATCAAATTCAAAACATTACCAATCAACAGCAACAAGAAAATGAAAATAGGAATGACATACTTTGGACAATAAACTTTGATGGATCTTGTAATAAAAAAAGTGCAGGAGCAAGTGTGTGGATTAAAAATACAAATCAGAGTTTTTCATATAAATTGGATTTCCCATGCACTAACAATATTGATGAGTATGAAGCACTTCTCCTAGGCTTACAACTGCTTAAGCAGTTAGAAGCCCAGAGGATATCAATCTTAGGAGATTCTGAACTTATCATAAAACAAATCAAAGGAGAATACTTGACCAGAAATCCGAGGCTTAGGGAATATCGGAACACTGCCCTCGATTTATTGAAAACCTTTGAACGATACGAACTTGTTTTCATTCCTAGAGTGTTTAATCATTTAGCAAATGAACTCGCTTTCAATGCCATTAACTATCAAAAGCCTGAGATAAATGAACATCTTAGTGTAAAGGTAAAACGTAGGCCTACAGTGCCTGATAACGAAGATCACTGGCAAGTGTTTGATTCTGACCAACATATAGAAAATTTCTTAAAGTCAGAAAACGATTTCACCATACCAACATCAGAATCTAGCCATAATGAAAATTGTCCATATATCGAAGAAAACCTAGAAGCTGAAATAACACACTTTGCTGATATAAATCATTATGATAATCCGTTTGAAGCAGATTTAATTGAAAACATGGACCAAAAAGACCTGGAAGTTTTAGAATGTAAAAACGGTTCAATTCCAAGAGGTCTCCAATGATGTCTCCAAGAGGTCTCTCACCTTTGGAACAACTTTTCAACTTTAATGATGTATCCAAATAACCAAAAATGGAGCCTGTAGAAAAAAACATAGAAGAACACAACATAGGCTCCCTAACAGAACCCAAGATGATCAAATTGTCCAAGACTCTTCCAACTCACATAAAATCTCAATACATTGATCTGTTTAAGGAGTTTAAAGATATTTTTGCCTAGGCATACACAGATTTAAAGTCTTACAATACCAACATCATTCAGCACAAGATTCCCCTGAAGGAAAATCAAAATCCCTTCAAACAAAAACTAAGGAGAATAAACCAACTTTTATTACCTTTAGTTAGAGCCGAAATTGAAAAGATGCATGATGCTGGCATTATAGTACCAATTAGATTTTTAGAATGGCTATCAAACTTAGTTTCTGTTAGGAAAAATACAGGGGAGATCAGACTCTGTATTGACTTCAGAAACTTAAACAGAGCATCCCTAAAGGAAAACTACCCATTGCCCAAGATGGATCATATACTTCAGAGGGTAGTTGGGTCAAAATGGATATCACTCTTAGATGGGTTCTCGGGTTACAACCAGGTGTTAGTGCTCCCAAGTGATCAAATCAAAACTGTTTTTACCACACCGTGGGACACCTTTATGTATGTAAAAATGCCTTTCGGATTAATGAATGCAGGGGCCACCTTCCAAACGGCCATGGACATAGCCTTTTTTGAATATATTGGCTATTTCATAATTATTTACCTTGATGACATAACTATTTTTTCAAAAGCTGATGAAGAACATTTGACTCACTTAAGAAAATTTTTTGAGAAGTGTAGGAAGTTTGGCTTGTCATTGAATCCCAAGACGACACTCTTCGGTCTCCAAGAAGGTAAACTTCTTGGTGACATAATTTCAAAAGAAGGAATCAAAATACACCCTACAAGGATAGATGGCATATTGCAAATTAGCCATCCAAGAAGCCTCAAAGAATTACAATCTTTCATTGGAAAGATTAATTTTTTGAGAAGGTTTATCCCCAACCTTGCTGAGCTATTAAAAAAAATTACAAACATGCTTAAGAAAGATGTGTGTATAAAATGGAATTTACCAGCTAAACAATCATTCGAACTGGTCAAACAAGCTCTTACCCAAACACTAGTCCTGATTAGTCCATATTTTACCATAGACTTTTACATCTTTTCTTTTGCATATGAAAATACAATAGCCACAATTTTACTTCAAAAGAATGATTTGGGGAAAGAAAAACCAATATCTTTCTTTATTAGGGCCTTAAGAGATGCTCCTCTCAAATATAATATCATGGAGAAGCAAACCTTAGCATTAGTGAAAGCATTAAAAGACTTTAGGGTCTATATTTTACACTCTCACATAATTTCTTTTGTTCCACATACTGTTGTCAAGGACATTCTAAGTCAATATCTTGATGGTAAAAGGGGAAAATGGATTGAAACTATTCTTGAATATGACTTAGAGATCAAGCCCACCAAAATAGTTAAAGGGCAAGGATTAGAAAAACTTATGGCTGAGTCTAACTTCCAAGCACTAGACATGAATATGGTAGATGTGTTGGAAGAAATAGAAGAATCTAATGCTCCTTTTATTGAAGAAACATTTCTAAATTATCCTTGGTATGCTGACATTATTTATGTGCTTTTATATTTAAATGCCCCTTCTTCTTTATCTAAAACTAAAGCTAGATTCTTGAAACAAAAGGCTTTCAGTTTTTTCATCTTGGATGGAGTATTATATTGGAAAAATGATGTTGGAATTTTTCTTAAATGTTTACTTGAAGATGATGCAGGAAAAATCATGCATGAGTTGCATGACGGAGAATGTGGAGGCCACCTCTACTGGAAGGCCACAACAAACAAAATTCTTAGATCTGGTTACGATTGGCCTACCCTTTTCCCAGAAACTCAAAATTTGGTCATGTCTTGCCATAAGTGTCAAATCTTTGATGGAAAAAGAAAACTCCTTCCCTTACCCTTACATCCCATCAGAGTTGAGGGACCTTTTCAACAATGGGGTTTAGACTTCATTGGGGAAATTCACCCATACTCCTCAGCTCAACATAAGTGGATCCTCACAGCCATTGACTTCTTTACCAAGTGGATAGAAGCTATACCCTCCAGAAATGCTAATGACTCTCTCATTATCAAGTTCCTTGAAACAAATATCCTATCCAGATTTGGTTGTCCCAGAAAAATCATAACAAACAATGCTGCTGATTTTAAATCTAAGAAGATGGTTGATTTCTTTTACAAACACCACATAACCTTGGGCCATTCCACTGCTTATTATCCCCAAGGAAATGGATTAGCTGAATCTTCCAACAAGAGCCTCATCAATATCATTAAAAAATTGTTGGAACAAAATCAGAAATCATGGCACAGTAAGCTGGTTCATGCCTTGTGGGCTGATAGGTTAACTACAAAGAAATCAATAAATATGTCCCCCTATTAGTTATTTTATGGCATGGATGCAATTTTTCCTACCTCATTGGGAGTTCCAGTCATGAAACTCCTTCAAGAAGTGCAGATTGAAGAGAATGATATGCAGAGAAGAATCAACTAAACAATCCATTTACAGCAGACCAGAGAGGAAGTCTATGAAGGAACACAGTTAGTCCAAGAAAATATGAAGAAGCTATTTGAGAAGAGGATTAAGGCAAACAATTTCCAAGTTGGAAATGTTGTTCTTAAATGGGATTCAAGAAGAGAAGAGAAGGGAAAACATGGCAAGTTTGAGAACTTGTGGAAAGGGCCATATATTATCCATGCTGAGAGGGGTCACAATGCATTTTTTTTGAAAGAATTGAATGGAGAAGATCTGTATGGAGGTCCTGTCAATGGCAGGATGCTCAAACATTACTTCTGCCAAGAATCTTAAGTTTCAAAGCATTTTATTTTTCATTATAAATATCATAGTCTAACCATTGCATTCAAAGTTAGAAAAATCAAAAATACAAAAACAAAGAAAGAAAGAAAAGAGGGCAGATTGTAAAAAAAATAAAGGTATGGCCCCATACCAAAAAAGAGAGAAACAAATCTGAAAGTGTGCAAGCTTAAATGCCACTCCTGAAGAACACACTTCTAGTTAGTCAAACAGCCTAATCTTGACTAACTAGTTTTAAATTTTCTGCTGATAGGATAGTGAATTCGATTTGCCAAACTGTTTAATCTTGGCTTATCAGTAGATATATTAGGATAGAAATAAAAGGTTCAAACATACTCAAAATCTGAACCTAATATTTAAAAAAGAGAATGACTCAAATCTGTTTTGTTTTCTGAGTCAAAAAGGATAAAAAATCTGGTTCTAAATTAGCTCAAAATCTGAATGAGATGGCAAAGGAGAAACAACTCAAATAAAGTCAAAACAAAGCTGTAAAAAGATGAAGGAAGTGCTTTGAATTTTCAGATCTTAAGCCTTCATCATTTTGATTGAATTTTCTGCAAATAATAAATCTATGTGCATCTTGTTTTTATGCCATAGATCAGCATCAAGTTAGACTGTTCAATCCTGACTTGTATGCTTTTTAATTTCTGCTTTAGCAATTAGAGAATAAACATCTATTAGACTATTTAATCCTAACAGATTAGTAGATTAGGTAGAGAAGAATATGGGCTCGACTGCTTAATATGAGTCCATGGAGAAATAAGCAGTAGAACTAGATTATATTTTTTGCTTTCAAAAAGAATAAAATGTTGTAAGAGAGTTTATCAATCCAAGTGCACTCTAAGAAGAAAAAATGTTAGATCAGTAGGATTGGGTAGGTAGAAAGCTTGTTGATCAAAGAACCATTTTTTTTATTGCTACTAATATGTTTTCAGAGTAATATCATCCCAACAGAAGAAGGGTAGCTCAACTAATCAGGCACAGGTCAGCCTCCCAGAGAATGCAAAGTCTGAAGTTCTTGATGCCTTCAAGAAGGCACCATCCCCAAGTGGAGCCACTGTTAGCCACCTATAAATTTGTTATACCAAAAGGTGGCTAAATCATTTTTGGAGCCTTCAAGGAACATATTTTATTGCAAGAAGTGTTGTCTCTTGAAGACTCTTGAAGGCTTCATGCCTCTGTCCGAATCTTCACTACTATCCCCATTTCAATACTTAGAAATTCTGCTAAAAATTCCAAGAGAAAGACTGCTGCAAAGACCCTTTTCCTCCTTCCACCACAAAACTAACCTTCACTTCTTTACCTCTTTCTTACATAAATCCTTTGTTTTTTCATAAGTTTCCTTCTTCCATTCATGAAAATCCACTTTGTAAGGTTTAAAACCCACTTTTTAGCCTTACCAAAACCCTCGAATCCCTTTAAAAAACATTGAAAATCATAAAAAATACATGTTTTTGCATAAGGCTTTAGCCCCTTTGGCTAAAACCCCCTAACCACTTCCCCACATGTGCCCTTGCCATAAAAACCAAACGCTGAACCCATATAGCGCTTATCACATCAGAAACTTTCGATGGTGCGTAAGTCCTGTGTTCCTTTTAAATCCTGATGTGATCAACTCTTTTATATAAACCTTTCCCGATCACCTTTTTCTTTTGTAAAAGACGAAAACCCATTTATCCAAAGTTTGTTTTAAAAATACCAAATCATGTGTTAAATATCAAATGGGTAGATTGAAAGACTAATTGCGCAATCGCAATCGGAGAAAATTTAATGGGTAGATTCAAAGACCGGGCTCGTAGTTCCGATTGCGATTAGGCCCTTTGTTTTATATACGCGCCAGGCATATAACATTTCATAAAGTCCAAAGGCCCCGCAGTCAGGCGCCTATCCACGTTATATATTTATCCCGCCCGATCCATAAAAACCTTTGTTTTATTTAAAACTTTGGGTTTTATACATTAAAAAAAAGGTTTTTTTCCCCGGTTCATCCCCACCGTTGATTGTTGACCGATCAAACAACCGACGCTCAATCACATCGCATTTCTTAAATCGCTGCGTTATATTTCATCCCTCGATCGGTCAGTCCCCCGATTCATTCTCCACTGTTGATCTCGTCCTTAGATCAACGGCCATCGCTTAATCGCCTCGGCCCTTCCGATCGTGCAATCGTATCGGAGTTTTTCATCGCACCCATTTTTTCCTCCCGCCAATTGCGATCCCTCGATTAGATCTGTACCGTTCACGTGTCCAGATCCAACGGCCACACTCCTCCCCGCAGCCTTCTAAGCAGTTTAACCCAAAAATGCAGGAATTCTTAATAAGTTTGTGTTTTCGTAGGTGTTTCAATGGTTTTTTCATTATAAATGAAGAAAAGCCGAGGGCTGAGAATGACGATTATCATGCCCTCGATTTATTAAAGAGAAGCCATCCACGAGTTGTTTCTCTATGTTTCATCAAAGCTTCATGGGCATTGATGCCGTGAAGGGACCTGCGCAGCTTGCACATCGACAAGACACTGTGATTTAAATCACATCTAAAAGAGTATCAGTTCTTGAAGACAGAGCACAACAAAATGAAGATTGAAGACAAAATTGTGGGGATCACGGCTAAGAATGATTATCAAAAGCCTAATCCCCCCAAATTAAACAGAGTTAAAGGGAAATCACAAATGTTTAACAAACAGAAAGGCCTCCACTGCCACTTTTGAGGAAAATTTATTCCTCTCGGCTACCACAGGCCCACCTGTTGCCTCAAAGCATTCAAACAGAGGATGAACTTATTGAAGAAAATCATATATTCGCCTCCAGCACAGTCAAGGAGTTACTTCTGCAAGGAAATAAATGCAGAAATATCTACAGAGTTACTCCAAACATTACACATAGCCTAAAATTCAATAAAGCTCCCACCGAGCTTTGATATTAATTGTAAAATAGTTAATACAGTGAAACACCTGTAAACTTTTTCATCGAGCCCCTCAAAAGGCCAAGAAGTCTTGAATCTGTATTAATTTCCTTGAGAAATCTTTTATCAGATCTCACCTCCTCATCCCTCTATAAATACTTCTATAGAAGATGAGAACCTGTGGGTTGTTGTTTGATCACCAGTTGTAATACTGAAAGTCTCTGAAATAAATACATAGTGCATTGAAGTTGAAGAAGAAACTGAAGTCTTGGAAACCTTGATGATGTTGTTGCATGCTTGTTCCTGAGAAGGCTCTATCATTGGATCCATGAGCTTGGATGTTGGTGAAGTATTCTGAACTGTTTTATGTTTTCCCCTGTTTTCATTATGTTCCATAATTTCTCACTACAGTAGGTTGAAAGTTTTAGGCTAAGAAATGACTCTTGGAAGCACCTTAGGCCTGTTCATCCTTCACCGTTTCATGTTTTCTTCTGTTGAAGTATTTTAGAGTGTTTAATCTCTCTCTTTAATCTTCTTGCTTGTTTATTTCCTTAATAGTTCGAAAATTTGGTTTCAACATGATTTATGGTTCTCCCTACTTGTCGGATGCCACTTAAAAATTGTTATTGAAGTCTCCCTTTGAAGTTCTTTGCTTACAGTGAATCAAAGAGGTCTGTTTCGATCTTTCCCTTTGTCCTCACTTAAACAGTTGGCTTAAAGGTCTTTTATAGTTGTTATCATAGATGCGTTAGGTGTTCCCTCTTCTATGACTGAAATTATCAGTGAATCTTTTATGTTTTCTAAGTCATTTGAAATAAAATCTTTGAGGAAATAAGGTGTTCCCCGAATCTTATATTTCATTTTAAAAGTTGTTTTGAAATCATTATTTGCTTAAAGGTGTAATTTTTAGAATTTATGGTTAGCCCTGTCTATCAAAGAACTCTTTATTGTTCAAATTATGCTTTCAAATTCCCTTTGTTGAGAATTAAACCTCTCTTTCCAAATCATTAATGTTCATCTCATTCCAAAAACAAAAGGATCCCATGGCCAAGTTAGATTTTCCCTTTGATATCCCATATCCATTGATGAGTTTGTTATGACCTCTTCTTGACTCCATTTCCCAATGAACTAGACATTTTTCTGTCCTATATATCTGTCTTATTCCTTTCATGTTCTGCGGTATCATTCCAACTAAACAAACAAACAAACACCTGCACTTAATAACTACTCTAAAACCAATACTCAAAGCACACAAGATAAACCTTTGCAAACAAAATTTTGAGAGATCCCTCTCTGAGAACAGGAGGGCTAGATCCTGTAACTCTAAAGATTGGTTCTGATGTTTCCTTGTCTTTTGATTTGCCAAAATATCAAAACACGGGACACCAACACCTAGAATCTAGAAAATCATTCTTCTCCGGCTCCCACTGGATGGACGCTCCAACGCTCGAGATTCTTCAGTAGTAAACTGAAAAAATGCCCCAACACCCAATGGCTACAACTCACCATAGCACCACCCTACCACCCTAAATTTTTCATAGGCTTGAACCTGTTGGTGACTTCATGCACTAGCCTAGCACCACCCCACCACCCTACCACCCTATAGAATAATAAAATAATAATGGACTCTCGTACCAGGGAAAATGGTCCACTTTACAATGATATCGAATGATGTAGAAGAATAAGACATGCTAGACCATAACCCCAACTATGACACAAATACCTAACGATGATCCTAAACCTCCCAATGCTGCCTCTTCAATTCTTGGAAGATAGAAACTTGTACAAATTTTACAATGATGCTTTTACAATGACTTAGTACAATGATACCTTTACAATGACTGTATGCAGTGCTGCCCATGTGAAGACTTCATTTGGTGAACTTCTTCTTGTTGTTCTGCACCTTGATTGCTTCTCTTGTCATGCTACCCTTTCTCACTTTTCAGAACATTAGATCATGCATTGAGTATTATCTTGATGAATATATAATACTTGCAAAAAGTCTTCAAGGAAATACCTATGATATGATCATAGCAAAACTTACCTTTTCCTGCAGAGCATATGTTAGTGCTAAACAAATTAGAATACAAAGAACCTAATGCAATTAATAGATCAACATGCATATACAGAATTTACTTACCTAGAGCTTACCTCTATTACACCTTGCTTTGCTTTGTTGCCCTAGTAAGTCTGGTCCTTTGCAGCCCTTGACAACACATGATCTAGATTTTTCTTGCCTTCTAGGCGCTCATATTTAATCTAGTGTATCTCTATTATTTCATATCCCCAACATGTGATTTTCGGTCCTGTAGTAGTCCTCCAATTTTTCTTTCCAATGCCACAGCTCAAACCCAATTTTTATTCTTCAAGAAAAAGTTATGTTCAGTCTCTCACAATGACCTAATTATGGATCGGTTCAGTAGAATGAAGTATATTGCGTGCCACATGTCACAGTTTCCTAATTCGGCTCTAAAATTGATACAAAGAAAACTACAATCTATACACTGTCCTCCACCTTTTATAAAATTTCAATCTGATACTCAGAGAGAGATTTATGACGATTTTCCCAAGGTCACATCTTTGAGATGAAGTTCAGGAGCCTACAAAAAACCTAACTTCCACAGATCATATCTCCGAAAATTTTGCACACCATGATCTGAACGTTTTACACAAGTGGCCTTAGGATTTTGGCTTCACCTCATAAAAATTTCAGCTTTTGAAACATCGTAAAAAAAAAATCATAGTAAAAATTCCACAATGACCTATTTCAAGTAACGAAATCCCTACATGACGAGGATATGAGGATCACTGTAATGTTCCCAATTTTTGCAGCTAATGGGAACATTGCATTTTAATTTCAGTTTGCTTTATCCATGAATAAAAGTATGTGAAGGAGGTTTATTAAAATCCTAAGTTAAGAATAAATACATGCCCAATGTGAAAGGAGACAAATATGGGCTATTATATTTACCACCCCTAAGTGTGAAAAGGGGAAATTCATTTGCATGGGTCAACTTGGCCCCACATACAACACAGTTTGGAGGGAAGCTTATCCATCAAGCACAACGTACTTCTAGAAGAGGATCACATGTGTGAAAGAGGATAAGTTGAAGAAGATGGTTTAGGGTTTTGGCAAGCCCTCATGTTGTAAATAGAAGGAGAGGTAGCAAGTAAAGGTTGTTGAAGAATTTTGAGAAGTTGCTGCAGCAACTCTATTCTCTTAGCTGTTTAGCCTAAGGGAAGAGGATTTCCTGTTTAGGAATCCTCTCTCGCTCCAGGGAGTAGCTCTTTGGAGGAGATTGGGATGTATCTCTCCACTATTTGGCATTATGGCCAAGCTTCATCTTTATAGCAGCGTTGGTACTGTTGAGGGTTTTGCAGCTGCTTGTGAGTGCAGTAAGTGGGAGAACTAGATCTGTAAGATCTAGTTGTTTAGAGGAGAATTCTCTCAGGGAGGGTGTCTTGTGACCACCCGGAAGAGGATCTTACTCTCATTGTACTTTCAGATCTGTAATTTCTATTTTTTGTATCAGTACATTCCAGCTACTGTGCAGTCTCTTCCATATACTGTGTTATTTTCATGTACATGCTTCAATGTGTCTAGATTTCTCATTGTACTTGCTCTCTGGTGATTGAGGCTTGCCTCTCCCTTTGCGATTTGTAAAGTAGCTTGTTGATATATTCATGTTAAGATCTGATATGTAATGTAATTAAAGCCATCTTTAAAAATCTATGATGTTTTCTGCAGTTCAGTGTACTAAAAGCTAGATCTACAAATTGTTATGCATTATTTTGCTAAAATCCCAAGGGGATCTTGTTGAGAAGGCTTAGTAGTTTCCAAATCTAGTATGGATCTAAGTTTTCAGATATTTATTAGTTTTAAATCTGATTTTTAACCTACAACAGCTGAAGCTCCTCATATAAAATGCTGTCAAGTCTTTCTACAGCTTTTCCATGTCTTTCTGCCATTATTTCTGAAGGATTCTTGCTCTTGCTTAAAGTAAATCCCATGCTTCTACAAATTAACTTCATTATAGATCTAATTTCTTGCTGCCATACTGTAACATGAGTCTAATGGCTGTTTTCCAGTGTCTTCTAGCAGAAACTGTGCAATTGCAGAAGGAGGGTTTCTCCATTAACCAACTCTCTCCTTTAGCTGATTTTCAGCTAGTGTTGTTTGTGGGAGATCTGTTTAAGCCCTCTAAACTCATTTATTTTTGCTGAAACTTTGCATGGAGGTCCCACACAGCCTAAAATAAGGGAACCCAACTCTTTTCTATGTTATTTTAATATTGGCTTGCTTATACAGCGTCCTCCTTGAGCCTATTGCAGATTTTCCTCAATGTGGAATTTCCCGCTTCTCACTTGTTTGGTTTTTTCTTCTCTTTAGATTCATTCTTCAGATCTGCAGATCTAAGGTTCCCAAGGGAAGAAAAATATAAGATGATTTTTTCATTCCCACACTTGCTTTGTTTCATCAGTCTTCTATAGACAGAGTCTAGAACGGGCCAAGAAGCCTCTGGTTTTCATCCTCTCCTTAGAGGTGATATAACCAGTAAGTGCCCTACTATTCTATCTCTGGTTTAGAAGTTTTTGGTGTCATTTCCACACTACTGTGATCCCATAGAGGAATATCTCAAGATATTCCCTACTGAGCCTATTTTTCTCCATTTGGGACATTACAGTGGTATCAGAGCATGATCTCTGGCACAGCCTGTGAGATCAAGCTACCAGTGAATCAAAGAGTAGAAGAAGAGATCATTTGATGCAGAAGATGAGATTATCCTCATCACTTTTCAGATCTAAGAATAGCCTCTCCCAAGAGGTCAATCAGGAGAGAGAAAGAAGAAGCACCGAGACTCCTAAAGGGTTTCAAGAAGAAGCAAGTTGCAGTAAGAGCTGCATGAGATTTCAAGAAGAAGAAGGAAGCCCTAGCACTTCGTATCAGCAAAGTAGAAGAACAGAGGATCCAAGATCTCCTCATAGATCCACTATGCCCACTTTCTTTGAAGAAGGTGAGAGGTATAGCAATGAAGAAAATAGATGCAAAGAAACTCCTAAAGGGTTTCAAGATGGAGAGGAAGAGCCATACACTTCTTGTTATCACAAGGCAAAGAGAATGACTAAAGAAGAGATCTCATTGCTTCTTTTTCAAGAATTGAAGGGTATTGAAGAAAATCTTAGGGAGTTTGAAGAGAAGAGGAAAAATAAGAACTATAAAGAGACATCTCCCAAGGAAACAAAGGAGAATGTCAATCTTGTCACTTTAGGCAAGAGATCTCCATTTTCACTATCTGTTGCTAAGGAGCTTGCATCTAGAGAAGAGGCACTTGCATATTTTCAAGGTAGTATTCAGTTCTTATCATATGGGGTCCCATGCATAAATCAGGAGATGCATGAGGAGGAGAAGAAATATTCCAGCGCTGGTATACTTGAAGGGAGGAGGCCATCATCCTTGCTAGCAGTTGGAGACATCATTGATCCGGATGGAGTGTTGGGTATGTCTTATATTCTTTCCGGTGGGTAGTCCGCATCCATGGTTTTGTGCATGGTTTTGCACATGGTATTGGGGCACGATGGTTTTCGACCCCTGGTATTTTTTGTAGATCCGGTCAAGGGAACTACGGTTATGTTATAATCCATGGTTAATGGATTGGGGTTTATGTATGCTTCGGCATGTATATATATGTGTTGTAACACTAAAAGGAATAATGAAAAATCAAGCTGGTTGTCCCGATTTGGGATCCAGGGGAAAATCTCTGTGTTTATCTGTTTTATGTTTTATGCTCTCGCTATTGTTTATTTTCTATTATAAGATTCATGTGTAGATAATTTCTGTTCAGGGTTAAAATCTACATTTGGTATCAGAGCAGTTTCGACTTCAAGGGGACACCTTTGTTGCTGAGGTTTTTTTGCTCGGGCCTGTGGTAGACCCTGTTAAGTGGGAGATCTGCGGGATCGATTCTTGCGGTGAAAGAAGATGGAGAGCAGCGGGAAGATAGAGATCGAGAAATTTAATGGTCATAGTATTGAGTTATGGAAGCTCAAGATGGAGGATCTGTTGGTGGATAAAGATCATTGGATTGCGGTAGATCCAGGTACTAAACCAACGACAATGTCAGATGAAGGCTGGAAGAAACTGGATCAGAAGGCTAAGAGCACAATACGGTTATGTGTATCAGATTCAGTATTGTTGAATGTATCTGGGGAAGCTACGATGAAGACCTTGTGGGACAAGCTAGGGACTTTGTACCAATCTAAGTCTCTGGTGAATAAGTTGTTCCTGTGGAAAAAGTTGTATAACCTGAGGATGAAGGTTGGAGACTTCGTGACAGAGCATCTGAACGCCTTCAATACTGTGGTAAGTCAGTTGTCATCTGTTGATATTAAAATCTCAGATGAAGATAAGTGCATCAGTTTTTTGTGTTCTCTACCAAATTCGTGGGACATTCTGGTTATTGCAATAGGTAGCAATACAACTACCTTGAATTTTGATGACATTGTCTCAGCCTTGTTGTCGGAGGAAATGAGATGGAGAAATATGGAGGGTCAGAATGGAGATGCCTTATCTAGACGAGGAAGGTCCCAGAATAGAAACAAGAATAAGGTTTCAAGTGGGAGATCTAAATCTAGAGGGAGATCTAAATCTCCTAGAATGTTTGTAAAGGTGTGCTGGAAATGCGAAAAGGAAGGGCACTACAAAAAGGACTGCAGATATAAAGCTCCTAACAAAGGAAAGGGACCTAATGATGCTCCTTCTGCAGAGGCAAAAACCACCTCGGATGAAGGTGGGGATGTGTATTTGGCTTCTTCTTCAAATACACATGTAGATCATGATTCATGGTTGATTGAATCAGGTGCATCCTTTCACTTCACTCCCCATAGGGAGTGGTTCTGCGAGTATGAGAAATATGATGGTGGTGATGTCTTCCTAGGGGATGATAGGAAGGCCAGAATCGTCGGACGTGGAAAGGTCAAGTTGAAGCTACAAGGTGGGAGGATTAGAACACTTCCTGGTGTTCTGCATATTCCTGCATTGGCCAGAAATCTGATTTCTGTAAGCAAGATGGATGATGCAGGTGTAAAAACAGTGTTCGAGAAAGATGCCTGCAAGATGGTTCGGGGAGCACTGGTATTAATGCGGGGAGTTCGGACTGGAACTCTGTACAAGATACAAGGTAGCACTGTTATTGATGGGTGTAACAGTTCTATGGTTCCTGAAAGTGGAGCGGAAAGCCTAGCTGTCTCTGGAGAAAAGACCATGCTATGGCATCAAAGGCTTGGACATATTGGAGAGAAGGGCCTTCAGATACTACATAGAAATGGTATGGTAGAAGGTATGTATAATTTCTCTCTGGATTTCGATTTCTGTGAACATTGTGTATATGGGAAGCAGAATCGGGTGAGTTTTCCTTCTGGTGCTAAGAGGGCGAACAAGATATTAGAACTTATGCACAGTGATGTGTTTGGACCTATGTCAGTTCCATCACTGGGAAAGTCTGTGTACTATGTTTCATTCATAGATGACTTCTCAAGGAATACATGGATATATTTCTTGAGGAAGAAATCTAAAGTCTTTGACAAATTTAAAGAATTTAAGGCTCTGGTGGAAAACCAGACAGAGAAGAAGATAAAAGCATTGAGGACAGATAATGGTGGGGAGTTCTGCAAGAAGGAATTTGAAGAGTTCTGTAAGAAGTGTGGTATAGCACGGCAGAAGACTACTCCATACACACCTCAGCAAAATGGAGTTGCAAAAAGAATGAATAGAACACTGATGGAAAGGCAAGAAGAATGCTCAGTGGTACTGGGTTAGGACAAGAATTCTGGGCAGAGGTAGTGGAGACTGCATGTTACTTAGTTAACAAATCACCTTCATCAGCGTTGGAGGATAAGACTCCACATGAGGTATGGACTGGTAAGAAACCCTCTCTTTCACATCTAAGGGCATTTGGATGTGATGCATATGTACATGTTCCAAAGGAGAAAAGGACTAAGTTGGATAATAAATCTGAAAGGTGCATCTTTATTGGGTATAAGGATGGTTTAAAGGGTTACAAGCTTTGGAACCCAGAAACAAGGAAGGTTGTGTACAGCCGAGATGTGGTGTTTAGAGAAGTGAAAGATGTTGTTAAACATGAAGTCCTACCAAAGGAACCCGAGAAGATAGAGTTTGAGCTAAAGGAGGATGAATCAGACTCTACAACAGAAGAAGACTCAGAAGATGAAGAGCCACAAACTCCAGCTTTGAGAAGATCAGTTCGGGAAAGAAGGCAACCAGAAAGGTATAGTCCATCTGCTTTCCGTTCAGGTTTTTCCTTAACTATAACCGATGATGAACCCGTAAAATTTCGTGGAGGTAGTAGATTCAAAAGGATGGAAAACTCTAGAAGGAGGCCATGGTTGATGAAATGGCATCCTTGCACAAAAATGATGCATGGGATCCGTGGAGTTGTCTGGCCGGAAAGGAAGCCCATTGGGAGAAAATGGGTGTTTAAGAAGAAGATGAATGTAGAAGGAAAGGTGGAGAAATACAAAGCTCGGTTGGTAGCGAAAGGTTATTCCCAGGTGTCGGGAATTGATTTTGGTGATATTTTTTCTCCTGTTGCCAAAGTTACTTCTATTAGATTACTTTTATCTATTGGTGCTACATTTGATTTTGAGATAGAACAGATGGATGTGAAGACAACATTTCTTCATTGGGATCTAGAAGAGGAGATCTACATGAAGCAACCTGAAGGCTTTATGGTGAATGGTAAGAAAGAAATGGTATGCAAGTTGAAGAAATCTCTGTATGGGTTAAAACAGTCACCAAGGATGTGGTATCAGAAATTTGATATCTATATACGGGGACTTGGCTTCACTAGAAGCAAGGAGGATCATCATGTTTATTTTAAATTAATTGGTGACCGTGTTATTTATTTGGTCTTGTATGTGGATGATATGTTGTTGATTGGAAATGACAAAGAAATTATCCAAGATTTGAAGACCCAACTATTCTCCAAATTCGACATGAAGGATATGGGTGCTGCAAACTATATTTTTGGCATGGAAATGAAGAGAGATCGGGCAAAGAGGAAGCTCTAGTTAAATCAGAGGAAGTATGTCGAGACTATTTTGCAAAGGTTCAATATGCAGGATAGTAAACCAGTGAATGTTCCTATTCCTGTAGGTGTAAAGCTGTCTGCTGAACAGTTTCCCAAGACACAAGAAGAAGAGGAGTATATGTCCCGTGTTCCATATGCAAGTGCAGTGGGTAGCCTGATGTATGCAATGGTCTGTACTAGACCAGACATTATGTTAGGAATCTGTAATTTTAGCAGATTGGTGAGACTAAAACTGTAGAAGCAACATTATTTCAACCAACTTTGGGATTCTAGGATCTAGCCCTCCTGAATCCGGAGAGGGATCTCTCCAATAAGTGCAAAGATGGATTTTTCTTTGAAATTTGGGGTAATGATATTAGGCTAGTTATGAAGGCCAAGGGTTTTGTTTGTTTTTTGGATGGTTGAGCATGAATATTACTTGAGGGGAAAGTCCTAAGTGCAAAGAGTTTCAAAGGTGAGAAGTTGCAAGTGAATGGAACAATTAGGCTAAAAAGATAGATATAACGTTGGTTTTTAGTCCATTGGGCTATGGAGTCATAACAGGGCTTTAATTGAGCAACAACATCAAGAGTGATCCAAGGGGAAAGTCATCTATATCACAAGATTATTGAGATTAGAGTGATGGAACAGAAAAAATAAAGTGTTGGAGGGGTGGAAACTGATAATAATTTCACAAAGGATTTATAGTCAGTCCAAACAAGAAAAGCCTCTTAAGTAACTATTTAAAACAAACCAAGAACAGGGCTAACCATTGAATTCTTGGGAAAGTTTGTATTAAAGCAGCTTAATTGACAAAAAATCCAGTAATCCACATAATTACCTTCAGAAAGTATGAAAACATATAAGGGAAACAAAGTGTAACTTCAGATCAGATAAGGTAATTTTAAACCTAGTCTGCTTTCAGCCAATACCAAGGGAAACCTTCAGAATCTGCCTTTGGAGAATAGAAGCTAGAAACAGGGCAAACCATCACTTTTCTAGTCTAACTTTAATAAGCAAATAAGGAAAATAACTTTTAAGAACAATGTTTAAAGCACACAGTAGGACGAGGGAATTCCAACATTCCTAACTGCTTAAATTGTGTTAAATCATTCTTAAATAAACAAATTGGAGGAAAACATTGAGATAAATCTTATCAGTGAGAGAAGGGTACTGGTAAACAGTAAATCCTAACTCTATAAATGTTGTTCTTTATCATAGAATAGTGAACAATATGACATACATAGAAGGAAAACAATAACAAAGAAAAGGGGTACTTCACCAATGATATAGAACAGGATCCCAAGAAACAGCGTGTTATTGATGTCAAACCAATTACAGTACTCAGGTCCAATGTTTCAGTTCAACAATCATCTGCACTATTCAGCCTAACTAATCTATCACAAGCAGAGCTCCAAGGGCCAGTGAACACTATTTACAATCAGAAGTTTAAGCTCAAGTGTATTTCAAAGTTCTGCAACCAACCCCTCACTCATCTTCCGCAGTAGTATATATAGAAGAATGAGGAGGTGAGATCTGATAAAATATCTCCAATTTTCAATTAATACAGAATTAATGGCTTCTTGGCCTTTGAGGGGCTCAATGAAGAAACTTTCATACATATCCTCTATATTAAATGATTTACATAAATATTTAAGCTCGGTGGGAACTTTTGTTGACCTTTGAGGCTCTGTGTGATGTCGAGGTTACTCTGCAGATATTGTTTGCATTAATTTCCCTTGTATAAGTAACTCTCTGGCTGCGTTGAGGCGAATATATTCATTTGATCAATAACTCTGGCCTTTGATTAAATACTTCGAGGCACAGGTGGCATCGTGGTGGCCAGAGGGATCAATTTGCCTCAGCTGTGGCGGTGGAGGCTTTCTGTTGATAAAACACTTTAAGATTTTCTTCAAACTGTGCTTAAATTGGGGATTAGGCTTTTGATAAAACATCTTAGACGTAATCCCGACAATAGTTGTCTTCAATCTTCTATTCTAGCAGATTTCTGGTTTTCTGCACTGATACTCTTTTACTGTGCTTGATTCATGGTTTTCTGCTGGTGTGCAAGGTTGCACAGGGGTCGAATGGCATCAATGCCTCGTGAATCATTGATAAAACATGGATTTTAAACCCTGTGATGATTTTTTTTGGTAAATCGAAGGCATGAAGATTGTCATCCTCTGCCTTTGAAATTTCTTCAGTCATGGCGAAAAATCACTTGAAACCCTGCACAATACAAAAAATATTATAAAATCCATGCATATATAGGTTTATTGCTATGGAGGACGTGTGGGGGAAGCGTGGCTGTTGGATGGCATCATCCAACGGTCAAGATTGATCGGGAGAAGTCGTAGAGAAGGCGGAAGATTTGTTTAAATCAAAGTCGTCTATCGCGCAGAGATTGACGGTCGAGAGCGGAAAAGGAGAGTCAAAGAAGAAAATGTTTGACCGGGCGATGAATCAGGGTGATGGAATATGGGCCATCGATCTGCAGATCAGATCGACGGCAGAGATCTATTGAGTGCCGCGCTGTATCCTGGTTAACTGTCGGGCATCTTCAGTGACCGATAGTCGTCGGATGAGCGGCCTCAGATCTGATGACGCGCATCAATATCGTGCTGGGTCCACATCCAAATGTTAACACGTGATGGACGAAGGTTTTGTGAACAGTGCCCAGGCCACATGTCAATCGTTGAATGGAATCGCTGCCAAACGGGAAAAAACCGTCCTTTCCCAAAGGCGGTGCGATGAATACCGTGTGGTTTTTGGAATGGTGAGTAGTTAACGGGGACCACCGAGCTGACAAACTCCACACCATTGATCTTCAAATCAGATCGACGGTGGGGATTGACTGGGGGTTTTTTACCGGCGGAAAAGTTTATAACATAATAAAAATTGAAAAATTCATATAACCAAATGTTTTATATATATTTATAATGCAGCTTGGCGCCCGACTGCGGGGCCGAGGGTTATATGAAGGGTAATATGACCGGGGTTTAAAAAGGAGGGGCTAAAGACTAAAATACATATAAAACATGCATTTCAATGGTTTAGAGGGGTTCCGATAAGGAAAATAAGGAGTCTTTAAACCTTATCAAAGTGTTTTGATGAAGGGGAAAAGGAAAAATCATGAAAATGAGGGATTTTTCATGGGAGATGAAAGGGTTAAAATGAGGTTATTTTTTGAAGAAGGGAAGGGGGAAAAAGGTGCTTGCAACAGTATTCTTCCTTGGGAATCAGCAATATTTTTTAGTATAAGAAAAGGAATAGCAGTGAAGATTTGGACAAAGGAGAGGCATGAGGCCTACAAGAGTCTTCAAGAGCCAACACTTTTTAGCAATAAAATTTGTTCCTTGAAGGCTCAAAAAATTTTAGCCACCTTTTGCTATAACAAATTTTATAGGTGGCTAACACATTGCACATGCAGTGGGAGTATTGAGCAGGTTTATGTCAAACACAGGAAAGGAGCATTGGACAGTAGTGAAGCAAGTTTTCAGATATTTACATGGCACTAGTGATTATGGCTTGTGCTACCAGGGAAGACCAGGATTGGAAATAATGTTGGACATTCGTGGTTTTGTTGATGCAGATTGGGCTGGAGATCTGGACCAAAGAAGATCTACAAGTGGGTATGTGTTTAGCCTATTTGGAGGCACAATCAGTTGGATGAGTAAAAGACAGTCTGTAGTGGCTCTTTCAACTATAGAGGCAGAATACATAGCAGCCACTCATGCAAGCAAGGAAGAAATTTGGTTGCAGATATTGTGTTCAAGTATGGGGTTGGTACAGCAAGCTACAAGGATAGACTGTGATAGCCAAAGTGCAATTTTCTTGGCTAAGAACCCTGCTTATCATTCAAAGACAAAGCACATTGATGTTCAATATCACTTTGTTAGAGATATGGTTGAGGCTAAAACGGTGTTGCTGGTAAAGGTGGACACTTTGAAGAATTTTACAGATGCATTGACAAAGTCTATGAGCACTCAGAAGTTCTCTTGGTGTAGAGAAACAATGGGTGTTGAAGAATTGGGCAAATGACTAAGCTCTCCTGTGGCCCCCTGTGGAAAGAAAACAACAAGTGGGAGAATGTTGGGTATGTGTTATATTCTTTCCACAAAAATGTTTGGTCCTTAATTTCCAGTGGGTAGTCCACATCCACGGTTTTGTGCATGGTTTTGCACATGGTATTGGGGCACAATGGTTTTCAACCCCTTGTATTTTTTGTATATCCGGTCAAGGGAACTATGGTTATGTTCTAATCCAGGGTTAATGGATTGGAGTTTATGTATGCTTCGGCATGTATATATATGTGTTGTAACACTAAAAGGAATAATGAAAAATCAAGTTGGTTGTCCCAATTTGGGATCCAGGGGAAAATCTCTGTGTTTATTTGTTTTATGTTTTATGCTCTCCCTATTGTTTATTTTCTGTTATAAGATTCATGTGTAGATAATTTCTGTTCAGGTTTAAAATCTACATGGAGGAACTCTTGTGTTCTGTCAAGAGGTTCCTACATATCAGTTGATCAAATGTATGCATATGATTTCAGCACATATTATTTCAAGATCTATGGATAGCCAAGGGTTAGATCAAAGTGCTAATTTGAAGCAAAGGTATATCATAGCGTTGTCACTTAGTGGCTGTGACAAAGAGGCTTCATCATTTTTGGAGCATGTTGGATGTTCTGCAGATCCAAAGCTTCACTAGTTTTGGAAGATCATACATGAGAGGAAGGTCTCACTAAGAGATATCAACAAAGATGTATTTAAATATTTCATGAGATGCAAAGTTCTTCAGTGGGTTCAAGGAGATGGTATTCTACAAAAGGAGAATGCCATGATTGTGCAACACATCACTCAACTTTCATATTTGAGTGAGTGGATGAAGATGGTGAGAAAGGGGTCACATGATCACTTGCAGACATATATGAACCAGCAAGCTTGGTTATGCTGGGTGCCCTTGGGAGACTCCTATCACTCTCCAAAGATACCTATTTTTCTGATCTATGCCTTGAAGAATGGTCATGAGATGAATAAGGAGGCATAAAAACGCTGGTTTCTTGGGGGTGAGCATGTTCTCTACCCAAAGATTCTCATTCTCTTATCTCATGCTTGGTACATCATTAGTAGATCATATGAAGACGAAGCATGGATGATGTGATTGTTAGAGGGAGAGTTAGACATCACAAGTTAAATCTTATGTCCATGTATTCACCTATGCTTGAAGTATGTCTCATATGTCCATATGCATTTCTGTTGGAGGTATATTTCATGCATGAAATTTGGCTTGGGAGGAGGAATGATTCCCACATGATGTGGTATGAGGAGCTTGCTTCTACTATGTTGATGAGACATTTTATATGTTCATCATTGTGTTGTTGCTCCAAGATCCACATGTTGATGAGGCAAGAAGGCTGCAAAGTCCTTATTTCTATGGCTGCTTTTGGGTGAGTATGGTTGCTACCCAATAGCTCATTATTTTCTGAATCATGCCTTGAATTTCAATGTTATGTTGCAGCAAGAGAAGGCATGTAAAATTTTGTTTCACTTGAGAAGGTATGGCCACCACATGACAGCTCCTATGTCTATGTGTTTTTCATGATGTGAAACTTGGCATGATCATCTCAATATGTGCATTGATGATGATACTTGGTATTGGGCTGGTGTGACATATCATATGTCTATTAGCATGGCTTGGTTTCATGATGCACATGAGGAGGAAAGAGGGGAGCAAGATCCCTTGTTGCTTTGATGCTTTTGAAGGAGTATGGTGACCACCCCATGACTCATAATTTTCTGGTTCATGCCTTATGTAACAAAGATAACTTGCAGCAAAGAAGGCATGCACATCATCTTTTGGGAAGCATGGCTTGTACATCTTACATGGAGGAGATGGAGGATGGCAGCAAAGGGCCTTGGAATGGTGGTTGATTTTGGGAGAATATGGTTTGACATCTTTTGTTTACCCATATTACTCCTTTCCTTCTTCTTTTGCATAACACTGGAATGATGGATTTTGGGTCCAATAAGGCCAATAGGGCTAATAATGGAGGCATAGAAATGCTTATTCAAGTTCACAAACATGGGATGGAGGAATGTTTTGCATGAAGAAGCTTTTCCTTTTTGGGAGGAGCTACCTTACTTATGTCTCTCATGTGTTTGTGATGGTGTTGGACACCATGTATTTGTCATCTTGTGCTTCATGGTAAGAGGAGCGCATCTAACCTCACAGTTGGAGGTCATCTCATGCATTGGTAGAAGACAAATTTGGAACCAAACATACATAATCTATCGCAGCAAATGGAAGGAGCCTTCCTTATGTGGATGCCATTTGGAGGGGGTAGATGATTTGCATCTACAATAAGAGTTCCTTGAGGGCAAGCAACATTTTTCCGAGGGAGACTGTAATGTTCCCAATTTTTGTAGCTAATGGGAACATTGCATTTTAATTTCAGTTTGCTTTATCCACACTAGAAAATTTGGCGGAAATTCCGACGGCCAATTCGTCGCTATTCCGACACATAGTCGTCGCAAGAGCGACAGTTCGAGGGCGGAAAAAACGTGGTTTGTCATGCCATCGCAGTTCCGACGCACCTAAAAAGTGTCACACTATCGACACTTCTTTCGTCGCTTCCGAACAATCGTCACTCTTCCGACGTCTTACAAACCGTCGCGCTTCCGACGTTCCTAAACGGTCGCACTTTCGACGAAATGTGGTCCGATGTTTTGAACGTCGCTCCTCCGACGTTTGTAAACAGTCGCAATTCCGACGCAGTGTGGTCCGATGTTTTGGACGTCTCTCTTCCGACGTTTGTAAGATGTCGCAATTCCGACGAAATGTGGTCCAACGTTTTTAACGTCGCTCTTCCAACGTTTTGGACGTCGCTCTTCCGACGTTTGTAAGCTGTCGCAATTTCGACGAAATGTGGTCCGACATTTTTATACTGTCGCTCTGTCGACGTTTCTGATTTGTCGCAATTCTGACGTCTACAATGTTTCGGTATACCGACGGCGGGTTCAATTTTTTTTTAAAAAATGAAACTTTAAAAGACGCGAAATGCTATTTTGAATATATTATACGAATTAAAACAGTCCATGAAGTCATTACATTTTCACATCTGAAGATTGGAACCCAAATATCCATCCAGAAAAGTGGAAGTCCCACCCCAGACAATGATAGAAAAATACCCCATGTCACATACAGGGACATGATATAAAACCCAGTAACGGTCCACATGGAGATTATCTACAAATCCGAGAAAGCATCCAAATATGCCCGAGGCATCTATAAGAAAGTGAAATAGCAGTATGTAGAATAGTAAAGCAACAGATAGAGTACCAACGTCCATTGTTCCAAATACAAATTAAAGTGCCCAAAATCCTTGAACAGAGAAAAACGCTAATCATGTGAGGAGTGTGATATGTCCAAAATATAAAAAGACCATCAGACCATATCAATAAACCAGCAACATAGACCAGCATAGCTAGTTTTGAAGGCAGAGTGATAAACATTAATCATTTTTTTCACAAGAGAAAAAACGTTGTTTTGAATATATTATATGAAGTAAAACAGTCCATGAAGTTATTACATTTTCACATCTGAAGATTGGAACCCAAATATCCATCCAGAAAAGTGGAAGTCCCACCCGAGACAGTGATAGAAAATTACCCCATGCCACATACAAGGACTTGATATAAAACCCAGTAACGGTCCACATGGAGATTATCGACAAATCTGAGAAAGCATCCAAATATGCCCGAGGCATCTATAAGAAAGTGAAATAGCAGTATGTAGAATACTAAAACAACAGATAGAGTATTGACGTCCATTGTTCCAAATACAAATTAAAGTACCCAAAATCCTTGAACAGAGAAAAACGCTAATCATGTGAGGAGTGTGATATGTCCAAAATATACAAAGACCATCAGACCATATCAATAAACCAGCAACATAGACCAGCATCGCTAGTTTTGAAGGAAGAGTGATAAACATTAATCATTTTTTTTTTCACAAGAGAAAAAACGATGTTTTCAATATATTGTATGAAGTAAAACAGTCCATGAAGTCATTACATTTTCACATCCTAAGATTGGAACCCAAATATCCATCCAGAAAAGTGGAAGTCCCACCCCAGACAATGATAGAAAAATACCCCATGTCACATACAGCGACTTGATATAAAACCCAGTAACGGTCCACATGGAGATTATCGATAATCTAAGAAAGCATCCAAATATGCCCGAGGCATCTATAAGAAAGTGAAATAGCAGTATGTAGAATAGTAAAGCAACAGATAGAGTACCGACGTCCATTGTTCCAAATACAAATTAAAGTACCCAAAATCCTACAACAGATAAAAATGCTAATCATGTGAGGAGTGTGATATGTCCAAAATATAAAAAGACCATCAGACCATATCAATAAACTAGCAACATAGACCAACATCGCTAGTTTTGAAGGTAGAGTGATAAACATTAATCAAATTTTTTTTTTCACAAGAGATAAAACGTTGTTTTGAATATATTATATGAAGTAAAACAGTCCATGAAGTCATTACATTTTCACATCTGAAGATTGGAACCCAAATATCGATCCAGAAAAGTGGAAGTCCCACCCCAGACAATGATAGAAAAATACGCCATGTCACATACAGCGACTTGATATAAAACCCAGTAACGGTCCACATGGAGATTATCGACAATCTGATAAAGCATCCAAATATGCCCGAGGCATCTATAAGAAAGTGAAATAGAAGTATGTAGAATAGTAAAGCAATAGATAGAGTATGTACCGACGTCCATTGTTCCAAATACAAATTAAAGTACCCAAAATCCTTGAACTGAGAAAAACGCTAATCATGTGAGGAGTGTGATCTGTCCAAAATATAAAAAGACCATCAGACCATATCAATAAACCAGCAACATAGACCAGCATCTCTAGTTTTGAAGGCAGAGTGATAAACGTTAATCATTTTTTTTTCACAAGAGAAAAAACGTTGTTTTGAATATATTATATGAAGTAAAACAGTCCACATGGAGATTATCGACAATCCGAGAAAGCATCCAAATATGCCCGAGGCATCTATAAGAAAGTGAAATAGCAGTATGTAGAACAGTAAAGCAATAGATAGAGTACCGACGTCCATTGTTCCAAATACAAATTAAAGTACCCAAAATCCTTGAACAGATCAAGAAAAATGCTAATCATGTGAGAATTATAAGTAAAGTTAATCTATTAACATTGCGAATAAAATTACACCGAAGTCAAAAACATTGCCTGGCCAGACTCATGGCAAATTTGTCATCAAAAAATCAAAAAATTAAGAAGACTTCCCTCATACGGGGAAACCAGTCTTGAACGTTTAATTTATAGAATTCAAAAATATTACAAAGGTCCAACACAGTAAAATAATCTAAAAGCAGCCCAATTAAGTGGGCCTGCTAAGCAAGAAAAACAAATTAACCAAACTACTCCTCCGGTGGTTCCTCCACGATTCGGCACCATCCTTCGGAAGGTCCAGGATCGCTAGGTGCTACCTCCACATGCATGCCACGGATCCCCTCCTGAAGGCCCGAATGTTGGCCGGCTTTTTCCGAGCTCAGACCCGCCGGACGGGTGCGTTCTTCCTCCGTTTGGGCCTCCTCGCGGAAGACCACAGTGACTAAAGCCATGATTCACGGGCGGTTGAGAGAGAAATTAAAGGAAAATTGCGTAGTGCGCGTCGTGGGAGAAGGTGAACTAGCGGTGGGGAAGCGAGGAGCAGGGGAATCCATACGGTGGCCAGATCCTACAACCCGACCCCGCCCACTCCTAGTATTTGGATATCGACCTGCGTAATAATCACTGGACTGGCCAGAAGTCGACTCTGTTGAGGGGCTGGAGGGAGCCCGCAGGGGTTGACCTCTAGTGCTCCCCCTGCGGCAATGCATCCTATGACGCACGCAAGGCATGGGTGCAGTCTCAGGCGCAGTGGGCACAAGAGGAGACGGAGAAGCAGAATTCCAATTAACAGAGGAAGACAGACAGAGACAGAACCGAGAGAAATGCAGATATGCTGCAAGGTCTAGGCAGCAGTTCAGCTGGCCACTTCTCCTTATTGTCACAGTTAGCAGGCAGTGTAATCCAGCAACCGGCTCGTCTGAAAAACCATAGCTAAAAGCCATTTTCTCGACCCGACTGCAATGCAATCAAAGGATGCCCGTCATAATTAATCTCTGATCATTAATAATGAGAGCCGAAGGCCGGATCATATTGGAGCGTGCGGAATCGCTAAGAGGAGTGGAGGCCGATCTTGAACAGTGTTAAAAATTAATTAATGCGGATTTGATGTGAAAACTTAATTGAAAAGCGTTAAATGTTAATGCGATTGATATGAAATCGCCATATCCATGTCCCATCGCCTTAAACGCCATCGAATGCACCCGCAGCCGGGAGCAGGGCAAGTTTTTATTGAGGACACGTGGCAGAAATTGATTGGAGCGGATCTTTGTTTGGGCCGCTCACGCAGTGGAAATCCGGACCCGAAAAATATTAGGGCGAATTTGATAAGAAATTCGCGTCACAACTCTCCCTCCGTATGCCAGCCCAACTTCGGACCCAAAAAATATTAGGGCGGAATTCATTTGGTTTTCGCGTCACAAAATTGGCCGACATCAGCAGGCTATTTTGGAACGCAAATTTGGTTTGAATTATGGTTTATCGCCGTTTGAAGTCCGGCGGGCTCGACTTAAGAACAATTTTGTTTGATCCCATCTTATAAAATTTGTGTTGGTTTTCTTTGATAATACACATATTTATAATAAATCATGGGAATACCACACTAGTAAACATGTGAAAAAGTTATATAAATTATTGAGAAAAATCATTTTTATGTAAAAATATCCAAATGTGCTTTTGGGAAATAATAATTCGAGTATTTGGTTCATATTGTTTTAAAGGAAGGAGTGAAGTTGGAGCCTCAAAAGATGCAAGCTATTACAAAATGACCTATTCCTAAGAAAATCAAGGTTCTTAGAAGATTTTTTATACTTACATGATATTATTGATCATTTGTTAAGAATTATGCATGCATTTCAAGTCCACTCACATATCTCTTGAAGAAAATATCATTTATATGGAATGATGAGGCTACTTTGGAATTCTCTCTTTCAATGGATGCCATGTCTTCTACACCGACATCGGTTGCACCTACTTTTGGTAAAACATTCATAGTAGAGTGTGAGGCACTAGGACAAGGAATTTCCGTAACATTAACACAATAAGGGATATCATTGGCTTTTAAAAGCAAGGAATTCAAAGAAAATATTTGGTGAAATTCAAGGAATTCACTTTTGTTAATAGGTTTATGTCACATGATGATGCAGGGGCATTAGGCACTAGCCAGCAATGTAGGAGGTTTTGTCCACATTTTATGGCTAGGAGGGTTCGAAAACATTTGAGTTGTAACAGCTAGGTGTTAATACCTCAGCTGACTGTATTACTTAGACTAGTTAGAGTTGTAGGAGTCGAACTGTTTCAGTTAGTTGAATTATTATAATTAGACCTTTTGATTTCTAGAATAGTCCTCTCAGAGGAACCGAAGAGCCATATGTTATGTATATAAATTGTAATTCCTCGGATGAATAAAAGTAGAGAGGGAAGAGGAGAGTAGAGAGGGGATTTCTGCAATAAACCTCTGTGTGTGAAAAATTGTTTCCAGTTAAATGATTTCCAAGCTTAGTTGCCATTGAATTATCTCGAACTGCTAATTTTGAAGAATTGTTTAACTGTGAGGCGATTGGGTACTAATAATTCAATTCTTCTGTCTTTGAATTCCCGTAAATTGTTGGATAACCCTGTGAACTCACTCCACCCGAAGGCGAGCTCTGTGTAGAGAACCAGGATCGTGAAAACTGTTCAAATATAAAAATCCCACTTAATAAAGAGACAAAATTGTTGTGCTTTCGGAACCTGACCCAAGGATTGGACATGAGTTAACAAAAAAAAGGATAGTGGAACCAGACTTGCACCCGTGGTCAAGCCCTCTACCAAAACCACGAGCGGAATCACAAAAGCGGGTTGCCCATATCGCACCGCTTTTGCGGAGTAGGTGGTATTTCCTATTCGCGAGCGATTCCATAGGGAATGCGACACGTGGCGAAGTGACCCCGGAAAACAACCGTTTAACCCACGCCATCGCACGTTAAAGCCCGATGTTGGAAGCCGAGCGAAATTGCCAAGAGTCGTTGATTTGGAGAAGGGCCATCGGACGGTGGTCGCACGTTGAACTTGCCCGGAGGTTAACTAAGGTGTGCGGAGGATAACCAGGTACGATACGAGTGTTTTATTGGTTATTGATATATATAGGTGGGGCCGAAGTATAATGAAATTGTTTAATTAAACGATTGGCAGATAATTAGCATAAGTCTGGAGCGTGATTGTTGTAAGGCTGGGTGGTGAAATATAGAGCCGAAAGTTCATTACAAGTTATTTATTTAAAAAGAAACGTGGAGTATAAATAAAAAGTGTTGAAAGTTAAAAATTGGTTATAAGGATTGGAGATAATATAAAGTCGAGAATATAAATTAAAGTCCAACCATTGTGGATAGTATTTATTTATCAAATTCTACGAATTTGATAAATAAACCTGAAGAAAGAAGAAGTCAATTAAGACTCAGGCTGGAGGAAAAGAACGGGGTACACCAAGGGAAAATGCTGACAGAGCGATTGTAGACACACCAGCTCTCCTTGGGGGTCCAATTTCAGTTTTGTTGCGTCACACGATGATCTCTCTTCTCTGGCATTTACTTGTATTGAAGATCACTATTCTAGGAATAAGGAGTTATTTTCTCCAAAAATAACCCTAGCCAAACATTGACAATGCATCAAGGATATCTTTCTATGCTTCATAAGTACATATGTTCTACTTCTAAATCACGTCTTGGAAGTGGTTGTTTTGCTGGAAATTATTCACCAGTTGGTTTCATACCAAAGTCTTTTTCACATTTTCAGCATCCAATACATGAAAAAGATAATGGTTTAAAACAACATAAATATTTGAAAATTTGCAAGAATTGTCTGGCACATTTTGAATATGAATTTTGAAGTCAAGTTCATGATGATGTATAGGATCAAGTGTCATTTTGAATACCAAATGTTTCACATGAAACTTCTCAACATGCTACCCTGCATTAAGGATTAAATGACAATATTGCATCAACTATTTCCATAATAAAAGTGCACCTCGGCCATAAGACTAAACAACTACAAATGTTGTAGATCTAACAAGACCACACAATCAAATGTATTCCACAAGGCCAATACTATATGAAAAATGAAAATGAGTTTGCAACCAAAAATACCTTAGGCAACTAATTCAATTAGATACACCAAACCATCAGCAAAAAGGAAAACCAGCCTACTCAAAAGGCAAGCGTTTACCTCCTTTGACAAAATTTTGAGTTCCGAAACAAAGGCCTTTATTGTCTTGTCAATGCCCCTAGTAATTTGAATGGGGTTTGCACCTGCTGCAACAACCTAAACAAAAAGGTTTCATTTCAAATTATTTTCCACAAATTCAAGATACAACCATTGTCAGTTTTGTATTTCCTAACAAGCTCATAAATTTTGACAAAAGAACCAAAATTTTTTAATACCTGATAGCAATTTTTTCACTCAAAACTATCTTAGACTCAATAAGCCCAACCCAAAACTAAAAAACCAAACACCATAAGACCCTACAAAAATGAATAGATGATCTTAATCCAGTACTATCAACAAAAAGTTACCTTTACACCCTCACTTATTAAACCCCGTGCTGTTGAATTTTAACTTCAACTGCTGCAGCAGAAGGACGGATGCAGCAGCAACATTTTTTTTTGGAGGTTGCTTGCATGCCATCCAGAAATTTAATTCAACATTTAAAATTCCTGCAAGTTTTTTTTGTAGACGGCCGCAGCCATATTTCTGTACAGGATTGTATTTAAACACAACAACCAGCATTAACGCAATTCACCAACCAGAAATTAAACAAACATAAATTTACCCGACATTTTTGTAAATTCAAAAGGAGGACATGTGGAGCATTAATATTGCATCGCATGAAATTGAATGGAATCTGAAAACCTGAAAACCGGACACGAATTTTTTATAGGGCACATTGGATTGAGAATTCGAGTTAAAATTAGGCAGACGTCAACATCCCATTTTGGAACGCGAATTTGGTTTGAAATTCAATATATTCAGACTTTTGACGTCCGACGGAAAGGGTTCTTTAACGTTTTGATAGTTTAATATATACATATGTTTTAAACATATTTGATATATATATCATATGCGAAATGAAAGGTGGGCCATAAAATTTAGTTTTAATTTTTTTTTTTTTTAAAGAGGGTTTATTATAATATGTTTTATATGTTACAGCATATAAAAATAAAAAGGTCGAAAAAGCTTGGTAGTTTTTTTTATAGACAGTACGTAAATTTTTTATTACACAGCAGTGTGTAAAAAGTGAAAGACTGAGTGTAATTTTTTAAGTGTGTATGCACAGCAGTGCGAAAGAGAAAAACACAGCAGAGTGTTTTAGAGACAGAGTATGTTTGTTTTGAACAAACAGTGAGTTGGTTTTATGCATTGCGTTTTGTAGCAGTCATAATTTTGTAATCCCTCTCAGTGAGGAAGTAGTGTAATAGTTTTTTTTTGAGTTATTGAAGGGAATAGAAGTTTGTTTTCAAAGTATTGAAACTCTGTCTCTTGTCAAAGAAATTTTTATTTTCTCTGTGTTAGAGGAAGGGAGATTTATTCTCCATTCATTGTTCTAGAATTTTTCATTATTCCAACATGTGCAAGAACAACAGATGTTGTGGTTCCATCCCCAGCTAAATCATTTGTCTTTGCCGCAGCTTGCCTTACCAACTTGGCCCCAATATTTTCAACTGGGTCCTCTAATTCAACCAATAAAAAGGCCAAAACCATAGCAATGAGATACATTTCATTACACTGTCAATAACAATAAAATTTGACTCAGCCATAACCCTTTCCTTTTATTGTTGTGAAAAGCTTTATGCATTACTCTAATGTGGCTAGTCCATAGGCCAAGTAGACCACCGGGTAACAAATATGTTTCCTTTCACCTTTGAGTTTTCAAATTATGCCTACCAAATCTAAGACATTTAAGAGGGGGAACTAATACAACGTTAAAAAGAAAACCAGAGCACACATCTACAAATCACCTCCTTAGCTAATGTCACACCATCATTAACTATTTTCGGAGAACCATGCTTGCTCTCCAAGACAAAATTTTGCCCTTCGCCCCAAGGGTGACTCCAACAAGATCAGCAAGTTTGTTCACACCGCCTGCAAGACAAATTGACAATTCTTTCAGTAAGTGTGCAATTGAATGCCATACCATATGCCAAAACAACCCTCCATGAAAAATTAAAATAACACATTAAAATCGAATATAAGTGGACAAGGAAAGATCCACCACAGTGAAGTTTCACGTGCAGGTGACCTTCCTTTAAACATAATTTTTTCTCTGACCTGCAATTTTTTTGTCACCGAGCCATCCTTGTTGAAGTACAACTCCTTTTCCATAGCTCTTGTATTAACTACCTTCTCTCTGTCACGTAATCTCAGAGTCCCTCTTCTGCTTGAGCGATTAAAGGAAATGGGTGAAAAAACTGAAAGAGAAGACAATTGTCTTCCATAATTATCAAACATTGCACCCAACTTCTTCCCCTTTCCATTGTTACCCAATGAGGTAGATGTGGCAATTGTTGTCATACCGCCCAAAGCAGAGGCCATCTTCTCTTATTCTGAATATAGAATTACAAGATCTTCATATTAGTATGAACCTTAAAAAACATGACTCCCATTGCTAAAAACCACTTTTAAGTTGTAACAGGCAAACTAAAAACTATCGCAACTTTTGGAAACTTCTGGAGCATTAAGAGAGAAACAACCAAAGAGAAATACAACCACAATCCTCATTTTAATGATACCGGACTATATATTTGCATTAAGATAATAGAAAGAAATCACGACTATATTAAGGCCAGCACAAAACAATCTTTAACCAATGTCTCTCGCGGCCTTCAGGTTGCCATGCTAGAGGTTGCATATTTTTAATTTAAATTCTTGACCTCTCGTGCCCATCTATGAATGCATCCAATGGGATATCTACATCAAATGCTCCTTTATATCCCCAAAAACAAATCCCCTACTACAAGAGCACCAGTATTGATGGATCACCCCACACCATCCCACCCACTAGAAACGGTGAAAAGGGAAACCCGAGAAACCTTCCGAAATATCTCAAGATGACTATATGGGTGGTTCTTATGAATCAACCAACCATTCAGAACATGCTCATCAATCCAAACCATGAGTATTATGTGACAATATTCAAGCAGGCACTGAATCGGATTTCTCAAGCTATGTTAGAGAAACCCTAAACTCTCACTGAAAATAGGTGAAATGTGGCACCACTCAGGGATTGACATGTGCCAATTGGTACAAGTGGTAGACAATTGGCATGCTCAAACAACGAGGTGATGCAAGAATGACATGAGGGAGAAAATATCAGAAAAGCCCCAAATCTGGAGAACTAAAGCTCATCACCAACCCGAGATTGACAACTTTACATGATGTAACCTATGAAATCGTAAATGGAGAAATCATAGTAACAATAAAGTAACCTATGTAACAATAAAGTCGGATTCATCCTGGGAGTGGTAATGGGAGAAATCATAGTGAACAACAGAAAACATGCATAGTTGCTTACAATCAAATAGATGAAAAAACACATACAAAAAACCTAGATAATAATCATGAACAAGCTTAATATTGAATTATGAACTGTAAAGGAACTTACAAAATGTGACATTACGAACTTGGTCAAGCGCACAAGCAAAAATATCCTGGACATGACCCCGGTTGACAAGTTGTATTGCTCATGATGCAAGAGGATTTGTACCTGCACTGCCAAGTCAATCAAAATCCATCATTATCTATACAATAAATACAAGTAATTGATGTACTATTTTTTACTCTAAGATGCATTCTTATGATAATGTTAGAACATATGTTGAAAATGTCAAAACATACCCGAATAAGCTCCTCTTCGTTTCAAGAAAAATTTATTGGAGTCGCATGAACTTGGAACAAGCCTCCCACGATCTAAAAGAGTAGCAACTAAGTCAACAGTGACTTTTTTGTTGCTACGCTAGATCGAGGGAGGTTTGCTCCAAGATTAAATCGCTCCAATAAATTATTCTCTACTAAACATGGCCAACCACGTGAAGGTGGAAGCTCTTATGGCCCCTCCCCCTCACATCACTCTCAATTCCCCAATACCCAATCTATATTTCATTTTTTACTTTCATGAGCATAAAAAAAAATATTCAATAACTAATAAAAAACAATTCAACAAAAAGTATGCAAGGAAACATTGCAATTAATGCTTGACATAAAAATAGTATGATAAATGAGTTTTTTATATAACGCAAAAAATGTTCCAAGTATGGTAACGTTTGTCTTATAATAATACAATATTTTACATTTTCAAATTTTCTTTTTCTTCTTCCTATTTTTAAAGCTCCTAATTACATCATCAATATCATCGTGCTCTGCTCCTGTTTCGTGCCTTTCAACCCGCACTGCTGACCTAGTTGCGTATTCACGATGTCCGGGCTCATCCAGTGACGGGGCATCGCCTACAAAAACAGATAATATTAAATTTTAATTGTCAGTTTTTAAATATCATTGAACTAGTTCGGTAATATTAATAAAAAAAATTGCAATGAGATTATTTACCCGGTGCACCAGTTATCGCCGCTGACCTAGTTGTGTAGTCACGATGTCCGGTCTCATCCAGTGATGGGGTATCGCCTACAAAAACAAATAATATTAAATTTTAATTGTCAGTTTTTAAATATCATTGAACTAGTTTGGTAATATTAATAAAAAAAATTGCAATGAGATTATTTACCTGGTGCACCAGTTGTCGCCGCTGACCTAGTTGTGTTGTCATGATGTCTGGTCTCATCCAGTGATGGGGCATCGCCTACAAAAACAGATAATATTAAATTTTAATTGTCATTTTTTAAATATCATTGAACTAGTTCGGTAATATTAATAAAAAAATTTCAATGAGATTATTTACCTGGTGCACCAGTTGTCGTCGTTGGGACTGTTGCCCTGTCTTCCTCTCTGGTGGTAAGATCCTCAAGGGAAACATTCTCTGTCATTTAAACAAAAAACGTTATAAGGACAACCATCAAGGTATAATTAGAAAAAATTATAAGTGGAAATTAATTACCGCCACGGCCCTCACTGATAGTAGCATTGTCGGCCTGGTCCCCACTACAATGATCAGGTTGCACGTGAGGAGCATCTACATCTGGCTCTAAAACTGGGTTATTTGCCTCGTCAGTAGTGCTGCTCCCCTGATTTAAACAAATTTGTTAGACATTAAATTTATGGATGAAAACAAACATATTGAAAGGTTAATGTTTTACCTTATCAGGCATTCTGGATCTTGGGACCTGCCCCAAGCTTCTGTGACGTTCAACTACAGCTTGATAGCCGAAATGGAAAGCGATATTTTTATCTTCCTCTGTAGTTTCTGTTTCGAAGTCATCACCCTACATTACATATGATTGTGTATTTTTAATCATATCTGATAGGATTACAAAAACGTTGGAAGGCGATACAATTAATTATAAGATGTTTAGCTACTTAATTACAATTCTTGTAGCTAATTTCAAGTAGCCACCCTAGTCGAGCTTGTGATGGCCCTTTTTCTCAATCCTAGCTTTGGTTGCCTTTGAGGTGTCAGGCAACCTAGCATCAAAACATTGAAGTCAGATATGACGTAGCACACGTTTATTTTAGACATAAAGAAAATTAAAGCTATTGAATTAAAGTTGTAATTTACCTTGCGAGTCCAGTTGGAATTTTTCCTTCTTTCTTTGCCCTTTTCTCTTTTCCGTCATGGATGAGTGCTCTCTACTCACTCTCTAAAACTGCGAGAGGACGCTCATATCTAGGGTTAAATTGAAATTGCGTCCTATAGGTGTCCCTGGTATATTTCAAATATTTGCCAGCTACCTGACCCACCGTTGTTCTGTCAAATGTGCCGACCCCAAAAAGGGCTTCTAGATAATCTAGAAGTTCCTTTTTCAGGTTGGAATTATGGGAATTCCACCCTATACGTATGGTTGGGCCAAAAATTACCAACACATGGCTCTCCAGAATCCTGTAGAACTCATTGTTTCCTACATAGAATAAAACCAAAAAAAAATATATATTATCATTAATTTAAAAATAAAAATCATGATAAATATGTTTTAGATAAAGTACATGAAATAGTTAAAATATTAAAATTTACCTGGGAGTTGTACATGCTTTATAGGGACACCCTCATCGTTCACCAACAACGTTCCATTAATGGTCCCTGTGGAGCTGACACGTGTAGCTCCAAGAAACGCAATAATGTAGTTGGCCATATCAGCCTCATCATTGCCAACACGTTCAGCGGTTGGCTGGGTGTCTGCTTGGGCAGGGTGTGTTTCTTGGCTGGCACCTAAAGGAGTAGAAGGTGTACGAGAGGGTTGTTGGGCAATCTCTTGCTCTTGTGTCCCACTACCACCAACACCGGGTTCAGCAAATGCCAGAAAACGCTACATACAAAAGAAATTTTTGTTAGTTTAGTCAATGTAAAAATTAAAAATCAAACTATCACAATTCATCTCATGCAGAACAAAAAAAATATCCTTTTGACTTTTTATTATTACCCGATATCTTTCTAGCTGCCTCATAAGATGTTGTATCCTCTCTTCTGTTTCAGGTGTTTGAGGCGCGTCTATCAAAGCATTAAATTCCGACCTTGCATCTCGTGCCTTTTTTTGCAACAAGAACACTAGAGATAGGGATGAAGAAAGCTCTTCCTCAAAGAGGGAATCATCAGGCGTACCATGGCTAGGTGTCTGCATATTTGAACAAAATTAATATTATTTCAATTATGTAAATAACTAAAATACCTAAAGATAGAGCAATGCTGGCACTTTACATGTTCTTCCGTTGGCCTCTTTTCGCGATCATCCCGTCTCGGGGTTGTTCCTGCACTGCTCTGATCAGTCTACCACATTGCAATAAAATTATAAATGTAAAAACTTGAAAACAATATCTAACTTGAAAACACAAAATGAAAACTGAAATAATTTCTAATAAGACACCGGAAGACAGAGTTAGAGTTTCAAATATGTCTTGCATTGAATTCAGTCCTGGAAACATGTCATTGCACATTAAGGCACCCAAACATTCAATCCACGAATGATATATTTAAGTAGGCTTCTCCTATTCTGGGAAAACACCATACCTATAATGCATTCACTTGCATGTATAAAGGGAAAGGAAAACATGTTTTCATACAACGGTGACAAAGGCATCTTGGGGAAAGGTGTCTTCACTTTTTATTTATGTTTTTCACCCACACCACTCTCGTGTTTTCACTAATCTTGTTTTGTCATTTTTGGATTCAAATTAAGTTAAGGCCTTAAGTATTTTTTGACCTTTCGGTGTAGTTTTTATAAGTGGCATGTATGGATTTTCCATTAATTCTGTACTTTTTCTCTTCATGCGCATGTTTCCCTGGAAATCAAATGCATGATTTAGTCCCATACATTTAACAAGTTGTTGGATCAACTCCATAGGAAATATCATGTTTCCTATTCAATCAAAATTTATCTTAGTTAGGGTAGGTAGGAAGGTTCTACCTTTGTATTAATAGGGCACTTCTAGCTTGCATTTTTATTATATCTTTCAAATTTAGTGTCGTTTCAATTAGGGCATGAATTTTTGCAACTTTCAAGGTGAGAATGAACAAAGACAAATTTTTGTGATGGATGACTATATATGACTCCATGGCCAGAGGAAAAGGCACTAATCTACTTCTTCAAATATCTATAGTTCTCATTCACCTCATACGGAGATGGTCCCCGATTTTGAGCCAAATGTTGCAGAAAAAAGTTCCCCCCCCCCATAATTTGATATTCAATGGAAATTTCTTAAATTGATGATGGGGCATGATTATGGAACATTGGCACATACATATGTAATGGAATTCCAAGATCATGATATATGTTTGCATATGTTTATGGCAATGTTCCACCAAGTCCCCCGGAGGTGGGAGCGAGGGGACGAGGGAGCGCGGGAGCGGCCTATGCAAAAGCTCCCTACCAATTTTCAGGAAATGTGGGGGGACGTCGGGGTCATAAAAATTATAAAATTTAATATTTAAAATGTAACTATATTTTTGCAAGGAATGTATATACAATCATCATACACTTGCATCATGAAAGATAAATCATAAATGATAAAATTACAAATCAATGAATGATGAATCATATAATTGAAACAAATTTAAAAGTTAAAAGTTAAAACATACATCATACAATCATGCATGTAAGTTTTTAAGTTTGTAACTATATAATCATTAATGTAACTACTAACAATGTACAATGAAAATAAAGTTTAAGATATCATATGACATATTATATCAAGATTCAAAATAGAGTTTAAACTGAAGTTTACAACTCAATTCTGAAACATAAAACTAAAATGCAAATAAGTTATGTCTGAAACATAAAACATAAAACATAACATATGAATATCAAATGATATCATCATAATGATAAATGAGCATAAATGCTCAAGTTAATGCCCCACTAGTCTCTGCATCCAACTTCTGCATGAATATATCAGGATCAACCATGTCACCATCTGAATCAGAATCACTTGGATTCTCAAATATGCTAAGTGGCACATCAACTTTTAACACGAAACCATAAACTAAAAGGGGTGGTGAGGGGACGTGAGGGGGCGTGAAGGGGGGTGTGAGGGGGCATGAAAGGGGGTGTGCGGGGGCGTGAGGGGGCGTGAGGGAAACATCCCCTAGAAGTCCCCAAGACCCCGGAGCGCGAGGGGGCGAGGAATCTAGACCCCTAGGTGGGGGGGCGAGACCCCGTGTAACACCGGTTTATGGAGGTGGTGGAGCAAAAAAGAGCTCAAATAGAGCTGAAATTTTTCACATAAAAAGGACTGTGGGCTTGACTAATGGTTCCATTTAAAAAATGATATCTAGACAGAGAATAAGTGTAGCATGCAAACATGCATTGAAAATCCATCTGAGTTTGCAATGTATTACTTATGATGGATTCAAATTTGGGTTTCAAAATGCCAGGTTATGGCATGATTTTGTCGAGAAACCCTTAGTTGGATTCTCATGTTGGTTTAATTTATATTTTAAGTTTGTTTTGCAATATTTGGGTGATAGTAACTCAAGAGCTAGGTTACCAATGTGTAACAATCATATTTCAAGAATAAAGTTGTGATTTTTTTATATTATTATTATTATCTATTAGCTACGAGTATTGACACCTAATGCCTAGAATTTTGACATCTTGATAGCATGGATAATTTCGAAAATGTTTCTAGTAATGTTAACATAATAACTATCATTACGTGTCTTCACTTTTGTCACCATAATAGACCTGTGATATGGACTCATCACACAACTTCATATGTTATGTCCCAAAAAGTTCAAACTGGTTGAACCTACCTCATAGTGTGGTTATTAAGGACAATTTTCTTGGTATATAACTCGATAGCATAGACCGCGTTGCAGTTCTAAAAAGAATCCTCAAGTGTCAAAAAAAATTCACAATATGTTCTACTATAAAGCCTTTTGGGATACCTAAAATAATATATGTATCATTGATGACTTTTAAAGTATGACAAGATCCAAAGGGAAAGGAAATCAATGGAAGAGTGATCCACCAATGAGAACCTAGAATTTAGCATCAGATGAGTTAGAGTCTAGGAAATTGAAACCCTATAATTTTAATTAGTGATGAAGGACATCACATAGGTAATTATATTTTCATGTAGAATAATCTGTTAATTCAAATTTAAACTACATAATATGAAAGGCATACTATAAATTTTTCCACGTAAGTCCAAACAACCTATAAAAAGGGAAAACCTTCTTTTCCATGGGAAATAATTTACCTTTCCTTTTTCAAGACAATCTAAATCACAAAAAATATGAACTATACCGCACACATTCTTGGATAATGTGAAAGTGGAAAAGGAATACCCTACACAAGTGATGCACACATGTACATTTGAACACTAATATATTTTTGTAGTTGAAATGCAATGCTTGTTTTCATTTAAATGTAGGGTTGTTAAAGCAGGGAGAAATAATGGCTGCCAAATTAATAAGCGTTTCTTTGGGAAAAATTTAAATCTTGTATTGGGTGATGAAGATAATAGAGGGTATTGAATCTTGATTCTTCGACATCTAGAGAGAACCGGTATGTACCCTAACACAATCCAATGGAATTGACCAAAAAACCCAAATAGAACAACCCTACTATAGGAGGAAGGGCCTCGCGTAAGAACTTACCATTTTGCAAGAGCCGAGGGCAAATTTTGACTCCGCAAGAGTCGAGGGCGAACGCCTCGAGGGCGAATGCCGAGGGCAACGTTATTCGGCAAGAGCCAAGGGCATCGGTGGCGACGTCGTTCGAAAAGAGCCGAGGGTGAACCAGCAAATGTTGTCTGCACAAGAGCTCGTGGCGAATGTTGCTTCTGCAAGAGCTCGTGGCGAATGCTGAGGGCGAATGTTGTTCCGCAAGAGCCGAGGGCGAACGTCGAGGGCAAATGTTGTTCTACAAGGGCGAAGGGCGAATGCGCGTGTGATATCAGACGTTAATGTAGCACACATGTACATTTGAACACTAATAGATTTTTGTAGTTGAAATGTAATGCTTGTTTTCATTTAAATGTAGGGTTTTTAAAGCAGGGAGAAATAATGGCTGCCAAATTAATAAGCATTTCTTTGGGAAAAATTTAAATCTTGTATTGGCTGATGAAGATAATAGAGGGTATTGAATCTTGATTCTTGAAATCTAGAGAGAACCCTACAGCCTAACACAATCTAATGGAATTGACCAAAAATACCCAAATAGAGTCAACCCTACTATAGGAGGAAGGGCCTGCAGTAAGAACTTACCATTTTGCAAGAGCTGAGGGCGAACGCTGAGGGCGAATGCTGAGGGAAAATGCTGTTCTACAAGAGCTGAGCGCGAATGCTGAGGGAAAATTCTATTCTGCAAGAGCTGAGGGCGAATTTTGTTCTGCAAGAGCGGAGGGCGAATGCGCGCGTCATATCAGACATTAATGTAGCTATTGCGATGGATACGAAACAATAAAATCATTTTTATGTAGCGCGCATATAAGTTTCGTATTTTTATGTGGCGCGCATATAATTTTCGTTATACCGATGGTGGAAAAAGCGTCGCTATTGCGACGGGTACCTAAACGTCACAATGGAAACACCTAGACATTGTGTCGCACTTGCGACGATTGGAGTCGTCTCAATAGCGACGCTTTGGGCCATAGTGTCGCAATTGCGACGTCTTCCTCCAAACGTCACAATTGTGACACTTTTCTAAGTGTCGGTATTGCGACACGTTTCTATAAACGTCGGTATAGCGATGGCTTTGGGCGGGATGGAAAAAATTTGGGAAATTTCCGACATTTGGTCAAAAGCGTTAGAACCAAGTGTCGTAATTTCCGCCAAATGTAGTAGTGCCATGAATAAAAGTATGTGAAGGAGGTTTATTAAACTCCTAAGTTAAGAATAAATACATGCCCAATGTGAAAGGAGACAAATCTGAGCTATTATATTAAACACCCCTAAGTGTGAAAAGGGGAAATTCATTTGCATGGGTCAACTTGGCCCCACATACAGCGCAGTTTGGAGGGAAGCTTATCCATCAAGCACAACGTACTTCTAGAAGAGGATCACATGTGTGAAAGAGGATAAGTTGAAGAAGATGGTTTAGGGTTTTGGAAAGCCCTCATGTTATAAATAGAAGGAGAGGCAGCAAGTAAAGGTTGTTGAAGAATTTTGAGAATTTGCTGCAACAACTCTATTCTCTTGGTTGTTTAGCCTAAGGGAAGAGGATTTCCTGTTTAGGAATCCTCTCTCCTTTCAAGGAGTAGCTCTTTGGAGGAGATTGGGATGTATCTCTCCACTATCTGGCATTATGGCCAAGATTCATCTCTATAGCAGCACTGGTCCTGTTGAGGGTTTTCCAGCTGCTTGTGAGTGCAGCAAGTGGGGGAAATAGATCTGTAAGATCTAGTTGCTTAGAGGAGATTTCTCTCAGGGAGGGTGTCTTGTGACCACCCGGAAAAGGATCTTACTCTCATTTTACTTTCAGATCTGTAATTTCTATATGTTGTATCAGTACATTCCATCTACTGCGCAGTCTCTTCCATATACTGCGTTATTTTCATGTACATGCTTCAATGTGTCTAGATTTCTCATTATACTTGCTCTCTGGTGATTGAAGCTTGCCTCTGCCTTTGAGATTTGTAAATTAGCTTGCTGATCTATTCATTTTCAGATATGATATGTAATTTAATGAAAGCCATCTTCAGAAATCTCTGAATTTTTCTGCAGTTCAGTGTATTGAAAGTTAGATCTACAAATTGTTATGCATTATTTTGCTAAAATCCCAAGGGGATCTTGTTGAGAAGGCTGAGTAGTTTCTAGATCTGGTATGGATCTAATGTTTCAGCTATTTATAAGTTTTAGATCTGATTTTTAACCTACAGTAGCTGAAGCTCCTCATATAAAACACTGTCAAGTCTTTCTGCAGCTTTTCCATGTGTTTCTGCCATTATTTCTGAAGGATTCTTGCTCTTGCTTCAAGTAAATCCCATGCTTATACAAAGGAACTTCATTATATATCTGATTTCTTGCTTCCATACTATATCATGATTCTAATGGCTTTTTTCCAATGTCTTCTAGCAGAAACTGCGCAATTCCAGAAGGAGGGTTTCTCCATTAACCATCTCTCTCCTTTAGCTGATTTTCAACTAGTGTTGTTTGTGGGAGATATGTTTAAGCCCTCTAAACTCATTTATTTTTTCTGAAACTATGCATGGAGGCCCCACACATCCTAAAATAAGGGAACCCATCCCTATTCTATGTTATTTTAACACTGGCTTGCTTATACAGCGTCCTCCTTGAGCCTATTGCAGATTTTCCTGAAAGTGGAATTTCCTGGTTCTCACTTGTTTGGTTTTTTCTTCTCTTTGGATCCATTCTTTAGATCTGTAGATATAAGGTTCCCAAGGGCAGAAAAACCTAAGAGGATTTTTTCATTCCCACACTTGCTGTGTTTCATCAGTCTTCTATAGACAGAGTCTAGAATGGGCTAGGAAGCCTCTAGTTTTCATCCTCTCCTTAGAGGTGATATAACCAGTAAATGCCCTACTAGTATATCTTTGGTTTAGAATTTTCTGGTGTCATTTCCACACTACTGTGATCCCATTGAGGAATACCTCAAGATATTCCCTACTGAGCCTATTTTTCTCCATTTGGGACATTACAATCACAATTTATATAAATTCTTAGGTTGAGAGGGACTTCAAAAAGTGAATGTGGGAGGAATTTTAGGAGATTAAAAATTATTAATTATTAATTGTTCAATGACCATAACCAATTATTAGTATCATGCCACAACCCCATGGGGTTTTATCCCACTAACTATAGTTACTAACTTCAAACATGAATATCTCTCAAACCGTGAAGAATTACATGGCGTGCCATATATCAACGGAAACATCTCCAAAATTAGAAACCATCAAAAATATCCTTGACTCAAATTCTCATACAAGATCGGGGTAGCCACTGGTGCTGCTTGGGTTGACATCAATGACAACTACTGATAAAAAATATCCCCCTTTAGCATTGATGGCAACACAAGTACTCCCCCTGTGATCATGGCACCTATTCCTACAACATTCTCTCCCCCTTTGACATCAATGGCAAAGGGTAACTCCCCTTGACACACAACCATCCTGCGGACCTGTACACACTTCCACTCCAACTTTATATTCTGAATAAGGAAAATCTAATGAGAACTTGGGATAATCCCAAGCTTCTGGAAAAGATATTCAAATGCTTCATGAGGTAAAGGTTTAGTGAAGATATCGGCAATTTGTTCTTTTGTACCAACATATTCAAGTTTTATATTATTTTTAGCGACTTGTTCTCTAAAAAAATGATATTTGATCGGAATGTGTTTTGTTTTTTAATGCATGATAGGATTCTTGGAGATGTTTATGGCATTAGTTTTATCATAGAAGAAGGGAATAGGTTCAATGAATTGTACTTTAAGATCTTGCAAAGTTTGTTTCATCCAAACGAGTTGAGTACAATAAGTGCCGCTACAATGTATTCTTCCTCCACTGTATATAATGAGATTGAGGTTTGATTTTTTCTCAACCATGATACGAGACAACCACCTAGATAGAATGTTGCTCCACTTGTACTCTTACAATCATCAACACTTCTTGCCATATCTGCATCTGTAAAGGCTTGAATAATGAGATTGTTACCCTTGGGATACCACAAGCCATATTTTTTTGTGCCCTTTAGATATCGAAGAATTCTTTTGACGACAATAATATGTGATTATTTTGGTGATGCTTGAAATCTTGCTACTTATCCAACTACTTGCATAACATATGGCCAGGAGGATGTTACATATAGAAGGCTACCAATCATAGATCTGTACAACCTCTGATCCACATCCTTAGATGGGTCATCAATGCTCAATTTACAACCTATTACCATCAGAGTAAGCATGGGTTTGCAGTCTTCCATTTTGAATTTCTTGAGCATTTCCTTGATGTACTTGGCTTGACATATAAATATTCCTTTCTCTTGTTGAGATATTTGAAGCCCTAAGAAGTATGTCATCTCACCAAATAAAGAAATATAAAACTCACTTTTCATCTTTGTAGCAAATTTCTTACTTAGTCGATCATCATTGCTACCAAATATTATATCATCCACATATACCTCAACGATTACTGAATTTTATCTATCTATTTGTACATAAATATTGCTATCAACAGTAGCTTTCTTAAACCCTTGATGACGTAGATATCCATCAAGATGAGCATACCATGCTCTGGGAGCCTTCTTGAGACCATATAGAGCCTTCTTTAACCTGCAAACATAGTCTTCTTTTTCTGATAGTAGAAAACCTTTAGGTTGTTCTATGTAAACTTCTTCTTCTAATTTGCCATTGATAAATGTTGACTTAACATCCATTTGGTAGACTTTGATTTTTCTTGAACATGCTTAGGCAAGAAACATTCAAATGGATTCCATTCTAGAAACTGGTGCAAATTTTTCCTCGAAGTAAATTCCTTCCACTTGTGCATAGCCTTTGCAAACCAATCTTGCTTTGTTTCTGGTAACCTGTCCATCTTCATTCAATTTGTTCCTGAACACCCTTGTAGTCCCAAACACATTTTTATCTTTTTGTCGTGGAATTAATTCCCAGGTGTTATTCTTCTCAATTTGATCCAATTCTTCATTCATAGTTGTTACCCATTGTTCATTCTGGATGGCTTCCTCAAAACTACTAGGCTCAAAGGTTGCTAGAAAAACAATGTGAGCTTGTTGTGATGAACGAAGTTGATGACCTTCATTTATGTCACCAATTGTTTGATTTGATGGATGGCTATTTTGAATCTATTCTTTTTTTCTCTTTGGAGGAGCTTCTTGTTGTTGTTCAAGTATATCTCAATGATCATTATTTACTTCTTCCTGGTTGATAGTTGCTTCTTGTTATAGAATTTTCTCTGTGTATTTTTCAGCCCCTGTCTCAAGTTTCAAAGATTCTAGATCCTCATCATTATTCGTTAGAACACCATCTTTATCAAATGTAACATTTATGCTCTCCACTATATGTTTTTGTCTTAGATTATAGAATTTATAGGCCTTTCTTTTGCATGAGTAGCCAACAAAGATACCTTCATCAACACATGATTCAAACTTACCCAAATTTTGATCTTCTGTTTTGATATAACATTTTCTTCTAAGATTCTGAAATATTTTACATTATTCGATTTTCCTTTCCATAATTCATATGGGGTCTTGTTGCAATTATTTCTGAGAAGACTTTGGTTGATAATTAATACTGTCGTATCAATTTCTTGAACCCAGAATTTTTCATCCAATTTTGATTCCTTCAACATTGTTCTACCCATTTCCTATACGGTTTTGTTCTTTCTTTCAGCAACTCCATTTTGTTGAGGTGTTCTTGCTGTTGAAAATTGTCTTTTTATTCCATTTTCGTCATAGTATTGCTGAAATAATTTGGAAGTGAATTCTCCACCATTATCTGATCTTAGACACTTTATTTTCAAATCAATTTAATTTTCAACCAACTCCTTGTAGATCTTAAAGTAGTCAAATGCTTCATATTTTTTTATTTAGGAGACTAACGACTATCATCCTGGTATAGTCATCTATAGTTAACATGAAATATAATTCTCCATCTAAGCCTTTTGTTCTCACAGGACCACATAGATCAGTATGTATCAATTCCAATGGATGTGATGCAAAGTGTTATTTTGTTTTAAATGTGACTTTTGTCTACCTGCCCTGCCAACAGGCGTCACATAGTGTGTTGGTTGAGATTTTCGACATTTCTCATACTAATTCCTTTTTTCTTATCCTAACAATATTGTCAAATTTTATGTGACCCATTCGTTTGTTCCATAACCAGCTTTCATCTTCTTTAGCTAGTAGACATGCTTTAGTTGCTTCATCCAGAAAATGTATGTTGTTTGGAGCTCGACTTGCTGTAGCCACAATTTTACCATACCTTCCTTTCCTAATTTCACATTTTGTGGAGGTGAACAACATTGTGTGTCCTTGATCACACATTTTTCCAACACTGAGTAGTTTTTAATTCATGTTTTCAACCCATAGAACACTCTTGGCTAGAACATATTTACTTCCGAGAGTGACGATACCTGATCCTTTAACATTTGAAGATCTATCATTTCCAAATGATACGATTCCATCCTTCTTCTCTTTCAGAGATACAAATTTCTTTCTATCTCCAATCATATGCATTGAGAAACCACTATCAACATACCACACATCTTTGTTGTTTTGAGCCTTGAGAGCAAGATCATAATTATCAGTCTTCTTCTTCTTACATGTTTGTTCATTTTGTGGCTTTGAATGTTCTTCTAGAAGATTTTCAATTCTGTAGTCTCTGGCTATGTGTCCAAATTTTCGACATTTGTAACATTCCATATTGTTTCTTAAATGTTCAAATATATTGATGTTTCGTTGAGCCCTGAGAGGTTCATATTTGAAAGATCTCCTGGAATTGTATTGGTTCCTAGGGTACGTGCGACATTCTATAGCTTTATGACCAAATTTTCCACATGAATAATAATAGCCATGAAAAATATGTTGGTACCTGGATGGTAATCTTCATCGAGTAATTGTCTTCCAAGGTTGTTCTTGCGAATATTGTCCAATGAAGTCTACATGCATGTCAGAACTCATAGGTTCATTGTATTTTGTTGTAGAAGGTCCTGCTTCTTATTCTTTGTAACCGAGGCCATTTATGTCGTTGTAATATCATTAATTGTTGATGATTTCATCCAATTCCCTTGAGTTGTTGGCATAGTTTTAGACAGTTTTTCCCTTCTTCACTTTCTTACTCAACGAGACTACTTCAACATCTAATGCTTCCCTTTCTTGGTTTCTTTCTTCCAAATTCTTTTGAAGTAAATCTTCAATACATTTTTGTTCTTCAACTTCAATTTTGAGACCTTGAACTTGTTCTTCAAGAGTATTGGAACAGATCTTCTCAACCTTGAGCTCTTTTATAAGCCTGATTTCCTCCTTAGAAAATTTTTCTATGGTCAACCCTTGTTCTTCGTTATTTTCTACCTCTTGTTTATTATGCTTGGCCATAAACAATACTCTCTCATTGGCTTCTTCTTCGTTGTCACTATCTTCATCGGATGGTGAGCTATCTTCTTTAGAGAGAAAGTTCCTTTTGAATCCTTTCTTTTTTCCTTGCTTGTTGAATTTCTTAAAGCCTTTCTTTCATTTTGAGTTGCCATCACTTCTATTCGAACATTTTGCTGCAAAATTCCCAACCTCACCACAGCCGAAAAATATCATCGGAGGTTTACCTTTTAATTTTCCCTTACAAATTTTTAGCTCTCTCGTAAAGTAAGCATATTCTCCATCTGAAAGACCTTCTTCATCATCTTCCTTTTCTTCACACTTTCACATGCAGGTCTTTTCCTTTGAAGGTTGTTTGTCCTTATTGGTTTTGTTAGATGCAACGAATGCAGCTTCTAGATGCAAAGTACCCTCTTCTTCATCAAATCTCATTTCATATTTTATGAGAACTCCATGTAATTCCTCTTTTTTGAGTTTCTCCATATTTTCACTGTATTATAAGACTGATACCTTTGTGTTGAATCTCCCTGGTAATGTTCTAAGAATCTTTCATATAATAGTCTTCTTGTCAACAACCGCTCCCAATCCTTCCAAAGTGTTGGTTATTTCATCAACGTGTTGGAAGTATGCAGCAATGTTTCCATCTTCTTTCATTCCGAGTTGCTCAATTGTTTCTCTGTAGATTTGAAGCTTTGCTTCTTTGACATTTGAGTCACCTGAATATATATTCTCAAGCTTGTCCCATACATTTTTGGTAGTTTTACAACCCAACACCTTATGATAAGCAGATTAAACAATTCCACTGATAATAATATTTTTTTATTTTGCATCATTTACCAATTTCTTCTTACCTTATTCATCCACTTTTGGTGTAAAGCCATTTTGAATAGTGTCTCATACTTCATAACCTTTCGCCAAGAGATAGACCTCCATTATTCCTTTCCAGAGTGCATACTTATTTTCATTGAACAGAGGTACACCATTCTTTGTATGCTCCATGACCTCCTTCCAGTTGTTAAACTGCTATTGAAGGAACCAAGCTCTGATACCAATTGTTGGAAATACTGAGAGGGGGGGGGTGAATCAGTACTCCTTTCAATTAGTATTACTATTAATCTTTCAGAGCATTAGTCAATATTCAATTATTATCAGTGTTTGTACAATGATAGAAGTAAACACAAGGAAAACAAATGCACACAGCTTTTAAGGTGGAAACCCCCTCCAGGACAAAAACCACCTGAATTATTTTCTAATAATTCTTTAATATTCAACTCCAATTGAAAAGAAAACTCCAACTTCCTAGAATAGAGAAAAATAATTCTTCTCGAGCTCCCACTGGATGGACGCTCCAACGCCCTAGATTCTTCAGTAGTCAACTGAACAGATCCCCCAACACCCAATGAGCTACAACTCACCCTAACACCACCCTACCACCCTAAAGTTTCACAGGCTTGAACCTGTTGGTGACTTCATGCACCAACCTAGCACCACCCTACCACCCTATAGAAGAATAAAAGAAGAATGGACTATCATACCAGGAAAAATGGTCCACTTTACAATGACATAGAATGATGTAGAAGAATAAGACACACTAGACCATAACCCAAAATATGACACAAATACCTAATGATGATCCTAGACCTCCCAAAACTGCCTCTTCAATTCTTGGCATATAAACACTTATACAAATTTTACAATGATTATTTTACAATGACTCAGTACAATGATACCTTTACAATGACTGTATGCAGTGTTTCCCACGCGAAGACATCATGTGGTGAACTTATTATTGTTGTTTTGCACCTTGATTTCTGCTCTTGTCATGCTACCCTTTCTCACTTTTCATAACATTAGATCATGCATTGAGTCTTATCTCGATGAATATATAATACCTGCAAAAAGTCTTCAAGGAAATACCCATGACATGATAATAGAAAAACTTACCTCATCCTATAGAGCATATGCCAGTGCTAAAAAAATTAGAATGCAAAGAACCTAATGCAATTACGATATGAAAATGCATATACAAATAATACTTACTGGTATCTTACCTCTGATGCACCTTGCTTTTATTTGCTGCCCTATTAAGTCTAGTCCTTTGCAGCCCTTGACAACACATGATCTAGCATTCTAGGAGCTCGATATTGAATCTAGTGTATCTCTGTTATTTTAGATCCCCAATATGTGATTTTCAGTCCTGTAGTAGTCCTTCGAGTCTTCTTTACAATGCCACAAATTTGACCCAATTTGGATTCTTCATGAAAATGTCACTCCCAATCTCTCACAATGACAAAATTATGGACTGGTTTAGTAGAGCGAACTTGTATTCCGTGCCACGTGTCATTATTTCCTCATTCGGCAATTCATACATAGAAAAATAAATTTTGTGCACTATCCACTATTTTTTATAGAATTCCAATCTGATACTCGAAGAGAGAGTTATGAAGATTTTCCCAAGGTCACCTCTTTGAGATGAAGTTCCTGAGCCTGGAAAAACCCTAACTTTCATATATCATATCTCCGAAAATATTGCGCACCATGATATGAAATTTTTACATGAGCTTCCTCAGGATTTCGGCTTCACCTCATAAACATTTTAGCTTATGAAACTTTTTGGAAACAATTTTATAGCGAAATTTCATGATGACCTGTTTCAAGTAGCGAAATCCCTACATGAGGAGGATATGAGGATCACAATTTATATAAATTCTTAGGTTTTGAGGGACTTCAACAAGTGAACGTGGGAGGGATTTTAGGAGCTTAAAAATTATTAATTATTGATTTTTCAATGACCACAACCAATTATTAGTGTCATGCCACAACCCCATGGGGTTTTAGCCCACTAACTGGGGTTACTAACTTCAAACATGAATATCTCTCAAACCGTGAAGAATTAGGTGGCGTGCCATATATCAACAGAAACATCTCAAAAATTAGAAACCATAAAAAATATCCTTGACTCGGAATATAGTAATTTGGTAGGTCAAAATTCCCATGCAAGATCAGGGTAGCACTTGGTGCTACTTGGGTTGACATAAATGGAAACCACTGATCAACATAGGCCTAGACCCAGGTTCATAAATAGCTACACGAAACAAAAAAACCCACTATTATGGGCCCTTTCACCAATGATCTACTACGTAGACCAAAGTCTCACTCAAGGAAATATTAGGGGATATTAGAACCAGATTTCTGCATCCAAAGGGACTATGGAGTGTCGATTTAGGGCTTATCTTCTCTTTAACATTGATTAGAGCTTCAAAGAACAAATATGCTAACTACATAGTTGTTTTTCAACACTTGTATTGAACTATCTTGCAGACTGTGCAATTTTACTTTAGCATGCATTAACTAAGATAAGAAACTATAAACAAGACTTTGCAATGAAATTATATGTAAAACACTAACTCATCATAGATAATATCAAAATACAAGTAAAGAAAACACATAAGTACATAACACAGATCTATCTTCAAAGTCTTTTATAATTACTCACATCTTCTCAATACAACACTTTCCACCCTGTGCACTCAGTTGTAGGGGTCTGCGCATTCAGCTACAGACTTTCTAAGGTCTTCATGCACTCAGCTAAAAGAGCCTTCCCTTTCCTAAAAAACAATAGAATACAGACTCAATACAACGTTACATCCAAATGCATTCTATTACTAGTTCATGTGATTATTAGATATCTTCAAGATCTATCCTACACTCCTAATATAGTATTTTCTTTTACAATACCATGGTCTTAAAACCATGGGTGGAGATCAAGGTATAAAAAATTATCCCATACTTTTAAAAATAAGTGGCTTTGACCTACCCCAAAGTCCCTAAGACTAATATAGCTGCCCGTTTCACGCTCCACTCCTCAAAATGTGGAGTCTTTAACAAAATATTCAAACCGAGGGGTACCTTGTCTAACACATCCTTACCAAAATTATGAGAAGCAACATAAGATGTTGGGCAGAAAGGTTGGTGGAGGCCACTTGGTCCTACAACACCACCTAGAAGACAACTGCTCGGTTTACTCTCATATGATCTAGTTTATGGGAAGAAATATTTGCTTTCTATGGAATTTGTGTAATATTCCAAAATTAGCATGCAGCTAATTTGAATATTGATTTTTTTATTATCACCTAGAAACTTAATAAATGGGTAAGGAAGCCCATGCATATTAAAAAGATGAATAAAATCCCTCATTATGTGAGAGGGGATAGTCATAAGAGCTATATTTCACACTCTCATGTTTGAACAAGATCATTTTCATGTGGAAAAGGTCAAGTTTGACCAAGTCAACAGCGCTAGGATAGGAGGTGGAGAACACTTGGAGAGAAAACGCAGTATGAATGGGAGAAATATTCCTTGGTGGAGGAAACCATAATGAGTGGGACCCATGGTCATAGGGCTTCCATTTTTTTAAAAGGAGGGAAAGGAAGCCATTATTATTCATGTTATGTATTATTGATTTCTTGGTCTGGTCAGACTTTGTGCATTCTCCTGCTGTTTAGCAGAGTTGTAGTGCTGCTTAGCACAAGGATTTCTTGTTTAGGAATTCCTTCTCCTTTCAATATAGGCCTCTTGAAGGAGCTTGCACTTTATTTCTCCACATTCAGGCTTTATTCCAAGAATCCTTCTTCAGCTACAGTGTAGTTTCTATTTAGAGCTGAGTTGTGTTGCAGGGTGTTGCAATGGAGGTTCCTCAACGCCACTTCTTGAGCTTATCTTTCAGAGGAGGAAGCGTTCCTTCCTTTGGGTGATCATTTGGGAAGTCCTTGGAGCATATTTCAGATCTTGGCACTTGGCCAACACTTTTTCTTGCACCTACATCACAGTATCCCTCAGTGACTGCTTTATTTTTAGGAGGTATTTGTCGTGAGGGATTATAGTGATTGTCGGAGGGTGAGATATTCAATGTTAGGATCAGCCTTTCACTTGGAAGATCCATTGGAGGAGGTATTTTTATCTGATGCAACATCTTCATTCATCTCCATCCAGATATAGTTCTTGAGTTGCAACTGCTACCCTACAACTCCAACATTTTTGCAGTATTTCATATTTCAGCCAATCCTTCCAGGATTGACTAGAAATTGTGTTTGGGAGCTTATATCTTCACTCCCAACATTTTATGAGCCATACATTTGTATATCCATGTATTGAAATATGCTAGCAACATTTTTTCTTATAAAACTAAGCAGTCATAGCCTTGGGCATTCTTGTGTAGTAGCGTTTTGTCATATTATATTTACATGTTTCTTGAGGCTGATTTTGCCTATCTTGAGTAGCTCTTTCCTCAAGATCTTGTACACATTTTGTTGTTGTAACATAATATGATGGATATGTGCTCTTCTTACATTCCATGAGTTGATTTTTCACTGCTACTCCAGTTTGTGTTCATGTATTGTTGTAGCTCCAACTTTAGAATATCTTAAGATATTCTCATTGTTGTAGAATTTCCCTATTTTGGGATATTACAATTTGAGTATAACACCCTCAGGATGGAAACACAATTAGACTTGGATATCAAAAGGGCATAGAAAGAAATATTTCTTCAACTAAATGGATTGGATTAATTTAAGATGCAAGCCCTCCTTCACAAAAAATTAATACATCTACAAAGGAAAGTCTGGCATGATAAGCACATCAAAGAGAAGACATTTCACAAAGGAGATTTGGATTTACTCTATGACACTATATTTAAGGACTTCAAGGGAAATTTAATTACCAAATGGCTAGGACCCTATTAAATAGAGAGATGATGTGAAAATTGAGTTGTTAAAATTAGAACCATAGATGAGGAGGAGATCCCTCTTCTTGTCAATGTTTACAAGTTGAAAATGTACAAGAGGCCCATGTCAAAGGCAGAATTCATCAACATAATGAGCATATAGGTGAATGTAATTGGGACCCTCATATTTTACATTCCATCACCCTCCTAGAGAAACAAAAAAAAAGAAAGGAAAAATAAATAGGCCTAGGTGAAAACCTTCCTAAGGCATCCAAGGCCAACTCCAAGAGTGAAAACCTCCCTGAGCCAATCTTGGAGTAAAACAAAAAAGAAGAGGAAAAAAAAAATCAAATATCCTTGTGTGAAAACCTCTTAGAGGCACTGAACGCAAGCTTGTGGGTTGAAAAATCCTTTTGATGCAACCCACCTGTCTTCACAAAAAAAAAATATAGAGAGAGAAAAAAAGAAGAAAAAAAATATATATATGGAATAAAACCAACGCAACTAACATGTTTTCATTTTACAGGATGATGAAAAATATCATATTATGGATAAAGGTACAACATTCCTCCATCTTCATTCCTCTCCTCTATATATTCACTGCATGTCCAACTCCATCACTCATCCCACCATCAAATACCACCACCCTATGAGCAAGAAAACTCAAATTTCATCCTGTCTCTATATTGCTACAAGATGTCCTAGAAAGCTACAAGAAATTATGTAGTGTTATAGGAAGTCCTGAACACCTACAAGAAGAAATTCGAAGGCCAAAATCAGTCATCCAAGACCTTCTGATCCTAAGAAAAAGCATAAAAAGGGTCACCCTACTTATGCCTACACCCCCTCATCAGCATACCATCCCATACATAGATATCCTCTTCTCTAAACCTCCATTCAGCCACTATGGTAAAATAACATTTTTTTTGCACAAACACAGGGCCTTTCCTTTAATTTTTCTCCTAAACCACACCACTACCTTAACATCCTAACACCATCTCCAACTTTTCCACACCATTACATCACCACCTTAGGCATTTTAGGCTCCAAAATAGAAAAAAAGGAGATTGATACAGGAAGATGATCTATTCATGTAGAACACCTGTGCAAACACCAGGATAATCTGACTATGTCTTGGCACATTCATAACAGTAGAGAAAGGTTGAAGATTTGATCTTGAAGGAAACTATAGTGCTCCAAGGATTATTCTACATCAGCAAAATCAACTTGAAGCTCCCTTGAGGTACCTGCAAAGACACAACAAAAAAACATAGTAAGCACCTCAAACAAGAAATGAAGACACAACAAGAATTAGATAATAAATGCTTCTCCTCTAATGATTTCTCCAGTGCACCATATACCTGTATGTAAAACCTTGCAACCAGTTGGAAATGAGGTAAGGCTCAGGTATGACCCTCTCACCCTCTCCCTATGCATATTTGGCTAAATGAATTAATGTCGAGGAGAGGAGGTTTAATAAGTTAAAAGGTTGTTGGTTAACTTGGCTACCCTCAACAGTGGAACTAAAATATTTTTGTTAATTTGGCATGCAATGTGGACTTGTCACGTCAGTAGTAATGAGATCACAAAGAGTGGGAGTTTATTACGAAGCAAGAGGGAATGATCACTTTGAGTGGGGCCAACGGTCCAAATGAGCAAATATCGTGCGAGAGACACCTCAAAACAATGCTTCAATCACAATTGAAATGGAATATAACATACTTCATCTCACTTCCCCTTGCATCTATGCTCATTTCAAAAACAATTAAAGAAAGGAAGAAGTTGGTAAGCCATCTAGGAGGTTCGATCATCGACCATTTGTGCCTGCAGGAAGTGCTACAGGAAGCTTCAAAGATTACTATAGGGTGTTGCGAAGAGGCATGCAAACCACCAAAATGGTAAAATACCAAACAAAATACCACTTTCCATTCCAGAAAATTTGTTCACAAGAGTAAGTGACCATCACCTCCATCAATTTCACAAAAAATATCCATATTAGTCTGCATGTAGTAGTGTCATAATTAAGGTAATTGAGGAAGTTGTGTGAAGAGGTAGGTGATAATATATTTTTTTTAAGTGTTAAGAGTCTTATGAACCCTATCACCAGTAAAATTGACACCAAGGCCATAGAATAATACCTATTGAACCCGATCCAAACACAACAAAAAAAAATGGGGGCAGGGTTTAATAGAAGAGAACCTACAGATATAAAGAGAATTAAATTACACCCTCATGTAGTAGAAATTTTTAGGAGGCATCAATGGCTGGGTTTCTTTGAGCTCTTAAGGGGATATGATCATGAGATAGTTAGAGAATTTTCAATGGCATTACACTCTCAAGGAGATATCAATGCCAGTACTATGGTAAGAGGACTAGCCATAACCATCACACTTAAATTGATCAGCAAAATAACCACATTTCCCCTAGGAATCAAGTGGAATAGAGAATACAGAGTCACTAGTGCCACTACCAAGAAAAACTTCTTCTTTGCTAGTGAGGAGCACATATAAGACAAAAATGGGGTTAGAAGGGGAATTTTACCTTACCCATGGGATGAGGTAGCCTACCACATCCTGAAGTACATTTCTCATGAAGGCATATTGAGTGTAGTCTATGGATACCATTTCACATTGTTGCATGAGCTTAGATTTAAGGAGGATTCTCCTTTGTAACAGAGGTTGAGCAAACCTTACTTCCTCCTCCACTCCATCAAAGACATGAGCCAAATGGTTAGATAAGAAAAACATCAAGACTTGGCTCACCATGGCTTGATTAAACTAAAAGTGGAGGATTCCCTCAACAAGCATAGAATTCCTATGTTATGGTCCAGTTTCATTGACATGGACAGGGAGACTCTAATAGGGACCCATAATATCACTCTTGGAGATATCCCTGCCTCTAGCCTTGGATATAGGGATACTAGAATAGAGGAGGAAGAGAATGAGAAGACATAATAAGAAGAGATGGAGACATATGAAGGAAAAATAGTGGATGCAGAGGAAGAGATAAAAAGTGATGATGAGGAAGAAGAGAAGGAAGTAGATGAGGAGGCCACTGATATATCCAATCAACGAACTATTCAATCACCAGTAAATACCGAGGATGAGGTGGATACCACCTTAGCCACTTTAAGCACCCCTCCAAAACCTAAGAAGAAGAGGCAAAGATAGAATATCATGTATTTTAAGACCAGAAAGAGAACTAGGGTGAAACAAGGAAGGCCTCAAACTCCAATAGAGGGACACATTACCATTGAAGAATCCCCTAGGAAGAAGGAAGAGATAAGGCCAGAGGAAGGAAAATTTAAAGAAGTTACTTCCCCAAATACCAAACCCAAGACACCCATGACCTATGTAAAAAGGCACTCTACTAGATTATCATCCTTAAAACAGTCAGAAGTACCCACAAACCTCCAAGGAGAAGAAAAAGGAGATGCTAGAGGAAAGACAAAGTGTGTTACAAGAAAGGAATAAAGTTCTATAGGAAGAAAAAAATGAACAAGGGGGGCGACAGAAGAAACCAATATAAGGGCAGAGTGATAAAATTGAAGGAAAATAGTTGCAAGGGGAGGCACAAGTTGTAAAAAAACAATCACAAGAAGAAGAAACATCTCTAATAACTTTCCAAAAAGACATCACATAATTCCAAGAAGCTACCCCACAACTTAGCGTGAGCTCTTACTACAAGTTCATTAAAGGAGGGAGTTTGATCCCTAAGAAGCTCTCAATCCTGCCTTCTATGAGCTAGAGATAGAAATGGGGTGCACCCACAGCTGGATGAAAATTTCCAAAACTAGAAATGTTGAGGATGTGGGGCTAATGGAGGAGAAACTTAGTGAGATGGGAAAGGACTTAATTGATGTCAGACTCAGAAAATTGGTGTTGAGAGAGAAGTTACAAGAAGAAAACATGATACTAAGGGGAAGTTACAATAGAAGGACACAGAACTTGCCACTATGGAAAACATTTTCATGGAGTCCATGCAGTACAAAGACCCTTCTAATTCTTATGTAGTTTACTTGAAAGAGAAGTGGCTGAAATTTTAAATTGATACCTTAGCACAACATGGATCCTTACCATTTCAAAATTATAGATATTCCATTGATTTTTGCAATCAGTCTAGTGTGGAAGAAAGGGCAAGGATGTCATAATTTTAAATTCACAACGTCATTTTGACTAGCATGAATATTTGGGACCCCAAATCTAGGTTGTGTGATATGCAGCTAATAGCCCTAGCATCTTGGGTAACAAATGAAGAAACAAGGGTAGAAGAGGTTAAGAGAGTAATGAGGGAAGAAATGGATCCCCTCAAAATCAAGGAATAACTCATAAGTCCTAGAGGGATGATAAAAATCACCAAATGATCTCCAATGATTCTTACATTGCAGCAAGATACATTAACGTGAAAGCACAAGAAATATCAAATTTTGATGACACCTCTAGATTACAAGGAGAAGAGAGTGTGGATGCATGCCAAATAATATGGCATTCTGTACCACTTGGATTGAAGAAAATGGAGTACCATACTCCAGATAGATTGAAAGTTTCCTTAGAAAGAGCACCCTTCTACAAAAGAGCAATGTAGAGATTGAAAATCCAATGGATAGGATTACAGCTAATCCCACCTTTATTGTTGGGGCTACATGAAGGGAGAGATAAAACATAGGATCAGAAGGAATGGGAGGAAGAAAAAAATAATGTAGGTTTCTACCCACCAGAAGTATCTCCTTTTGAGCTACCTTGGTATGTTAGGGAAGCTATCGGAGGTTTGAAGGAAATAAGTAGAGAGGACTAAGTTTCTCAGAGGATGAGCAACCATTTCAGTAGGGGGTGATGATGAGGCCATAATTAGGTATATTTTAAGGGGTTATAGTGTCACCTTTTATCTTATTTACTCTGGCTCTCTCTAATACACATTTGATTACGTTTTGTCATAATTTTCTTAGTGAGAATGGTGTAAGAGGATTGTCATGAGTTCAAGCCTAACATGGTTTAATTACAATAAATCAAGGAAATAAAGATATTTTTGAGTGAGATTCCATGTCAGGGCTCAGAGTAGACAACAATGAGCAATCGTAGGATGGATTTCCACCTTCTTAACTTCCACAATCATCCCAATATATCCTAATATCCTCCTTCAACAGTTCGAAATCAAAGGCAATCAAACAAGTGAATGTTAAGAGGGAGCTAAGCTTCGCACCTCTTGAAGTTCAAGGAGATAAATTCCTACTTTTTATGGAGTTGATGGTGGCTTCCCATTAGTATAAATAAACAAGAGAGAGATCTCATTAGGATTTAATTTTTGTAGGAATCTAGAGAACTCTTTACTCTGTATTAGATATATTTTGACTGTCATTTTTTACGTAAGAGAATTTTTATAAAATGAGAACGATAAGTTTCTTTGCCTATTGCTGAGTTGATTTCAGAGGACTGAATCTTGTGGGTTAGGTCCCAATCCATGGTTGCAGTCTCTCTTGTGTATATTTATGTTTTTTTTATGCTTCAATATTTTAGTTGGTGTCATTGCATTTTAGTAGCAGTTGAAAATCATTAAAACTGTGTTGACAGTCCCCCTCTCTCACCTCTTCCATTGGAGCTTGAGGAGGAAGGTCTCCATCGACAGACCAAAAATATTCATCTTATGATTTCTTGGAAAGAATAAAGTAATTTTCATTCTATTTATCATGAATATGTTGTATATTATAGGTTAGATTTATGTTTTAAGTGAATGATTTGCTAACGTTAAATTCAACTCATATTTTCCATTGTTTACTTGATATTTTATTAATGATCAATGCATGAGTGAATGTATTGGTTGCAAGAATGGCTACAACATCAACCCTCCTTTTGTTGCCCTTCCATTTTACTACCCACAACCTTGTTTGAAGACCATCCTCACAACCACTGAGAGCGGCCTTCTTGGTGAAAGACAGGCCTTTTGATGGTTTTGAGCTTGGCCAAGGGAGTTAGTCATTCCCCATCCACTAAAATCCACCTTGACCTCACTTTCCTAACCTCTTTCCCACCATTTCTAGTCTCAAACCCTCTTGTCCTGTTTCTTGTAGCATTATAGAACTTCCTTTAGAAAAATAGGGATCCCATAGCAACTTGTTGTAGCAGCATTGGGAACCATATCCTTCACTCCATATTACTCCTCCACCTCGCCTGAGCTTAGTATAGGCCTTTAGTGACCCCCAACTATGAATTCTTGGTTCAGGGACACCCCTAGGTCACCCAAAATCCTTCTTCTCTTGCTTCAAAATAGAGTATTTTTAGTGTGTTAGTCCATCATAGAATACATCATTAGCACAACAACTAGCATGGAGTAGATAGAAGTTAATTGATCATTGATGTAGTGTGTGTGTGTAGGTATATTAGTTCCCTTCTTGAAAATTTATTGAGTAGTTAATAGAATAAATTTAATCTAGCGTAATTTCCCCTCTTGTAGTTAGAATAAGTGTTAGTATTTTTCATTGCAAAAGTAGAGGTTAAGTAGATGAATGAGTGCAATCTAGTACACTTTTTTTTTTTCTTATAGACAAAATAGTGTTCATGATTTTCTTTCAGTAGTGAGTTGTAATTAGAAGTGTGACATACTTTCTCCATCAGAATAACCATAATTCCTAGTACCTCATAGTATAAATAAGATGAGGATGGCATGAGTAGAGCTCATCTGTTGTGCATATAGCACTGTCACCTACAAGTTTGTACGAACCCTGGGTTGATAAGTAAGGTTGAGTAGCCTCTAGGAGTTGCAACACTCTTGGTGCAATACCAGAGCTCACCATTCAACATGAAGGATCTAGGGTTTAAACATTTCATTCTCAGAATGGATATTAATAGAGACCACATATTTAGGAAACTATGGATAAGTTAGAGGAAGTACAATGCAGCAATTCTAAAGTGATTTTACATGCTAGATTGTAAAATAGTGAAGGTACCAATTCTTATTAGGGAAATACTAACTATTGAATAATTTTCGAAGGCATAGGAAGAAATTGAAGACATTGCATGTGTTCCATATGCAAGTGTTTTAGGTAGTTTGATGTATACAATGTTCTACACTCGACCAAATATTTCTCATGTAGTGGGAGCATTGAGCATATACATGACAATATTTATAAAAAAGCATTGGATTTTCGTAAAAAGAGTATTGAGTATTTGGTTGCACAAGTAATCATGTAATCTAGTACCATGAAGGGCCTGAACATGATAATGAAGAAATTGTGCAAGGATTTTTCAATATTGAATAGGCAATTTGGATAGAATAAGTTCGACTAGAAAAAATGTGTTCAAGTTGTTCAATGGAGCTATCAGATAGATGAGTAAGCTACATTTGGTCATGGCACTATCAATGACAGAGGTTGAATAGAAGGCAACCACTCATGCAAGCAAGTAGTCTGGTTCTGGAAACTATACTCACAGATTGGGTTTACTTAGTAAGCACTAAAGATAGGTTGTGACAATTAGAGTGCAATATTCTTAGCAAAGAACACAACTTACCATTCAAGGATAAAACATATTGATGTACAATACCATTTCATTAGAGATGGTGGAAATAAAGAAGGTGTTGTTGATAAAATAGACATTGTGAGCAATTTTGCAAACTTCCTAACAAATTTGATGAGTGTTGGTAAATTTCCTTGGTGCAAAGAGGTGTTAGTCTTGGGGACCTTGGTTCACTAATACCACGGTATTATGATTTTGATGCAGAGAAGAAAATAAGTGGGAAAATGTTTTGGTTTTGTACTCTTTACAAGTATTATTAATGGAATAGGTTTCAATCAATCAATGGTATGGTTAATCAAGATGGCTAGGAATGAACCTAAAAAAATCTAGCTGGGGAACAATTGACAAGGGTTGACAAGTCAATGAGATGGTTGAATTTAAGTCGATGGGGGAAAAAAAATCGATTGAGTCGATGGTTAAGTACAAATTAGTTACTTTAGTTTAATTCAATGGGAATTCAAGTAACCAGCATAAGTCGATAATCAATTTAAGTAGTCAAATTGATCACAACCATGCCTACATGCATAGTCGACTTAGAATGGTGGTTGAAGGAAATTGATTAAATTAAAACTAGTTGGAAAATGGTTATGAATCTTGAGATTCATGGGATCTTAGCTTATGATATTCAACCCCTTGTACTGATTCGAGATGCTTCAATTTATGGTTTTCTATGCTTAAAAATGTAAACTATGAAACGAGAACTATAAACTCAAAATGAGATCTCTAGCCCAAAAACCCCAAAAAAAACATGAAAAACAACCTGAAAACGAAAATTGTTTATGTTGGAATACCATTTTTATTTTTATTTTCAGGGTAAATTTTCAACATTTTTTAAAAATGAAAGTAAAATCCAATAATAATCCATTTTTTTGTGCAGAAAACACCCTAAAAACAAAGTGTTGATGTTGTAATAAAGTCTTTTTTTTGAGGTAAAATTTCAACATATTTAGCAATGTCGTTAAAGATAAAATGTCATGACTCCGAAAAACCTTAAAATTCCAATAATTTTTAGGCGTGACATTAAAGTTAAAACATCATGTCTCTAAAAAACCTTAAAATTCCAACAATTTTCAACCATGGTGTTCAAGATAAAATAGCATGACTCAGAAAACCTTAAAATTTTGACAATTTTTCAACCATGGAATTATAATCAAATTTCATGACTACAGAAAACCTTAAGTTTTCAACATATTTTAGCCATGGCATTATGAATTTTTTTATGACTAATTATTTTTTTTAAATGAATATCTAAATGAAAGAGTCATTATACCAAGAGTAATATATATTTTCAAATGTTAAAAGTATAAAAACTTTAAAATCTTAGCCTAAGACAACTTGACGCATTGCAACAAAAATTTAAAAATCAACCATCAAATTGACACGCAGTGTAGGCGAACTGATACATAATTGTAATAAATCTTAAAGACCAACCATGAAATTGACACATTGTGAGGTTGGACTTGATCCATTATAACAAAAGCTTTAAAAGAAACTATCAAATTGACGCATAATGGGATCAGGTTGCTAGTCGAGGATCGACACGGACCTTGTAAGAAAAAATAAAATAAAACAAAATAATAAATAAATAAAAATGAAAAATACGAAAGAAAAAAAAATTAAAACATTGAATAAAAAACAAAAAGTTTAAAAAATAATAACAAATAAACAAAAATATATATTAAAACACGACAAGAAAAACATTAAAAAAAGAAAACAAAAATTAAAATATAGAGAAAAATAAACACTATAACAAACAAACAAAAAAATAAAAAAAATAATAATAAGTAAATAAAAATGTATATTAAAATATAAACCAATTGTAAAAAAAAATAAACATATATATATACAAAAACATTTGTGAAAAAACAAAATTAAGTCAGAAATGATCAAAATTTTAAAAACTATACTTAAAAAACAAAAGATAAAATATAAAATATTTCGAAAAGAAACATAATTTAAGGAAAAAAATAATACAAATATTAAAAATTAAAAACAAAAAAAAATATTTAAAAAAATCAATTTCATAAAAGCTTTAAAAAAGACATTTAAAAAAAAAAAACAAACCAAAATAAAAAAACATGAAAAAAATAAAAAATAATGATGTGATAATGATACATCCAATTAAGACCAATGTGATTTATCGGACCTTAAGAAAAGAAAAAGAATCTAAATTTAATTCTTCAAAATCTTGTTTCTATGATCAAATTCAAATTTAAAGCAATTAAAAAAATAAAAAATAAATAAATATTTAAAAAAACATATATAAAAAAATTAAAATTAAAATGAAAAATAAAAATCTCATGGCCCACCCACCTATCCACCCCATGGCCCAACTTAAATAAATATTTAACATCAAAAAATATATTAAAAAACAAAAAATAATATATATATATATATATATATATATATATATATATATATATATATATATATATATATAGGTATTTCCCCTATCGAGAGCCTAGCTATGACTAGGCGTCTGTTGTACAAGCACAAGCACAAGCTCAATAGCATAGGAGACCATAGACTTCCTAAGCTAGCTTTAAATTCCAGCCAAAACCACCTAAGGCTTAAAAGAGGTTGGTATAAAGACACGAGTGTGTGGTTAAACCATTGGGAGATCGACAAGAATGTTGCATTGCAAAACATTAATAACATTAAAAAAATTGTTACTTAGTTCAAAGAAAAAATGTGGTGTGAGAAAGATCTAGCAGCTAAAAGAAAATTAAGATATTATAAGGAGGTCATCAACCCCACTCTAGAAGATCAAAAGTATCTCTCTGTTTTAACTAGCTCAAAGAAGAAAATTAATATAGCCAAGATTAGAACAAACTCTCATGAGTTTCATAGTGAAACAGGTCGTTGGACAATTCCTAAAACACCATGGATGGAAAGGATCTACCATCTCTGTGAGAATATGAACATCGAGGATGAAAATCACTTCCTCTTAGAGTGCCCTGCATACAACCACATTAGAGCTCAATTTCATAATCTTCGCTGCAATACTGACCTTCCTAACCTTTTAAGATGTCAAAATTATAGTGAGCTCGGGAAGCTTCTCTCCAAGCTTTTCAAACATAAGAATAAAATCTTAAATTAAACTAAATAGCTCTTTTCTTTAGGCCCAATAAACCAAAGATTAGTCTCAGTGGACATTAACTATCATTATCATATATATTAAATAAAAACAAATAACATTAAACCAAATATAAAACCTAAATTAAAACATAAAAAAAACAATTAAAAACATAAAATTAAAAAAAATGGCCCCATCCACCACGTCGAGTGTTTCTTCGCTGACAAAGCACAAACAAAGTTTCTTAATAATTCATTATTATTTCATATCTCAATTAGTTGAAGAAGTTTTCCAAAATGATTTCTAAGGGATTTTAATTAGGAACCTCCAATACACTTTATCTTTTTATGGGAATGAGTTGCTTCGTATAATAAATATAATTCATGTATATTTAAGGTTTGTCTTGGGGGAGGATAATATCCATCTCACTGATGATATAATCAATTCAAGGCATTGTACATATGTTATAGTTTAACGAAGTCCAAAATCTACACGTCATATATAGGTGCGTTAGGGTCAGCCAACCTACCATCACCGAAGTCAAAGCAATATAGCATTGAAATGAACCAGAGACATGTATTGCTATAGCTTCACAAGAGTCCAAAGCCTACATGCAGCTTAAGTAGGGATACCCAACCCTAGAGATGTTGCATATTATAATCATATCGCAGGTGTGGGTGTATGTGGGGACAATTCAGTTTTTAAGTATTATATGTCATTTAAATTAATTGAAGTTTAGACTATAAATCCATTCCTTCAATGCAATTACTTTGTTCCAAGATTGAATCTCTGCCAAGGCCCATATTTGTATTAACAGTCCGCGTGCCCTATTGAACCACTCGCCTTTGTTTCTGGACGAGTATATCCATATCCATGCGGTGAATACTTTTTGATATTAAATGTTTATTTAAGTATATATTTGTTAATAATTTAATTTAAAGTAAATATTTCTTTTTATAATATCATTAGTATATTAAAATATTTGCTCAATAAATATAAATATAATGAAATATTAAAATATTTATTTAAACTTTTATTGAATAAACAAATATTATATTTATATTTATTTAAAAAAAAAAAAAAATCATTAACAAAAAGAGGAATAGAGAGGAACACCAACAACATACATCTTTGGAGATACATGGCAGCAGGGTTAAATTTGATGCCAGTTTATCTGTTTTTCCACTTATGTGGTCTTCTGACATCTTATTTAGTACATTTCACATAACATGTAACTTAATAGAATGACTTAGTCAAATTACATAAAAATAAAATTAAGATTAAAACTAAATAAAATAAAATTATAAACATTAAAGTAAAATAGTCAATTTACCATAGATAGTTTTTGTACTCTACATTTTGAATATAGCATTTTAAAATATAATATTTGTATTTTAAAAAATAATACAATATTATTTAATATAATAATTTTTATTTTTTTAATAAAATTATTTAGTTTTGAAATGAGTGAAAATAAAATGAAATTAAAAATAGCTCTATGTGAAAACATTTTTATTTGGTCAATGTAAAATTAAATTAATAAAACAATAATGTTACAATAAAAATAACTTCATGGTATTGACCCATGGTATGACAACCTATGGTACTCATGTGGAATATAGCATATTTAAAGGGGGGAATTAAAACAACTTATATACATCTTAAATCCAGGATCAAATATCCTTTCACTCTAAAGAGGTTTGCATCTCAAGAGATTTAAGATGGATCTAGGGTGGTTGTAATGTAATGTAATCTAATGTATTGTCTATCTCTAAAAAAAAAAAAAAATACATCTTAACTCAAGATCTACCAAGGGCAGAGAGAGATATCAAATAGCATCCATCTTAACTCAAGATCTACCAAGCGCAGAGAGAGGTATCAAATAGTTTGTGACGCAAACCTATTTTCACTCAGTGAAAATAAATTTGAACCTTTTTGAGACTTGGTGGATTCACACTTAAAATGGATTTAAGTTGGTCACATTTTGTAAGCCTAGATGATGGTTAGAAGTGGGTATGTTTTTTATGTTATACATTTTATTTTAAATTATTATTTGGAGTGGTAAATAATTCTTGCAAGACACCTCCTTTAACTAAGCCTCATGAATAGCAGACTCTTCTCTAGGAAAGGATTCATCTTAACTTCAGTAAGTTCCACTGGCCTTTACTTTCATTTGAATACCTTTATTGAAAATATCTAATCTCAACACGTTAAACATCATTTTAGTAAATCTTATTGAAATTTAAATTAAAATGTTATATTTTCTGAAAAATAAATCTAATTAAAAATGAAACTTTGGAAATTTATTTTTAGCAATGGCACATTGTTTTTCACCCTAATCTCTTCAAAGTTTAACTGCATTTGCTTCAATATTTGTAGGTATACATTGTGTTTTTCTTCTTTTAACTTAGATGAAACTGGTAAAAGGAAATACTAAAAGTGATATGAAGGGTTGTTTAAAAATGAGATCGTCATAAAAAAATTCTATGATGGGTAGCAAGACCCGTCAAATTTAACCCCTGCATGGGAGAAATACGTTTGGCATCTGAATGATAGACAATATATTGAGGATAAACCAAGACCAAAAAGGATCAAAGATTATCTGAGGAGCCAACGAGAGAAACTCCAATACATCAAAACAAAAAGTAACAAGAGAGTCTAAATAGGAAAGCGGGATTACAAAACCACCTCAAACTCATGACAAAATGATATCAAAGAAAAAAGAAAGCCAACTTGAGCTATGTCACAAAGGAGCTTATATCACAAACAACTCTATTGTGCAGGAGTTCAAAAAACATCAACCCTAACCCTAATTGGAGAGAAACCCCATGCTTGGAAAGTGCATCCGCCTCCAAATTCTACTACCAATACACATGTTGAAATGAGATGTCTAGGAAAAATTGCAGCATAGAAAAGATATTGACCATCCAATGGTGAAGAGGAGAGTCCTCAAGAGATTTCCTCCCCTAAACCCATTCAATAATTGTTTTCGATATTCATATTATTAACATTCTCATCATAACATGTAATATTGATACAAAGATTATTTCTTAAGAACTCACGCTAAGAATTTTAAGTTGTCTCTATACATAGTGTCATTTGCAAAACAATAATTGTTGAACAAATTATTAATATATTCATCCACATTGAAGTGGGCTTTTGTATTTATATGGTTATATATTTAATTTTATATATTTTTACTTTAATAGGTGTGTTTATTTTAGAATAAGTCTTTCATTATTTTAATTTGATTACTAATAATTATTAATGGAAGGTAGAGATAAATCTCCATAGAATATACTCGATTATTCATAAATTAAAAATTAAGATTTATCAAGCCTCAAAGAGGTTGGTGCTAAGGCAGAAAGCTCAAAGAGGTTGCAAATACCCACTAAGTCCTATGAGGTTACCGTCTGCAATTAGTGGATGGAAGTTAATACAATCCTCCATCTGGGAAACCATGAAATAAGGGGGTAATCTGTAGGTTGCTGGAAAGGTAACAACTCCCTCACTTTGAATGCATATGTGGGGGAGGATGAGGGGAATTATTTCTGAAAAAAAAAAATTAGGGGATAAGAATCTGAAATTTCTTGTTTTCTCAATGTGAGTGCCAGTCTGTAGCAGCTGTAAGAAATAAAAGAAAATACACTAAAAGATTAAGTCAACCTGAATGCTAGATGTATTGATCTGTTGCCTTAATATAAAGTGAGAACCAATGTTGTTTTTGTAACAAATTTACCCTTTTTCTGGATACTCATAGTTAAATAACAAGTAGCCTTTATCAATGTTTTCTCTTTTTTATGTTTCATGAACTGTAGGGCTAAACTCAAATTGTCTATAACCGTGCTTGTGGAATAAATTTAGCAGAGATAATCCCTCTTCCTTAATAAACTACAACCAACACAATTATTTCAGCATTTTAAGGTTTCTTCTGATTCTAATTTGAGGTTTACAATTAGGTAGGTAAAAATATATTTTCTCTGTTAAAGATTCAATAAATAAATACCTCCAAGATATTTGCAAGTATTTCTTCGTCTAGACCAGGCCACATTTTTGTATCTGTATTTCAGATTCCCTACCATATTCTCTCTCTCATCTATTGGTATGTTCTAGTTATGTTGTGTCTGAGAAATTATATGGGTTGGTACCAACATGAGTTTATGCCCTAGTATGGGTTTTCAAAAAGCAATAATCTGTAGACTAACATATTTCTGGATACACATTTTGTTTAGACGACCGAGGATGCCATTTCTCATATGCACAACCCTAGCAACTTCGAAAACATCTAGAGTGACCATGCCAATTAAAGAGGTCCAACATGCCTATTGTTTAAAGGTCATCCCTACAATATACACCAAGCATGAAATGCCCATTATTGGATTAAACATATTAACTTTAAAACCATTAGGGTATTGGACCAAAGGATTTAAACTATATTGTGCCCTAACTTCCTAGTTCTACCATGCACTGCCCAGCTTGATATATGTTGCTTGCTTGGAGATGCTTGTTGTTTCATTTTTATGTATCGGTAATAATTGTTTCCAAATGCTACGAGGGTTTTGCTTGGAATTGCTAGTTGTTTCATTCTGATTTATCTTCCAAAAATTTTCCCAAATGGTTAATGGTTCTTGCTTGGAGAGCCTAGTTGTTTAATTTTCATGTGTCAACCAGAAATGTTCCCAAATGTTGTTTGTTTCTTGCTTGGAGATGCTAGCTTTGTCATTGTGATGTTAGCTGTGCGTTATGATATTTTTAAGTTGTTTTTCCTTATCCTTATATTTGAAAGGCATAAAATAAAAGAAGAATGAAATGGTTTATGGATGTTCAATTAATTAGCAGTTAGTGGAATAGATTTGGAATAGATAACTGATTTTTTTCAGTTATATATCACTGAATAACATTTTGAGTATTAAGAAATAGATAACTACCTACTTGTCTAATATGAATTTATTGTTATATTTTTTTTTTCCAGATCTTCGAAGTGTAAACAATGGTGCAAAAGTGGCATTTATGCATTTCAGTTTCATGCTTTCCAAATCCAGGTCGAGGAGTTGTAAAATTTTCCCTTCACAACATGGCAACAAATCATGTGGTCCATGGAAAGAAAGAAGTGCATGGGAGAACAACAAACAATGAAGAATACTACATTTCCCTTGTTGAAGGGCTAAAAGTGGCAAAAAGACACGATGTCAATGATATTCAAGTCTTCACCACCTCAAAGTTGAAATGTAATCAGATGAAAGGAATCTATCGGGTTCAAGCAGACAATTCAAAACCCCTTTATAGGGAAGAAATAAATTGGAGTTGTCCATTTCAAAATTTTACCATCGATTACTCTATCATGATTCAAAGGACGTCTAGTTATATAATGTCCATGGCATTGTTAAGCACAGATGTAGATGTCAAATATGACATAGCATCACCATCCACTACAACAGACATCATTTATCAGCATCCAGATAGGTCCCTAGTAAGTGAATGGTTTGTTGTTATCATTTTTCTTGGCTCTATCATGGCATGGTTCTTTCACTAAAGAACTTTCTAATGTATTATTTTTCCCCAACTTGTAACTAGTATGGTTTTTTATAAGGGTGAGAGATATATGGACAAATATAATATATTCGATGTATATGGACAAATGTATTTGGAGAAAAGTAATTGGTTCATGGTCTTGTGTTTGCTATTAAAACATTATGGCATTGTCTAATTGAGTTTTATGTTTTAGATTTTTGGCTGAAACCTTGCGAAATATATTTTTAAATGGAAAACATTATTTAATTTGTATCATCATTTGCTACTGCTTACATTTGTGTTGGAAACAAATTTTGTAAATGTATAATTGTGTAACTGCAAGAGTTAAAGAATATCCACGTGATCATGAAAAACATGTACACTTGTTTCTCTAGGAGTGACATGGAATCTATCAGTTTGGGCTAAGATTATTGGTTTTTATATATTTATCACAATAAAAGTGGAGTAGCATAATCTAAGATTGTTGGATTTTTATATTTACAGCAAAAATATACACCCTACTTAATGTGTGTGTATAGAACATTAATAGCACCCACATTAATGACTAATGGATCGTGATCTGCATTTCAGACAAACATGAACATGCATAGTTAAAATATGCATAAGAAAATCGCAAATCGATGAGTGATAATGTTAAGATTCGAATTTTTCTTTCATATATTTTACTGGTTTAAAAAAAAATGAAAACAATTGCTTTCATATCCATCTAAATCATATAACATGAAATATTTCATAAATAGACAACAGAGATCAAATAAAGCTCACATGCCAGTATCCTTCATGTCAATCTCCCACTCTTCTTGAAGCAATATTTATATACACATTTCTTTAGCAAGATTTCTAGCAGAGTTTTCAGCTAGCAGTTGATTGGCACAATAGGCTCTCTAAGAGCAGCTGACTCATCCTTGATAACACACTTATATGTTGAGGTGGAGCCTGAAATGGTTGTCACGGTTAAACCCACTAAGGAATGCTCTTTCTTTCTATGAAATATTGATCAGGCAGTTTCTTATGTTGTGGACACTGAATACTATTTGTTTTTACATAGCCAATGGATAGGACAAGAATGTTACTATTGATGGTGTTGTAGGAGGGCTGAAGGAATCCCTTGGGAGGGTTTTGTTTCCCTACCATTTCGTGGCAGGTACGATAATTGAATATGGAGAAGGGAAGGTTGTAAATTGAGTGTAACAGAGCCCCTAATATTGAGAAGGGAAGGTTTGTAGCACCTAAGTGTTATCTGACTTTATTTGGGTGATGCCACTTTCCCAAATCCTGTTTTCAAAAGTCAGGTGCTCCAAGGAGTTCATGCCAAGAAGTTTGGGGCTGATCCTTCTCCCGTGATGGTACATGTAATTATGCTTATTTGTAGTCTGGATAAGAGGAAACACTTAATTGAGTAGGCCTTTTTTCATGTCTTTGTCTTTTCAAACATTTTTTTGAATCTTTTAAGAAACATGCTCCCATGTTGTTGCAGTTCTTGGGGTTAACTATTATTTCCTTGAAACTCACAAGAAGAAAATTTGGAATGGTTGGATAAGATTTCTAAAGATACAAAGTTGTTGCATATACAAATTCTGAGAGCGTTGAGGCTATCGTTAGAAAGGAGGTTTTTTAAGGAGGATCTACCTTTCAGAAGGATATACTTACCAAGAAGCAGTTGTCATGGAGCAGCAGCCAACCAAATATTTCAGCAAACTTATGGATCAGCGATTCCAGTTCCAAGTGGTCTACATCCAGGCATTTTTCACTTATTGGATAAGTTCATGAAGCAATATGTGTGATACATTTTCTAATATGCAGTAGTTCGCGAAGTTCATGCTCAGTTTTGAAAGCCATTATACTGTAAATGAAGAGTAAGGTTGCTTGAAATTTGAATGATATTTGCAAGAGCTACGTTGGGTAGTAAAAAAATGAATGGAAAACATTGGAGCATGGGGTCTTTAGATCCAGTCTAATCCATTTTAAGAGGCAGTATTGCCTCTGCCAACTCTAGTTGATTTAAAATCTCTAGAAGTTCACCAAGCTGCCTACCAATGGCATTCTTCACCCTTCCTCATAGAAACTAACATGTCCCTATTCCAGTCCCATGTTGTTGTACACCAGTTCTATTTCTCACAAATTCCTTCCAGCTAATCTTTAGTTACATCCAGCACTGTATGTTATCTTTTAGGTGCAAATGCCATTATCTTATTGAAATTTCTAGTTTGTGCCTTTTGTAAAGTGTGCTAGCATTTTCTCAAAACATGTTCAAGCCCCTATATTTTGTTGTCTACATCAGTTTTAATGGAAATTAGACTTAATGGATTAATTGTCCAACTGGAACACCATTGAACATTACAGTTGCATCTTTACAAAGAATCGTAGAGATGGGCCTTATATGTATTTTGTTGGTAAGATGTTTTTATTACTGATCACTTGTTTTTTATGTTACAGTCCAGCGTAGAATTTTCTTTAATAACAAAATATCCCCAAAGTAAGGAAAAAAAAAAAGCAACTTTTAATGACAATAGAATGTTATTTCCAACTCTATACATATTATTTTCCATGACATTTTCTTACTGTTTCTATAAAGTACATAATCATCAACTTACCAATTCCTAGTCTGCTGCCATAAATACATGAAACATGTGCAAATCTTTAAAAAAATGCCTTTCTTTTCTGTTGATCCACAACAATATCATTTTGCATTCAAATATGCTTAAGACAGATCTCAAAATATATTGAATAGTGGTGTCATTGACTTCTGTTTTAGAGGTGAGAATAGGTTGAACATGT